>CM026394.1:10386415-10520755 GCA_014843695.1 Archivesica marissinica | reverse complement strand
ACTCAGTTACAATGTGTATAATATATATAATATTTTATTTCACTCAGTTACAATGTGCACAATATATACAATACTTTATTTCACTCAGTTACAATGTGTACAATATATACAAGACTTTATTTACCTCAGTTACAATGTGTACACTATATACAAGACTTTATTTCACTGTTACAATGTGTACAATATATACAATACTTTATTTCACTCATTACATGTGCACAATATATACAATACTTATTCACTCAGTTACAATGTGTACACTATATAAATGTCTAATACTTTCTTTTCACTCAGTACAATGTGTACATATATACAATACTTATTTCACTCAGGTTACAATGTGTACATAATACAAACTTTATTTCACTCATTTACAATGTGCCCAATTTATATAATACTTTATTTCACTCAGTTACAATGTGTACAATATATACAATACTTTATTTCACTCAGTTACAATGTGTACAATATATACAAGACTTTATTTCACTCATTTACAGTGTGCACAATATATACAATACTTTATTTCACTCATATACAATGTGCACAATATATACAATACTTTATTTCACTCAGTTACAATGTGTACACTATATACATGTATAATACTTTATTTCACTCAGTTACAATGTGTACAATATATTCATGTATAATACTTTATTTCACTCAGTTACAATGTGTACAATATATACAATACTTTATTTCACTCAGTTACAATGTGTACACTATATATAATACTTTATTTCACTCAGTTACAATGTGTACTCTATATATAATACTTTATTTCATTCAGTTACAATGTGTACAATATATATAATACTTTATTTCACTCAGTTACAATGTGTACAATATATACAATACTTTATTTCACTCAATTACAATGTGTACAATATATACAATACTTTATTTCACTCATTTACAATGTGCACAATATATACAATACTTTATTTCACTCAGTTATAATGTGTACAATATATACAATACTTTTTTCACTCAGTTACAATGTGTACAATATATACAATACTTTATTTCACTCATTTACAATGTGCACAATATATACAATACTTTATTTCACTCAGTTACAATATGTACACTATATATAATACTTTATTTCACTCAGTTACAATGTGTACAATATATACAAGACTTTATTTCACTCATTTACAATGTGCACAATATATACAAGACTTTATTTCACTCAGTTACAATGTATACAATATATACAAAATACTTTATTTAACTCAGTTACAATGTGTACAATATATACAATACTTTATTTCACTCATTTACAATGTGTACAATATATACAATACTTTATTTCACTCATTTACAATGTGCACAATATATACAATACTTTATTTCACTCATATACAATGTGCACAATATATACAAGACTTTATTTCACTCAGTTACAATGTGTACACTATATACATGTATAATACTTTATTTCACTTAGTTACAATGTGTACAATATATACAAGACTTTATTTCACTCAGTTACAATGTGTACACTATATACAATACTTTATTTCACTCAGTTACAATGTGTACAATATATATAATACTTTATTTCACTCAGTTACAATGTGTACAATATATACAATACTTTATTTCACTCAATTACAATGTGTACACTATATATAATACTTTATTTCACTCAGTTACAATGTGTACAATATATACAATACTTTATTTCACTCAGTTACAATGTGCACAATATATACAATACTTTATTTCACTCATTTACAATGTGCACAATATATACAATACTTTATTTCACTCAGTTATAATGTGTACAATATATACAATACTTTATTTCACTCAGTTACAATGTGTACAATATATACAATACATTATTTCACTCATTTACAATGTGCACAATATATACAATACTTTATTTCACTCAGTTACAATATGTACACTATATATAATACTTTATTTCACTCAGTTACAATGTGTACAATATATACAAGACTTTATTTCACTCAGTTACAATGTGTACAATATATATAATACATTATTTCACTCATTTATAATGTGCACAATATATACAATACTTTATTTCACTCAGTTACAATGTGTACAATATATACAATACTTTATTTCACTCAGTTACAATGTGTACAATATATACAATACTTTATTTCACTCATTTACAATGTGCACAATATATACAATACTTTATTTCACTCAGTTACAATGTGTACAATATATACAATACTTTATTTCACTCAGTTACAATGTGTACAATATATACAATACTTTATTTCACTCAGTTACAATGTGTACAATATACAATACTTTATTTCACTCATTACAGTGTACATAAATACAATACTTATTTCACTCAGTTACAATGTGTACAATATATACAATACTTTATTTCACTCAGTTACAATGTGTACAATATATACAATACTTTATTTCACTCAGTTACAATGTGTACAATATATACAATACTTTATTTCACTCAGTTACAATGTGTACAATATATATAATACTTTATTTCACTCAGTTACAATGTGTACAATATATACAATACTTTATTTCACTCAGTTACAATGTGTACAATATATACAATACTTTATTTCACTCATTTACAATGTGCACAATATATACAATACTTTATTTCACTCAGTTACAATGTGTACAATATATACAATACTCTATTTCACTCAGTTACAATGTGCACAATATATACAATACTTTATTTCACTCATTTACAATGTGCACAATATATACAATACTTTATTTCACTCAGTTACAATGTGTACACTATATACATGTTAATAATTTATTTCACTCAGTTACAATGTGTACAATATATACAATACTTTATTTCACTCAGTTACAATGTGTATACTATATATAATATTTTATTTCATTCAGTTACAATGTGTACAATATATATAATACTTTATTTCACTCAGTTACAATGTGGCCAATATATACAATACTTTATTTAACCCAGTTACAATGTGTACAATATATACAATACTTTATTTTACACAGCTCCAATGTGTACAATACATACAATGCTTTATTTTACCCAGTTACAATGTGTACAATACATACAATGCTTTATTTCACTCAATTACAATGTGGCCAATATATACAATACTTTCTTTCACTCAAGTACAATGTGTATACTATATACAATACTTTATTTCACTCAGTTACAATGTGTACAATATATACAATACTTTATTTCACTCAGGTACAATGTGTACACTATATACAATACTTTATTTCACTCAGTTACAATGTGTACACTATATACAATACTTTATTTCACTCAGTTACAATGTGTACAATATATACAATACTTTATTTCACTCAATTACAATGTGGCCAATATATACAAGACTTTATTTCACTGAAGTACAATGTGTACAACAAATACAATACTTTATTTCACTCAGTTACAATGTGTACAATATATACAATACTTTATTTCACTCAGTTATAATATGTACACTATATACAACACTTTATTTCACTCAGTTACAATGTGTACAATATATACAATACTTTATTTCACTCAGTTACAATGTGTACAATATATACAATACTTTATTTCACTCATTTACAATGTGCACAATATATACAATACTTTATTTCACTCAGTTACAATATGTACAATATATACAATACTTTATTTCACTCAGTTACAATGTGTACAATATATACAAACTTTATTTCACTCAGTTACAATATGTACACTATATACAAACACACCAAAAACAAAAACAATACTTTATTTCACTCAGTTACAATGTGTACAATATATACAATACTTTATTTCACTCAGTTACAATGTGTACAATATATACAATACTTTATTTCACTCAGTTACAATGTGTACAATATATACAATACTTTATTTCACTCAGTTACAATGTGTACAATATATACAATACTTTATTTCACTCAGTTAGAATGTGTACAATATATACAATACTTTATTTCACTCAGTTATAATGTGCACAATATATACAATACTTTATTTCACTCATTTACAATGTGCACAATATATACAATACTTTATTTCACTCATTTACAATGTGCACAATATATACAATACTTTATTTCACTCAGTTAGAATGTGTACAATATATACAATACTTTATTTCACTCATTTACAATGTGTACAATATATACAATACTTTATTTCACTCATTTACAATGTGCACAATATATACAATACTTTATTTCACTCAGTTAGAATGTGTACAATATATACAATACTTTATTTCACTCAGTTACAATGTGTACAATATATACAATACTTTATTTCACTCATTTACAATGTGCACAATATATACAAGACTTTATTTACCTCAGTTACAATGTGTACACTATATACATGTATAATACTTTATTTCACTCAGTTACAATGTGTACGATATATACAATACTTTATTTCACTCATTTACAATGTGTACAATATATATAATACTTTATTTCACTCAGTTTCAATGTGTACAATATATATAATACTTTATTTCACTCAGTTACAATGTGTACACTATATATAATACTTTATTTCACTCAGTTACAATGTGTATGCTATATATAATATTTTATTTCATTCAGTTACAATGTGTACACTATATATAATACTTTATTTCACTCATTTATAATGTGCACAATATATACAATACTTTATTTCACTCAGTTATAATGTGTACAATATATACAATACTTTATTTCACTCAGTTACAATGTGTACAATATATACAATACTTTATTTCACTCATTTACAATGTGCACAATATATACAATACTTTATTTCACTCAGTTAGAATGTGTACAATATATACAATACTCTATTTCACTCATTTACAATGTGCACAATATATACAATACTTTATTTCACTCATATACAATGTGCACAATATATACAAGACTTTATTTCACTCAGTTACAATGTGTACACTATATACATATAATAATTTATTTCACTCAGTTACAATGTGTACAATATATACAATACTTTATTTCACTCAGTTACAATGTGTATACTATATATACAAACACATTACAAGGTACAATATATAAATACTTATTTCACTCAGTTACAATGTGACCAATATATACAATACTTTATTTTACCCAGTTACAATGTGTACAATATATACAATGCTTTAACACAGCTCCAATGGTACAATACAACAATGCTTTATTTTACCCAGTTACAATGTGTACAATACATACAATGCTTTATTTCACTCAATTACAATGTGGCCAATATATACAATACTTTATTTCACTCAATTACAATGTGTACAATATATACAATACTTTATTTCACTCAGTTACAATGTGTACAATATATACAATACTTTATTTCACTCAGTTACAATGTGTACACTATATACAATACTTTATTTCACTCAGTTACAATGTGTACACTATATACAATACTTTATTTCACTCAGTTACAATGTGTACAATATATACAATACTTTATTTCACTCAATACAATGTGGCCAATATATACAAACTTTATTTCACTCAATACAATGTGTACAAAAATAAATAATTTATTTCACTCAGTTACAATGTGGCCAATATATACAATACTTTATTTCACTAATTACAATGTGTACAACAAATACAATACTTTATTTCACCCAGTTACAATGTGTACAATATATACAATACTTTATTTCACTCAGTTACAATGTGTACAATATATACAATACTTTATTTCACTCATTTACAATATGTACAATATATACAATACTTTATTTCACTCAGTTACAATGTGTACAATATATACAATACTTTATTTCACTCATTTACAATGTGCACAATATATACAATACTTTATTTCACTCAGTTACAATGTGTACAATATATATAATACTTTATTTCACTCAGTTACAATGTGTACAATATATACAATACTTTATTTCACTCATTAATGTACAATATATACAATACTTTATTTCACTCAGTTACAATGTGTACAATATATACAATACTTTATTTCACTCAGTTACAATGTGTACAATATATACAATACTTTATTTCACTCAGTTACAATGTGTACAATATATACAATACTTTATTTCACTCAGTTACAATGTGTACAATATATACAATACTTTATTTCACTCAGTTACAATGTGTACACTATATACAATACTTTATTTCACTCAGTTACAATGTGTACAATAAAAATACTTTATTTCACTCAGTTACAATGTGTAAAATATATATAATACTTTATTTCACTCAGTTACAATGTGTACAAAAACAAAACACCAACAAACAAAAAAACACACAAAACAATATATACAATACTTTATTTCACTCATTTACAATGTGCACAATATATACAATACTTTATTTCACTCAGTTACAATGTGTACAATATATACAATACTTTATTTCACTCAGTTACAATGTGACAATATATACAATACTTTATTTCACTCAGTTACAATGTGTACAATATATACAATACTTTATTTCACTCAGTTACAATGTGTACAAATATAAAATACTTTATTTCACTCAGTTACAATGTGCACAATATATACATACATTATTTCACTCATACAATGTGTACAATATATACAACTTTATTTCACTCAGTTACAATGTGTACAATATATACAATACTTTATTTCACTCAGTTACAATGTGTACAATATATACAATACTTTATTTCACTCAGTTACAATGTGTACAATATATACAATACTTTATTTCACTCAGTTACAATGTGTACAATATATACAATACTTTATTTCACTCAGTTACAATGTGTACAATATATACAATACTTTATTTCACTCAGTTACAATGTGTACAATATATACAATACTTTATTTCACTCAGTTACAATGTGCACAATATATACAATACTTTATTTCACTCATTTACAATGTGCACAATATATACAATACTTTATTTCACTCATTACATGTGCACATATATACAAACTTTATTTCACTCATTACAATGTGTACAATATATACAATAATTTATTTCACTCAGTTACAATGTGTACAATATATACAATACTTTATTTCACTCAGTTACAATGTGTACAATATATAAAATACTTTATTTCACTCATTTACAATGTGTACAAATATACAATACTTTATTTCACTCAGTTACAATGTGTACAATATATACAATACTTTATTTCACTCATTTACAATGTGCACAATATATACAATACTTTATTTCACTCAGTTACAATGTGTACAATATATACAATACTTTATTTCACTCAGTTACAATGTGTACAATATATACAATACTTTATTTCACTCAGTTACAATGTGTACAATATATACAATACTTTATTTCACTCAGTTACAATGTGTACAATATATACAATACTTTATTTCACTCATTTACAATGTGCACAATATATACAAGACTTTATTTAACTCAGTTACAATGTGTACACTATATACTATAATACTTTATTTCACTCAGTTACAATGTGTACAATATATACAATACTTTATTTCACTCATTTACAATGTGTACAATATATATAATACTTTATTTCACTCAGTTACAATGTGTACACTATATATAATACTTTATTTCACTCAGTTACAATGTGTACGCTATATATAATACTTTATTTCACTCAGTTACAATGTGTACAATATATATAATACTTTATTTCACTCATTTACAATGTGCACAATATATACAATACTTTATTTCACTCAGTTATAATGTGTACAATATATACAATACTTTATTTCACTCAGTTACAATGTGTACAATATATACAATACTTTATTTCACTCATTTACAATGTGCACAATATATACAATACTTTATTTCACTCAGTTAGAATGTGTACAATATATACAATACTCTATTTCACTCATTTACAATGTGCACAATATATACAATATTTTATTTCACTCATTTACAATGTGCACAATATATGCAAGACTTTATTTCACTCAGATACAATGTGTACACTATATACATGTATAATAATTTATTTCACTCAGTTACAATGTGTACAATATATACAATACTTTATTTCACTCAGTTACAATGTGTATACTATATATAATATTTTATTTCATTCAGTTACAATGTGTACAATATATATAATACTTTATTTCACTCAGTTACAATGTGGCCAATATATACAATACTTTATTTAACCCAGTTACAATGGGTACAATATATACAATGCTTTATTTTACACAGCTCCAATGTGTACAATACATACAATGCTTTATTTTACCCAGTTACAATGTGTACAATACATACAATGCTTTATTTCACTCAATTACAATGTGGCCAATATATACAATACTTTCATTCACTCAAGTACAATGTGTATACTATATACAATACTTTATTTCACTCAGTTACAATGTGTACAATATATACAATACTTTATTTCACTCAGGTACAATGTGTACACTATATACAATACTTTATTTCACTCAGTTACAATGTGTACACTATATACAATACTTTATTTCACTCAGTTACAATGTGTACAATATATACAATACTTTATTTCACTCAATTACAATGTGGCCAATATATACAAGACTTTATTTCACTGAAGTACAATGTGTACAACAAATACAATACTTTATTTCACTCAGTTACAATGTGTACAATATATACAATACTTTATTTCACTCAGTTATAATATGTACACTATATACAACACTTTATTTCACTCAGTTACAATGTGTACAATATATACAATACTTTATTTCACTCAGTTACAATGTGTACAATATATACAATACTTTATTTCACTCATTTACAATGTGCACAATATATACAATACTTTATTTCACTCAGTTACAATATGTACACTATATATAATACTTTATTTCACTCAGTTACAATGTGTACAATATATACAATACTTTATTTCACTCAGTTACAATGTGTACAATATATATAATACTTTATTTCACTCATTTACAATGTGCACAATATATACAATACTTTATTTCACTCAGTTACAATGTGTACAATATATACAATACTTTATTTCACTCAGTTACAATGTGTACAATATATACAATACTTTATTTCACTCAGTTACAATGTGTACAATATATACAATACTTTATTTCACTCAGTTACAATGTGTACAATATATACAATACTTTATTTCACTCAGTTACAATGTGCACAATATATACAATACTTTATTTCACTCATTTACAATGTGCACAATATATACAATACTTTATTTCACTCAGTTACAATGTGTACAATATATACAATACTTTATTTCACTCATTTACAATGTGTACAATATATACAATACTTTATTTCACTCATTTACAATGTGCACAATATATACAATACTTTATTTCACTCAGTTACAATGTGTACAATATATACAATACTTTATTTCACTCAGTTACAATGTGTACAATATATACAATACTTTATTTCACTCATTTACAATGTGCACAATATATACAAGACTTTATTTACCTCAGTTACAATGTGTACACTATATACATGTATAATACTTTATTTCACTCAGTTACAATGTGTACAATATATACAATACTTTATTTCACTCATTTACAATGTGTACAATATATATAATACTTTATTTCACTCAGTTACAATGTGTACAATATATATAATACTTTATTTCACTCAGTTACAATGTGTACACTATATATAATACTTTATTTCACTCAGTTACAATGTGTATGCTATATATAATATTTTATTTCATTCAGTTACAATGTGTACACTATATATAATACTTTATTTCACTCATTTATAATGTGCACAATATATACAATACTTTATTTCACTCAGTTATAATGTGTACAATATATACAATACTTTATTTCACTCAGTTACAATGTGTACAATATATACAATACTTTATTTCACTCATTTACAATGTGCACAATATATACAATACTTTATTTCACTCAGTTAGAATGTGTACAATATATACAATACTCTATTTCACTCATTTACAATGTGCACAATATATACAATACTTTATTTCACTCATATACAATGTGCACAATATATGCAAGACTTTATTTCACTCAGTTACAATGTGTACACTATATACATGTATAATAATTTATTTCACTCAGTTACAATGTGTACAATATATACAATACTTTATTTCACTCAGTTACAATGTGTATACTATATATACAATTTTATTTCATTCAGTTACAATGTGTACAATATATATAATACTTTATTTCACTCAGTTACAATGTGACCAATATATACAATACTTTATTTTACCCAGTTACAATGTGTACAATATATACAATGCTTTATTTTACACAGCTCCAATGTGTACAATACATACAATGCTTTATTTTACCCAGTTACAATGTGTACAATACATACAATGCTTTATTTCACTCAATTACAATGTGGCCAATATATACAATACTTTCTTTCACTCAAGTACAATGTGTACACTATATACAATACTTTATTTCACTCAGTTACAATGTGTACAATATATACAATACTTTATTTCACTCAGGTACAATGTGTACACTATATACAATACTTTATTTCACTCAGTTACAATGTGTACACTATATACAATACTTTATTTCACTCAGTTACAATGTGTACAATATATACAATACTTTATTTCACTCATTACAATGTGCCAATATATACAAATTTATTTCACTCATACACAATATATACAATACTTTATTTCACTCAATTACAATGTGGCCAATATATACAATACTTTATTTCACTCATTACAATGTGTACAATATATACAATACTTTATTTCACTCAGTTACAATGTGTACAATATATACAATACTTTATTTCACTCAGTTACAATGTGTACAATATATACAATACTTTATTTCACTCATTTACAATGTGCACAATATATACAATACTTTATTTCACTCAGTTACAATGTGTACAATATATACAATACTTTATTTCACTCAGTTACAATGTGTACAATATATACAAGACTTTATTTCACTCAGTTACAATGTGTACAATATATATAATACTTTATTTCACTCATTTACAATGTGCACAATATATACAATACTTTATTTCACTACGTTATAATGTGAACAATATATACAATACTTTATTTCACTCAGTTACAATGTGTACAATATATATAATACTTTATTTCACTCATTTACATTGCACAATATATACAATACTTTATTTCACTCAGTTACAATGTGTACAATATATACAATACTTTATTTCACTCAGTTACAATGTGTACAATATATACAATACTTTATTTCACTCAGTTACAATGTGTACAATATATACAATACTTTATTTCACTCAGTTACAATGTGTACAATATATACTATAATACTTTATTTCACTCAGTTACAATGTGTACACTATATATAATACTTTATTTCATTCAGTTACAATGTGTACAATATATATAATACTTTATTTCACTCAGTTACACTGTGGCAAAATATATACAATACTTTATTTCACTCAATTACAATGTGGCCAATATATACAATACTTTATTTCACTCATTTACAATGTGCACAATATATACAATACTTTATTTCACTCAGTTACAATGTGTACAATATATACAATACTTTATTTCACTCAGTTACAATGTGCACAATATATACAATACTTTATTTCACTCAGTTACAATATGTACACTATATATAATACTTTATTTCACTCAGTTACAATGTGTACAATATATACAAGACTTTATTTCACTCAGTTACAATGTGTACAATATATACAATATTTTTTCACTCATTTACAATGTGCACATATATACAATACTTTATTTCACTCAGTTACAATGTGTACAATATATACAATACTTTATTTCACTCATTTACAATGTGTACAATATATACAATACTTTATTTCACTCAGTTACAATGTGTACAATATATACAATACTTTATTTCACTCAGTTACAATGTGTACAATATATACAATACTTTATTTCACTCAGTTACAATGTGTACAATATATACAATACTTTATTTCACTCAGTTACAATGTGTACAATATATACAATACTTTATTTCACTCAGTTACAATGTGTACAATATATACAATACTTTATTTCACTCAGTTACAATGTGCACAATATATACAATACTTTATTTCACTCATTTACAATGTGCACAATATATACAATACTTTATTTCACTCAGTTACAATGTGTACACAAATACATGTATAATAATTTATTTCACTCAGTTACAATGTGTACAATATATACAATACTTTATTTCACTCATTTACAATGTGACAATATATACAATACTTTATTTCACTCAGTTACAATGTTCACTAAATACAATACTTTATTTCACTCAGTTACAATGTGTACAATATATACAATACTTTATTTCACTCATTTACAATGTGCACAATATATACAATACTTTATTTCACTCAGTTACAATGTGTACAATATATACAATACTTTATTTCACTCAGTTACAATGTGTACAATATATACAATACTTTATTTCACTCATTTACAATGTGTACAATATATACAATACTTTATTTCACTCAGTTACAATGTGTACAATATATACAATACTTTATTTCACTCATTTACAATGTGCACAATATATACAAGACTTTATTTACCTCAGTTACAATGTGTACACTATATACATGTATAATACTTTATTTCACTCAGTTACAATGTGTACAATATATACAATACTTTATTTCACTCATTTACAATGTGTACAATATATATAATACTTTATTTCACTCAGTTACAATGTGTACACTATATATAATACTTTATTTCACTCAGTTACAATGTGTATGCTATATATAATATTTTATTTCATTCAGTTACAATGTGTACAATATATATAATACTTTATTTCACTCATTTATAATGTGCACAATATATACAATACTTTATTTCACTCAGTTATAATGTGTACAATATATACAATACTTTATTTCACTCAGTTACAATGTGTACAATATATACAATACTTTATTTCACTCATTTACAATGTGCACAATATATACAATACTTTATTTCACTCAGTTAGAATGTGTACAATATATACAATACTCTATTTCACTCATTTACAATGTGCACAATATATACAATATTTTATTTCACTCATTTACAATGTGCACAATATATGCAAGACTTTATTTCACTCAGATACAATGTGTACACTATATACATGTATAATAATTTATTTCACTCAGTTACAATGTGTACAATATATACAATACTTTATTTCACTCAGTTACAATGTGTATACTATATATAATATTTTATTTCATTCAGTTACAATGTGTACAATATATATAATACTTTATTTCACTCAGTTACAATGTGGCCAATATATACAATACTTTATTTAACCCAGTTACAATGGGTACAATATATACAATACTTTATTTTACACAGCTCCAATGTGTACAATACATACAATGCTTTATTTTACCCAGTTACAATGTGTACAATACATACAATGCTTTATTTCACTCAATTACAATGTGGCCAATATATACAATACTTTCTTTCACTCAAGTACAATGTGTATACTATATACAATACTTTATTTCACTCAGTTACAATGTGTACAATATATACAATACTTTATTTCACTCAGGTACAATGTGTACACTATATACAATACTTTATTTCACTCAGTTACAATGTGTACACTATATACAATACTTTATTTCACTCAGTTACAATGTGTACAATATATACAATACTTTATTTCACTCAATTACAATGTGGCCAATATATACAAGACTTTATTTCACTGAAGTACAATGTGTACAACAAATACAATACTTTATTTCACTCAGTTACAATGTGTACAATATATACAATACTTTATTTCACTCAGTTATAATATGTACACTATATACAACACTTTATTTCACTCAGTTACAATGTGTACAATATATACAATACTTTATTTCACTCAGTTACAATGTGTACAATATATACAATACTTTATTTCACTCATTTACAATGTGCACAATATATACAATACTTTATTTCACTCAGTTACAATATGTACACTATATATAATACTTTATTTCACTCAGTTACAATGTGTACAATATATACAAGACTTTATTTCACTCAGTTACAATGTGTACAATATATATAATACATTATTTCACTCATTTATAATGTGCACAATATATACAATACTTTATTTCACTCAGTTATAATGTGTACAATATATACAATACTTTATTTCACTCAGTTACAATGTGTACAATATATACAATACTTTATTTCACTCATTTACAATGTGCACAATATATACAATACTTTATTTCACTCAGTTAGAATGTGTACAATATATACAATACTTTATTTCACTCAGTTACAATGTGTACAATATATACAATACTTTATTTCACTCATTTACAATGTGCACAATATATACAATACTTTATTTCACTCAGTTACAATGTGTACACTATATACAATACTTTATTTCACTCAGTTACAATGTGTACAATATATACAATACTTTATTTCACTCATTTACAATGTGTACAATATATACAATACTTTATTTCACTCATTTACAATGTGCACAATATATACAATACTTTATTTCACTCAGTTACAATGTGTACAATATATACAATACTTTATTTCACTCAGTTACAATGTGTACAATATATACAATACTTTATTTCACTCAGTTACAATGTGTACAATATATACAATACTTTATTTCACTCATTTACAATGTGCACAATATATACAAACTTTATTTCACTCAGTTACAATGTGTACATATAAAATACTTTATTTCACTCAGTTACAATGTGTACAATATATACAATACTTTATTTCACTCAGTTACAATGTGTACAATATATACAATACTTTATTTCACTCATTTACAATGTGCACAATATATACAAGACTTTATTTCACTCAGTTACAATGTGTACAATATATACAATACTTTATTTCACTCAGTTACAATGTGTACAATATATACAATACTTTATTTCACTCAGTTACAATGTGTACAATATATACAATACTTTATTTCACTCATTTACAATGTGCACAATATATACAATACTTTATTTCACTCAGTTACAATGTGTACAATATATACAATACTTTATTTCACTCAGTTACAATGTGTACAATATATACAATACTTTATTTCACTCATTTACAATGTGCACAATATATACAATACTTTATTTCACTCATTTACAATGTGCACAATATATACAAGACTTTATTTCACTCAGTTACAATGTGTACACTATATACATATAATACTTTATTTCACTCAGTTACAATGTGTACAATATATACAATACTTTATTTCACTCATTTACAATGTGTACAATATATACAATACTTTATTTCACTCAGTTACAATGTGTACAATATATAAAACACAACAATTTATTTCATCAGTTACAATTGTACATATATACAATACTTTATTTCACTCATTTACAATGTGCACAATATATACAATACTTTATTTCACTCAGTTACAATGTGTACAATATATACAATACTCTATTTCACTCATTTACAATGTGCACAATATATACAATACTTTATTTCACTCATATACAATGTGCACAATATATGCAAGACTTTATTTCACTCAGTTACAATGTGTACACTATATACATAAATAATTTATTTCACTCAGTTACAATGTGTACAATATATACAATACTTTATTTCACTCAGTTACAATGTGTATACTATATATACAATTTTATTTCATTCAGTTACAATGTGTACAATATATATAATACTTTATTTCACTCAATTACAATGTGGCCAATATATACAATACTTTATTTTACCCAGTTACAATGTGTACAATATATACAATGCTTTATTTTACACAGCTCCAATGTGTACAATACATACAATGCTTTATTTTACCCAGTTACAATGTGTACAATACATACAATGCTTTATTTCACTCAATTACAATGTGGCCAATATATACAATACTTTCTTTCACTCAAGTACAATGTGTATACTATATACAATACTTTATTTCACTCAGTTACAATGTGTACAATATATACAATACTTTATTTCACTCAGGTACAATGTGTACACTATATACAATACTTTATTTCACTCAGTTACAATGTGTACACTATATACAATACTTTATTTCACTCAGTTACAATGTGTACAATATATACAATACTTTATTTCACTCAATTACAATGTGGCCAATATATACAAGACTTTATTTCACTGAAGTACAATGTGTACAACAAATACAATACTTTATTTCACTCAGTTACAATGTGTACAATATATACAATACTTTATTTCACTCAGTTACAATGTGTACAATATATACAATACTTTATTTCACTCATTGACAATGTGCACAATATATACAATACTTTATTTCACTCAGTTACAATGTGTACAATATATACAATACTTTATTTCACTCAGTTACAATGTGTACAATATATACAAGACTTTATTTCACTCATTTACAATGTGCACAATATATACAATACTTTATTTCACTCATTTACAATGTGCACAATATATACAAGACTATATTTACCTCAGTTACAATGTGTACACTATATACATGTATAATACTTTATTTCACTCAGTTACAATGTGTACAATATATACAATACTTTATTTCACTCATTTACAATGTGTACAATATATATAATACTTTATTTCACTCAGTTACAATGTGTACAATATATATAATACTTTATTTCACTCAGTTACAATGTGTACAATATATATAATACTTTATTTCACTCAGTTACAATGTGTACACTATATATAATACTTTATTTCACTCAGTTACAATGTGTACAATATATATAATATTTATTTCACTCAGTTACAATGTGTACAATATATACAATACTTTATTTCACTCATTTATAATGTGCACAATATATACAATACTTTATTTCACTCAGTTATAATGTGTACAATATATACAATACTTTATTTCACTCAGTTACAATGTGTACAATATATACAATACTTTATTTCACTCATTTACCATGTGCACACTATATACAATACTTTATTTCACTCAGTTAGAATGTGTACAATATATACAATACTTTATTTCACTCATTTACAATGTGCACAATATATACAATACTCTATTTCACTCATTTACAATGTGCACACTATATACAATACTTTATTTCACTCAGTTAGAATGTGTACAATATATACAATACTCTATTTCACTCATTTACAATGTGCACAATATATACAAGACTTTATTTCACTCAGTTACAATGTGTACACTATATACATGTACAATAATTAATTTCACTCAGTTACAATGTGTACAATATATACAATACTTTATTTCACTCATTTACAATGTACACAATATATACAATACTTTATTTCACTCAGTTACAATGTGTACAATATATACAATACTTTATTTCACTCATTTACAATGTGTACAATATATATAATACTTTATTTCACTCAGTTACAATGTGTACAATATATATAATACTTTATTTCACTCAGTTACAATGTGTACACTATATATAATACTTTATTTCACTCAGTTACAATGTGTATACTATATATAATATTTTATTTCATTCAGTTACAATGTGTACAATATATATAATACTTTATTTCACTCAGTTACACTGTGGCCAATATATACAATACTTTATTTCAGTCAATTACAATGTGGCCAATATATACAATACTTTATTTTACCCAGTTACAATGTGTACAATATATACAATGCTTTATTTTACACAGCTCCAATGTGTACAATACATACAATGCTTTATTTTACCCATTTACAATGTGTACAATACATACAATGCTTTATTTCACTCAATTACAATGTGGCCAATATATACAATACTTTATTTCACTCAGTTACAATGTGTACAATATATACAATACTTTATTTCACTCAGGTACAATGTGTACACTATATACAATACTTTATTTCACTCAGTTACAATGTGTACACTATATACAATACTTTATTTCACTCAGTTACAATGTGTACAATATATACAATACTTTATTTCACTCAATTACAATGTGGCCAATATATACAAGACTTTATTTCACTGAAGTACAATGTGTACAACAAATACAATACTTTATTTCACTCAGTTACAATGTGTACAATATATACAATACTTTATTTCACTCAGTTACAATGTGTACACTATATACAAGACTTTATTTCACTGAAGTATAATGTGTACAACAAATACAATACTTTATTTCACTCAGTTACAATGTGTACAATATATACAATACTTTATTTCACTCTGTTACAATGTGTACAATATATACAAGTCTTTATTTCACTCAGTTACAATGTGTACACTATATGCAATACTTTATTTCACTCAGTTACAATGTGTACAATATATACAATACTTTATTTCACTCTGTTACAATGTGTACAATATATACAAGACTTTATTTCACTCAGTTACAATGTGTACACTATATACAATACTTTATTTCACTCAGTTACAATGTGTACAATATATTCAATACTTTATTTCACTCAGTTACAATGTGTACACTATACACAAGACTTTATTTCACTTAATTACAATGTGTACAACAAATAAAATACTTTATTTCACTCAGTTACAATGTGTACAATATATACAATACTTTATTTCACTCAGTTACAATGTGTACAATATATACAATACTTTATTTCACTGAAGTACAATGTGTACAACAAATATAATACTTAGTTACAATGTGTATAGCATAATCACTACTTTATTTCACGCAAGTACAATGTAGCAATGGGTAGTCTATCCCACCCTTTACTCCTTCACGGGCAGTCTATCCCGTCCTTTACTACTTCACGGGGAGTCTACCCCGTCCTTTACTCCTACACGGACAGTCTACCCCGTCCTTTACTCCTACACGGACAGCCTATCCCGTCCTTTACTCCTTCACGGGCAGTCTATCCCGTCCTTTACTCCTTCACGGGCAGTCTATCCCGTCATTTACTCCTACACGGACAGTCTTTCCCGTCCTTTACTCCTACACGGGCAGTCTATCCCGTCCTTTACTCCTTCACGGGCAGCCTATCCCGTCCTTTACTCCTTCACGGGCAGTCTATCCCGTCCTTTACTCCTTCACGGGCAGTCTATCCCGTCCTTTACTCCTTCACCGGGGAGTCTACCCCGTCCTTTACTTCTACACGGACAGCCTATCCCGTCCTTTACTCCTTCACGGGGAGTCTACCCCGTCCTTTACTCCTACACGGGCAGTCTATCCCGTCCTTTACTCCTACACGGACAGCCTATCCCGTCCTTTACTCCTTCACGGGCAGTCTATCCCGTCCTTTACTCCTTCACGGGTAGTCTATCCCGTCCTTTACTCCTTCACGGGGAGTCTACCCCGTCCTTTACTCCTTCACGGGGAGTCTACCCCGTCCTTTACTTCTACACGGACAGCCTATCCCGTCCTTTACTCCTTCATGGGGAGTCTACCCCGTCCTTTACTCCTACACGGGCAATCTATCCCGTCCTTTACTCCTACAAGGACAACCTATCCCGTCCTTTACTCCTACACGGGCAGTCTCTCCCGTCCTTTACTCCTTCATGGGGAGTATATCCCGTCCTTTACTCATACACGGGCAGTATATCCCGTCCTTTACCCGTTAACAGGCAATATATCCCGTCCTTTACCTCTTCACGGGGAGTCTACCCCGTCCTTTACTCCTTCGCGGGGAGTCTACCCCGTCCTTTACTTCTACACGGACAGCCTATCCCGTCCTTTACTCCTTCACGGGGAGTCTACCCCGTCCTTTACTCCTTCACGGAGAGTCTACCCCGTCCTTTACTCCTACACGGGCAGTCTATCCCGTCCTTTACTCCTACACGGACAGCCTATCCCGTCCTTTACTCCTACACGGGCAGTCTCTCCCATCCTTTACTCCTTCATGGGGAGTATATCCCGTCCTTTACTCATACACGGGCAGTATATCCCGTCCTTTACCCGTTAACAGGCAATATATCCCGTCCTTTACCCGTTCACGGGTAGTCTATTCCGTCCTTTTTCCGTTCACGGGCAGCCTATCCCATCATTTACCCGTTCACGGGCATTCTATCCCGTCATTTACACGTTCACGGGTAGTCTATTCCGTCCTTTACCAGTTAACGGGCAGTCTATACCGTCCTTTACCCGTTTACGGGCAGCCTATTCCGTCATTTACCTGTTTACGGGCAGCCTATCCCGTCATTTACCGATTTACGGGCTTTTTCAACATCTTGTTAAGCCACACTCGTCCGTTACATGTACATTTTATCATATGCATACGGTTATCGCTATATATTGTTGATAACCGGCGTTATGGGGTTCTCAACACTCTTGTCCGCCAGTGTTTAAATATTTGATTACTCTTTTGATTTCAAGGTGTAATGGTTGCCAAGGATGCATCCAGACATAGCGTATGCACACATCTGAAGGTATGATATGTTTAGAGAATACAGCATTTAAAAATACATACTCCATGGTGAATGGGTGATTAATTTGTCTGGAAGTAATTCTGAACCAATATTATTAAATAATAAAACACTAAGGCTTTCATCATGGTAATTGCTGTTTGATAACTGGATGAATCTCTATAGAACATAGAATTGATGGCTTGGTTTACGATGCTATTGAATCGTTAATAACCAAATATAAAGGCTTTTGGAAGTACACAAGAACTAAACAGGACGGGCCATGATGTGCAAACGACTTTCATTGTTATTCTAAGCATTTAGCGGAAGAAATTAACATGCATCTGACAATGAAAGTGGATGTATTCCGCATATGAAGTTAATGCCACCATTATAAATATAAATCTGCCGTAGCTAGTTCGTCTGATGAGCTAATGAATACGTATTTGATGCAAACATCGGCAATTTATTAGGGCAAATAGCGGAATTATTTAAACTGGAATTTTGCAACACGAATGAGTAAACCGGAATATAAAATCTAACTGTAGAATTATTTTATAGTTTCAATTCTTAACTATTCATCTGAGGTTTGGGGTTTTACTAAGTTTAACTAGAGAATCCAGTTACATCACCCCGGAGCACGTGCCCGTTATCGCGTAGGTTGGAATGTAACTGTGCTGCGATTTCATCCATGTGAGGAAGATCTTCAGCTGTCTTCCTGAACGCAGGTTTTTCTATCCAGTTGTCTTCCAGTATTCTTTTGATTTCAAGGTGTAATGGTTGCCAAGGAGGCATCCAGACATAGCGTATGTACACATCAGAAGGTTAGATAGGTTTAGAGAATACAGCATTTAAAAATACATACTCCATTATTGAAGTACATTTTATACATGATCCAATGACAAAACAGTGGTCCAGCTGTAGTTAATACATTGAACATGCAATCTCTGGATTCGCAAGCCAATGTGATAACCACTGGACTTGATAACGGTTATTAATACACACACGCGCGCGCGCACGCACGCACGCATGCACGCACGCACGCACACACGCACGCACACACACATGTTCTACTGTATATGTATATGTTCTACAATGTATGTTCTACAGTATATGTGTATGGTCTACAGTGTATGTTCTACAGTATATGGGTATGTTCTACAGTATAGGTGTATGTTCTACAGTATAATTATGTTCTACAGTATATGTGTATGTTCTACAGTGTATGTTCTACAGTATATGTGTATGGTCTACAGTGTATGTTCTACAGTATATGTGTATGTTCTACAGTATATGCGTATGTTCTACAGTATATGCGTATGTTCTATAGTATTTGCGTATGTTCTACAGTATATGCGTATGTTCTATAGTATATGCGTATGTTCTACAGTATATGCGTATGGTCTGCAGTATATGCGTATGTTCTATAGTATATGCGTATGTTCTACAGTATATGCGTATGTTCTGCAGTATATGCGTATGTTCTACAGTATATGCGTATGTTCTATAGTATATGCGTATGTTCTACAGTATATGTATATGTTCTGCAGTATATGCGTATGTTCTACAGTGTATGCGTATGTTCTACAGTATATGTGTATGTTCTACAGTATATGCGTATGTTCTACAGTATATGCGTATGTTCTGCAGTATATGCGTATGTTCTACAGTATATGCGTATGCTCTGCAGTATATGCATATGTTCTGCAGTATATGTGTATGTTCTACAGTGTATGTGTATGTTCTACAGTATATGCGTATGTTCTGCAGTATATGCGTATGTTCTACAGTATATGCGTATGTTCTGCAGTATATGTGTATGTTCTACAGTGTATGTGTATGTTCTGCCATATATGCATATGTTCTACAGTGTATGTGTATGTTCTACAGTATATGTGTATGTTCTACAGTATATGTGTATGTTCTACAGTATATTCGTATGTTCTGCAGTATATGCGTATGTTCTACAGTGTATGTGTATGTTCTACAGTATATATGTATGTTCTACAGTATATGTGTATGTTCTACAGTATATGCGTATGTTCTGCAGTACATGCGTATGTTCTACAGTATATGTGTATGTTCTACAGTGTATGTGTATGTTCTACAGTATATGTGTATGTTCTACTGTATATGTGTATGTTCTACAGTATAGGATACGTATTTGTTTGAGACAATACAATCAAATTAATCATTTTCAATTTCCACCATTCTCTAAAAGCTTTTGCAACAGAAGGAAGTGACTGGCGTGTGTTCATTTCAAATCAAAACAATATTTGTTTATTTCCCATGGGTAAATAGTTGTTCTTTGTGAACCATCACTTGACGAACTCATGCGCATTAATCCGGCTCCATCTATGTCCCATTTACGGACCGTACATATTAACTATACATTGTCACAAGCATAACCTACGGTGTTCACCCCACATGATGTTGCTAAGTCGGTTATTATATGTATGTCCTATTCGTACTCAAGCATAGGATGTGATAGGCTCAGCGGAACTGTGATTGGAGAATGAAACAATAACACCTGAATGGTTGGTTTATGTCCTGCTCGTACTCAAGCATAGGATGTGATAGGCTCAGTGGAACTCTGATGGGAGAATGAAATACTAAAACCTGAATGGTTGGTATGTCCTGTTCGTAGTCTAGCATAGGATGTGATAGGCTCAGTGGAACTCTGATGGGAGAATGAAACAATAACACCTGAATGGTTGGTATGTCCTGCTCGTACTCAAGCATAGGATGTGATAGGCTCAGTGGAACTCTGATGGGAGAATGAAACAATAACACCTGAATGGTTGGTATGTCCTGCTCGTACTCAAGCATAGGATGTGATAGGCTCAGTGGAACTCTGATGGGAGAATGAAACAATAACACCTGAATGGTTGGTATGTCCTGCTCGTACTCAAGCATAGGATGTGATAGGCTCAGTGGAACTCTGATGGGAGAATGAAACAATAAAACCTGAACGTTGGTATGTCCTGCTCGTACTCAAGCATAGGATGTGATAGGCTCAGTGGAACTCTGATGGGAGAATGAAACAATAAAACCTGAACGTTGGTATGTCCTGCTCGTACTCAAGCATAGGATGTGATAGGCTCAGTGGAACTCTGATGGGAGAATGAAACAATAAAACATGAACGTTGGTATGTCCTGCTCGTACTCAAGCATAGGATGTGATAGGCTCAGTGGAACTCTGATGGGAGAATGAAACAATAAAACATGAACGTTGGTATGTCCTGCTCGTACTCAAGCATAGGATGTGATAGGCTCAGTGGAACTCTGATGGGAGAATGAAACAATAACTCCTGAATGGTTGGTATGTCCTGCTCGTAGTCTAGCATAGGATGTGATAGACTCAGTGGAACTCTGATGGGAGAATGAAACAATAAAACCTGAATGCTTGGTTTATGTCCTGCTCGTACTCTAACATAGGATGTGATAGGCTCAGTGGAACTCTGATGGGAGAATGAAACAATAAAACCTGAATGCTTGGTTTATGTCCTGCTCGTAGTCTAGCATAGGATGTGATAGGTTCAGTGGAACTCTGATGGGAGAATGAAACAATGAAACCTGAATGGTTGGTTTACGTCCTGCTCATACTCATACATAGGGCTCAGTGGAACACTGATGGGAGAATGATATACCAGTAGTTCACAAAATAGTAATTACGGAGCATACTAAACAAACTACTGCTAGTGATTTGCCCAAGGCTAATGAAGATTGTTTCAGATAACCGTATCTGGGCAAACCAAAAACCACCAAAGAGAAACCGCCCAGATACACGAGCCTATCCCAAGCTATGATGAAACATGTGTCCCGGCCTTGGCACCCGCTGGTATATACTATGTCTAGGACGTTATAAAAGATTATTGGGAACCCGGGCATAATTGTAATAAAAACATAAGAACAAAAACGAACATATAAACAAACGAAAGACTATGTTATGCAATACTATACAGTAAATCCCGCATGTGACGAACACCTCAACCGGCAAACATTAATTTCCACTCCGTCTCGGCTTATACAGGTAACAAATTGAAGTTACAGGTAACAAATTGAAGTTCTTGAAAATATAACTTATGAAATAGACGGAATGTTACTAATACGGTATTCTCTCCTGTTCCTATAACTTCGCCACAAGCGGATCCCATTGTACTTGTATTGGAAGTCGGTTATTATATATAAGTAACACTAGCTTGTTGACAGGTAGAGCAGGTTCGATCCCCCGTCTGACTAATAAAATTAACAGTCTTTCAGATGGGACGTTAAACCGATGTCTCGTGTCGTGCACGTAAAAGAACCAGAGGAGACTCTGGAATGGGTCTCTGTCTGTATCATTGCACTATCCTTTTTATACATTACTCGGAAAAGCTTCTCCGACATTCGGGAGGATTTGCATACAGTTTATGGGGACTCTTGTTTATCGAATGGCGCTATTTGGTGAAGTGGAGTGAGTGGGTGAATCGCTTTACGGACGGTAGAGAAACAACCGAAGATGATAACCATACCGACAGGCCGGTGACTGTTACAAATGACATGAACGTGGCTGAAATTCAGGAATACATTCTTGTAGATAGAAGAGTAACTGTTGAACATGTTGTGGGACAATTTGATATTTCGTATGGTACAGCTCACATTATGTCTAATAAGTTTGGAATGCGCCGTGTTTCGGCAAGATGGGTACCGCGCTTGCTGTTTAAGGGTCGAATGGGGGTAAGGGTCAAGAGGTGCCACGAATACTGCCATGCGCAACGGCGAGGGTGATGCCTTTCCCAGTCGAGTGGTTACATGTGACGAGAAATGAATTCACTTATTTGAGCCGGAAAGTAAACAACAGAGGTCAATTTGGATGCATCCTTCTTCGCCTTCACAGACAACAGCGTTGATTTCTAAGTCTGGCGGCTAAGTAATAGCCATTATATTGTGCGATATACAAGGTATAATTTTAAACCACTTTGTTCATCTGAAAACTACAGATACTGAAAACTAGTATGCAACAGTAAATAAATATGAACTGTTTCCGGCTATTAAGAAAAAGCGCCAACAGCTTCAGAGGTCTGGGATTCTGCTGCACCATGGTAACGCACCAAACCGTTGTGTCGGACACAATCAAGGAACTGGGTATACAACTGCAACCGCACCCACCATGCAATCCAGATTTGGCAACTTCCAAATATCAAAAACAGACTGCGTGTCCCCAGAGGAGTGGAGGTGCGCTACAAACAGAAATGTGCGGAAGATACCACGTGATGGCCTGCAGTACGTGTTCCGGTCATGTGTCGAGCGGTGGAATAAATGAAAACTATGCAAGGGGCATTACTTTGAAAAATAGTAGTGGGCAAATGTATGTTAAATTAGGTATACTCGTAACATAGAATCAGTTCACGAAATTGTGTGTGTTGTCCGTTTATTTATCGTCGCTACCGGTTGCCCATATGAGCGACGCTTCCTGAAGAGATTAATCATTTTAGATTGTTGGAGGATAGTGCAATGATACAGACAGAGACCCATTCCAGAGTCTCCTCTGGTTCATTTACGTGCACGGTGTACAGTACAGTACAGTCCCATCTGAAAGACTGTTAATGTTATTAGGGCCATACGGGGGATCGAAATTATTGATGGGCTCTCGTATATATGAAATATGAGCTGATGAATTATTTGTAAAGGAATGCATATTCTGAATAGTTTGCTTTGCTTAAACTGGTTTTGTTTAAAAATAAATCTGACAAATACGTATGTTCTATACATTAAGTACATAATGAACTTATTCGATTGGAAAACTAGATAGATCTAGCAATTTATTTATATGAATCAATTTCCAGAGTGGATTTTCTCTTAGATAACGATCAGCAAGCCAAGTGGGTAGATAAGGAATTGCGATAATGAATTACAAGGAACACTGCGTGAAATTGTATGATAGCAGCTAAACTAAATTAAATACATTAGTAAATACTGGTTATTCTGATTGTCATAATCCTTGCAAGCTAGATGGTGTTGTAGATACTGCATGACTATATCCGTGTTGTAGATACTGCAGGACTATATCCGTGTTGTAGATACTGCATGACTATATCCGTGTTGTACATACTGCAGGACTATATCCGTGTTGTAGATACTGCATGACTATATCCGTGTTGTAGATACTGCATGACTATATCCGTGTTGTAGATACTGCAGGATTATATCCGTGTTGTAGATACTGCAGGACTATATCCGTGTTGTAGATACTGCATGACTATATCCGTGTTGTACATACTGCGGGACTATATCCGTGTTGTAGATACTGCATGACTATATCCGTGTTGTAGATACTGCATGACTATATCCGTGTTGTAGATACTGCAGGACTATATCCGTGTTGTAGATACTGCATGACTATATCCGTGTTGTAGGTACTGCAAGACTGTATCCGTGTTGTAGATACTGCATGACTATATCCGTGTTGTAGATACTGCATGACTATATCCGTGTTGTAGATACTGCAGGACTATATCCGTGTTGTAGATACTGAATGACTATATCCGTGTTGTACATACTGCAGGACTATATCCGTGTTGTAGATACTGCATGACTATATCCGTGTTGTAGATACTGCAGGACTATATCCGTGTTGTAGATACTGCAGGACTATATTCATGTTGTAGATACTGCATGACTATATCCGTGTTGTAGATACTGCATGACTATATCCGTGTTGTAGGTACTGCAAGACTGTATCCGTGTTGTAGATACTGCATGACTATATCCGTGTTGTAGATACTGCATGACTATATCCGTGTTGTAGATACTGCAGGACTATATCCGTGTTGTAGATACTGAATGACTATATCCGTGTTGTACATACTGCAGGACTATATCCGTGTTGTAGATACTGCATGACTATATCCGTGTTGTAGATACTGCAGGACTATATCCGTGTTGTAGATACTGCAGGACTATATTCGTGTTGTAGATACTGCATGACTATATCCGTGTTGTAGATACTGCAGGACTATATCCGTGTTGTAGGTACTGCAAGACTGTATCCGTGTTGTAGATACTACAGGACTATATCGGTGTTGTAGATACTGCCTGACTATATCCGTGTTGTAGATACTGCAGGACTGTATCCGTGTTGTAGATACTGCATGACTATATCCGTGTTGTAGATACTGCATGACTATATCCGTGTTGTAGATACTGCAGGACTATATCCGTGTTGTAGATACTGCGGGACTATATCCGTGTTGTAGATACTGCATGACTATATCCGTGTTGTAGATACTGCATGACTATATCCGTGTTGTAGATACTGCAGGACTGTATCCGTGTTGTAGATACTGCAGGACTATATTTGTGTTGTAGATACTGCAGGACTATATCCGTGTTGTACATACTGCAGGACTATATCCGTGTTGTAGATACTGCATGACTATATCCGTGTTGTAGATACTGCATGACTATATCCGTGTTGTAGATACTGCAGGACTGTATCCGTGTTGTAGATACTGCATGACTATATCCGTGTTGTAGATACTGCATGACTATATCCGTGTTGTACATACTGCAGGACTATATACGTGTTATAGATACTGCATGACTATATCCGTGTTGTAGATACTGCATGACTATATCCGTGTTGTAGATACTGCAGGACTATATCCGTGTTATAGATACTGCAGGACTATATCCGTGTTGTAGATACTGCAAGATTATATCCGTGTTGTACATACTGCAGGACTATATACGTGTTGTACATACTGCATGACTATATCCGTGTTGTAGATACTGCATGACTATATCCGTGTTGTAGATACTGCATGACTATATCAGTGTTGTAGATACTGCAGGACTATATCCATGTTGTAGATACTGCATGCCGACTATATCCGTGTTGTAGATGATGCATGACTATATCCGTGTTGTAGATACTGCATGACTATATCCGTGTTGTTGATACTGCATGACTATATCCGTGTTGTAGATACTGCAGGACTATATCCGTGTTGTAGATACTGCATGACTATATCCGTGTTGTAGATACTGCATGACTATATCCGTGTTGTTGATACTGCAGGACTATATCCGTGTTGTAGATACTGCAGGACTATATCCATGTTGTAGATACTGCATGACTATATCCGTGTTGTAGATACTGCATGACTATATCCGTGTTGTAGATACTGCATGACTATATCCGTGTTGTAGATACTGCATGACTATATCCGTGTTGTAGATACTGCATGACTATATCCGTGTTGTAGATACTGCATGACTATATCCGTGTTGTTGATACTGCAGGACTATATCCGTGTTGTAGATACTGCAGGACTATATCCGTGTTGTAGATACTACAGGACTATATCCGTGTTGTAGATACTACAGGACTATATCCGTGTTATAGACACTGCATGACTATATCCGTGTTGTAGATACTGCATGACTATATCCGTGTTGTAGATACTGCAGGACTATATCCGTGTTGTAGATTCTGCATGACTATATCCGTGTTGTAGATACTGCATGACTATATCCGTGTTGTAGATACTGCATGACTATATCCGTGTTGTAGATACTGCATGACTATATCCGTGTTATAGGTACTGCATGACTATATCCGTGTTGTAGATACTGCAGGACTATATCCGTGTTGTAGATACTGCAGGACTATATCCGTGTTGTAGATACTGCATGCCTATATCCGTGTTGTAGATACTACAGGACTATATCCGTGTTGTAGATACTACAGGACTATATCCGTGTTGTAGATACTACAGGACTATATCCGTGTTGTAGATACAGCATGACTATATCCGTGTTGTAGATACTGCATGACTATATCCGTGTTGTACATACTGCATGACTATATCCGTGTTGTAGATACTGCATGACTATATCCGTGTTGTAGATACTGCATGACTATAACCGTGTTGTAGATACTGCAGGACTATATGCGTGTTGTAGATACTGCATGACTATATCCGTGTTGTAGATACTGCATGACTATATCCGTGTTGTAGATACTGCAGGACTATATCCGTGTTGTAGATACTGCAGGACTATATATCCGTGTTGTAGATACTACAGGACTATATCCGTGTTGTAGATACTACAGGACTATATCCGTGTTATGGATACTGCATGACTATATCCGTGTTGTAGATACTGCATGACTATATCCGTGTTGTAGATACTGCAGGACTATATCCGTGTTGTAGATACTGCAGGACTATATCCGTGTTGTAGATACTGCAGGACTATATCCGTGTTGTAGATATTGCAGGACTATATCCATGTTGTAGATACTACAGGACTATATCCGTGTTGTAGATACTACAGGACTATATCCGTGTTGTAGATACAGCATGACTATATCCGTGTTGTAGATACTGCAGGACTATATCCGTGTTGTAGGTACTGCATGACTATATCCGTGTTGTAGATACTGCAGGACTATATCCGTGTTGTAGATACTGCAGGACTATATCCGTGTTATAGGTACTGCATGACTATATCCGTGTTGTAGATACTGCAGGACTATATCCGTGTTATAGGTACTGCATGACTATATCCGTGTTGTAGATACTGCAGGACTATATCCGTGTTGTAGATACTGCATGACTATATCCGTGTTGTAGATACTGCATGACTATATCCGTGTTGTAGATACTGCAGGACTATATCCGTGTTGTAGATACTGCATGACTATATCCGTGTTGTAAATACTGCATGACTATATCCGTGTTGTAGATACTGCAGGACTATATCCGTGTTGTAGATACTGCAGGACTATATCCGTGTTGTATATACTGCAGGACTATATCCGTTAATCATTGTAGCCCAGGCTTATTTTATCTGTTTGTAGAATATATTATATTATGTATTATTCATGTACTGCAAGCAATGCTCTCTTATCTGTATATGATAGTTTTAGATAGTTTATTTTCAATTCCATTAGGCTTAAAAGCCCATGAGGATAATGTATGCATGATATAAATGAACAGACAGTGAATTAACAAATAAATATAGTAAACAATGCATGCATGTTAATAACTGATATAACTAAATGGAGAAGGTTACAGAATTATTTTGAAATGTTTCAATGTACACTGAGTATAAATTCGTGCAATATGAATCTAAATATTACGGACTTTGAGAAAACATGCATGTATGACATAAATATTATTTTCAAATAATTAATTTATTTTTACCCTTTACCTTTGTACATTGAAATCAATTTCATGCAAATTTACAATGTTGTAATGAATAAAATAAAATAATAGAAATATTACTCCAACATCTAGTTAGTTAACCTGTATCGAAAGGAAAAGGCCAACTTGTTGGATAACTCAAAATACTTCTATAGATTTAACATATGGACATATGTTATTTTAAAGTCTTTTACAGCAATAATGGTGCACATTTTATATTAGTGTGCAATTAGTACTGAGCTTTAATATAACCGGAGTTTTATTTCCACTCTATCAAAATGCTACACATACAGCCATTGACTGTGACTAATTTTATATCATATACTATTTACATTTCTATTGCTATACAGTTTATCATTTCTAAGCGAAAACGCTTTATGAACAAACAGTCCACGCTTTATGAACAAACATTCCTAAATTTATAATGACCGTTTTATTCTCATTTTTTATTAATTCGATGAACTTGATCATATTTGGACGTCTCCAGAATTTAACACTAATAAACTGTTTTCTCAAATCTGTATATACCGGACATTCAATGACAAAATGATATTCATCTTCAATGACATTACAAACCTGACATTTCCTTTCATTTATAGGTGTACGTATTGGTCTATTCCATCTACCTGCTTCAATATGTAATCTATGAGAAGATACCCTTAATCTAGTGAGTGACTGGCAACATTTATTCATGTTAAAACACTCTAAATATGGTTGGAATTGAAAACATGAAACAGTTTTATAAAATAAAGCTCTACTTGAATTATCAATCCATCCTTCCAATTTTGTATAAACTGGTCTTTTAATCGTTGATTGACAACATGCAAAAATAAATCGACATTACCAACATTTTGTTGTAACCAACTATCATAAAAACCTAGGGTACATAATAAATGTTTTACTGATGAACACCAGTTAACTTTATTTGGTGAGTTTTCAAAATCAGACATTAACATTTTATAAACTCTAGACACATATTTGTTTTCATTTACATGTAAAATCTGTATCCAATATTTTATAATGTTGTAATAATGAATTACCTTACAGGATTTTCTACCGAGCTCCCCATATACAAAATCATTTTGTGTTGTCTTCTTAACACCCAATATTTATCTCAATTCTCGAGAGTGATTAATATAAGTTGAAATAACTTGTTTCGCAATCGAGCTAAAATAAATTTGTATAAACTAACACCCAATAACTTCTTACAACATTGAAGATGAACCCTCTCAATGGACATATCATTTGCAAAGCCGCAAACTTCACTACAATAATTTAAAATGGGCGTTACCAACTTACCAAATAAATCCAATGTATGCTTCGGAGGAATATATGTAAACCTGTAGAAATATTTATTTAATCTAAAAACAGCCTTTTGTGCCTGTCCAGATAAAGTATTCTGAGCAGTACTTAACGATCCACCACATGTAAATACAATACCCAAATATGAAAAACGGTTTACAGTTTCAATAGGCATACCATCGTAATAAAAGTTCAAGTTTCTGGATACATTGCCATCCCTTCTAAAAATCATTACTTTTGTCTTAGAAGCATTTACTTTCATTTTCCATGTATTACAATAATCATTTAAAGCATGTATTTTCTGCTGAAGATCTTCCGCCGAATTTGCAAAAATTACAATATCATCTGCATATAGTAACAAAAACATTTTAAATGTATTAATATCAATTCCTTCAGTGCCACTATGTATAAAAACATCTTCCAAGTCATTTATAAACAAAGAAAACAGAAAGGGAGATAAGCACTCTCCTTGTCTCACACCAAGCATACATGTATATTCTTCACTAAGCTCTTTTAAATATTTAATTCTTGACTTTACAGAGTCGTACATGGATGTAATTATATCTAAAATTTTACCACGTATTCCTAATTTTATCATTTTATACCACAAGTTGTCCCTTACTATATAATCAAAAGCCTTACTATAATCCACAAACAATGTATAGAGTTGTTTCCCTTGATTCAGTACATGCGTAATTAATCCGTGCAATACAAAAACATTATCCATTGTGCTCATATTTGACCTAAACCCAGCCTGTGCTTCAACATATACATTATAATTTTCAGCCCAATGTTTAAGCCTATTATTTATGATACGTGTGAAAAGTTTCCCCACACAACTCAATAATGTTATACCACGATAATTGTCTACATTATTTATACTTCCTTTCTTATGCAATGGTATAACATATCCTTCAGACCAATTTTCTGGGAAGTACCTCATTTAAAAATCTTATTAAATAATGTACATATAATTGGTACAAATACATCTCTTCCAGCTATAATAAACTCATTCAGAATTAAAAATCAGGTCCAGCTGACCTATTGTTATCTTAACCTTTGCCATATTTCTATCATTGTAAATGGCCAAAGGCAATATAGTTGCTGATCATGCCAATAAATTGGAAACTTGAAACTTGTTATTTAACTGCTTTATTGCTACATATATTTCCGGTTTTAGTAAGTATTTAATTTTCAATCAGCGACTGTTCCCCGGTTTTAATATGTAAATATAATAATATGTCGATATACTGTGATAGTTTGATTATCTGTGATTACATTAGTCTCTTATAATTCTTTTATAATGAATGATGTTGTACTATGCCACGATAATTTGTTGTGTATATTTTATGTATTGTACAACGATGAGACTAAAATAAAGAATAAATCTGTATATATTTCGTCAACAGAAATAAGATTATTTAATTCTTCAAACATAATTTTAAACTCATTATTATGATATCTCTCATTAAACAATAAAATATCTTCATCTGGATTAAAAAATCTATCATCAGGATTATTAATTGCTCTAAAATATTGTTCAAAGTTTGTTAACGGTATATTTGCTCGTTTAACGCCTGCAGACTGCTTTAACATAGACCAGTATAATTTAGCATTTTTAAATCTAGCATTTAAAAGTTTATCGGTGTTTTCCTTATCATACCTGTACCGACATAGTCTAATACATGTCTTATATTCTGTTCTGGCTTTAACCATATTTACTCTATTTATATCCGTACGATTATCACGAAATTTATTCAACATACTTAAAAATATACACTTCCTCTCATAACACTCATCGTTAAACCATGTATTATTACGATCAACATCCGAACTAATAGTTTCCTCGCTATATGTGGGGTATTTCTTCTCGAACAAAGGTGAGGCTACATTTCTAACAATATTTTCAAAACTGTGTAAACAATTGTCCATATCACTATGAGCTGAGCATGATAAAATTTCATTCGATAAAACATCTAATCGTTGTGAAACTTCATTACTAGAAAGTTCATCAATAAACTGCATCTTAGATTCGCGCTTCCATACATATTTCGAATTAACACGTTCATATTCTTTATGTTGAGTGATATGTATATTTTCCAACTTATTAAAACTAAAACAGCATGATATAAGACAGTGATCTGATACAATATTAGGGTCATCAATCTCAAACTTTTCAATCATATAGAACATTTCTGGTTTACATAATATCTTGACCAACACGACCGTTCAAAATCCTTAAACCAGTTTGCTTACATAAATCTAGTAACAGAAGGCCGTTATTATTAACATGACCTTGATCCTGTGATCTACGTTGAAATTCGGAGTCATCCGTGTAGTCGTCAGGTAGCATCGTCATATACATACCATTATCATTTGCTACAACATCAGGTAAAGTAGACGTACGTGAGTTATAATCACCAAATAATGCATAATAACAATTACCTTTACAAATATTTTCTACATTTATAACAGAATCAATCAATCTGTCAAAAATGCAATTTTCAACAACTGACTGTCTACTACTGTCATCAGCTAACACATAACATAGTCCAACCATTACATCCTTGTCAATATTTTGTTTACCTGCCGCAATTTTTACCCATATAATGTCATCTTGACATGTAAAAAATAAAGTATCATCACATACAAGTTCATTCTTAACATAAATAATAATACCTCCGGAGTTTCGTTTAGAAGTAGTTTTAACCAAAGTTCTATGTAAAACAAAATACTCAAAACCTTCTACATGTAACTCAGAAAACTGATCCGTCCAAGTTTCTGTAAACATTACAATATCATGTACGGTAGCTGTTCCTTCCTTCTCTTCTACGGCGGTTACCGATGTGTGTCCAGTCTATTGTGTTCTCTACTTGTTGTGTAGCGTCATGTATTTATGTCTGAGTGATAGTACGGGAGAATGACGTATGATAGGTCATATAACCAATCCACTTTTAACCCCAACTAAACCCGTTTTGCCGCCATTATAACATTCCGCGCACTTGACAGAAGGAAGTCGATAGAGATGCATCGACATTGTCTTGCGACAATGTCGAACTATTGTATATCTATTATATCAACTTGTTAAACAGATATACCTCTGATCTATTTTAGTATGTACACAGTAATCATTGTCGATTCTGGTAAGGCCCTTTTATTGGCAATATTAGTATTTGGAGAATTTGATATTTATGTGATAGTGGTTAGTTATGTTCCGCGTGGATTAGATTTTAGTATATGTGTGTATATCTGTGATATTATTATATTGCAGGTCTCCCTGTTTTCTGTATATATATATATATTATATAAAGGATCGATTGAACCTCGTTTCGGGTTGGTGTATTATATTTCCCCGAAGTCACCGGTTACATCATTATCGAGACCTCATTCCTGCATTCCTGACTGAATCCCTCACCACGAGGGAGAGAGAAGAAGCATGTGGGATGTAAATGCCTTGTCTAAAGGCACACTCGTAACGGCTCCAGTGGGGCGCGAACTACGATCATTTCGCGCACATGAAGCGAACACGCTATCGCGACTTCCCGTCACGTCTCCATTTCAACGTATTATAAATATATCTATTTGGGCCAAGAGTCACTCGCAAAGAAACCTGAGGGCAGTGACTATATTGTTCATTTCCATTTCCAAAGAGAAGAGTTGGGGTCAATAGTTGATACTGTAAAACTTGGAAACCAAGTGAGCTCGTTATAATAAAACACATACTGGGCTTAAAACATGACGATAATGCCCATTTGCTTACGAATGGGGTTAAAAGATGAATACTTATTGTGGGGATATGGTAAGCCGCGTATTATCGATACTCTATCTTCGCTTGTCACGTGAACATCAATTCTCGTGAACAGTTCAAGAATCATATTACACTTGATGTACATTACATGAGGTGTGGATCATATTGTAACATAGAGGAACAGAACAGAACAGAACAAACTTTTATTTCGAAAGACTTGTACATTATATATATCGTCTTAACAAAACTAGTAATAACATAATACAATTAATGATCACGTGACAATTGAAATTTAAGTGAGAGTAATATATGTTTTGACATTACACATTTATATTAAAGATAATTATATAAATGTGGCTATGTATTATGTATATTATTATTATTATCATCGGAACTCATAAGACTGTTAAATGTGTATACATAGGGAGGCTTTGAAATTAAATAAACAGCGGTTTAATAAATGTGTCTATTGGTTTTATTGAGCGTTTGTACATATAATTTTAAAACGCATGTACGTAACCCATTTAACTGTTGTTCATGTATTGTATTATCATATTATTATTCGAATAAAGTGTCCCTAACTATCAAAAACTGTGTGATAACTTGTGAGAACGCGGTCATCAGAGATATAGGTGTAAAACATCAACAACCCTAATAGCTTGTGAGAAAACGTTTATTATTATTTACGAGTTATACGCGCGTATTACGTGCATAGTAGTTTACTGTACATTGAAATGTACTGAATTTATTTATTTAGGTGTTCATCTATACAAGAACGGTAATTGGAATCGAACACAAAAACTTGTAGCTAAGCACGCCTCTTTTTCTTTACATAAATTATGTATTGCTTTTAATCAAGTAGACTTCCCATCATCGAGAAAGTTAAACTTGTTTGATTCTCTTGTCGCACCAATTTTAAACTATTCAGCAGAATTATGGGGCTACCATGATGCACCCGATGTTGAATTAATACTTTCAAAATTTTGCAGAAAAATATTATGCGTAAGGCGCTCAACAAACCTAAATGCACTATATGGAGAACTTGGTTGTCTTCCCATGTCGATACGCAGACAACTACTAATGGTCAAATATTGCTTAAAATTATTGACTTTACCAGAAGATTCCTTACTTTATAAAACTTACCAACTGTTGAAAACTGATGTTGAAAACAAAAATTATCACAACAAAATGAACTGGGCTTATCAGTTAAACAATATTATCGATACATGCGGACTGTCCTATTTGTGGCAAAACCAGTCAAGAATGCTTATTAATTACAATACTATAAAATCACGCATATTAGACATATATTATCAACGCTGGTATACTGCTATCAATAACTCTGCACGTCTAGAGACATACAGTTTGTTTAAAAATGAATTTATCTTTGAAACTTACCTTGATTTTATTAAAGAAAACAAATACAGAATTGCCCTTACACGATTTAAAACATCATCGCATGATTTAGCTATTGAGCGTGGTCGTTACCTACACCTGCCACGAAACGAAATATTATGTATTTATTGTAATTCGAGAATTTTGGAAAATGAATATCATTTCATACTAATCTGCCCACATTATGCAACTTTAAGATCGAAATTTATTAAAAGATATTACCATACCTGGCCGACTATACAGACATTTATTAATCTCTTGTCATGCAAATCCCAAAAAATCACTATCGATCTTTCCAAATTTATATATTTTGGAAATAAACAACGAACCTAACACCTTTTTATATCATATACATGTATTTGAATACTAATAACCTATAATTATGCTCTTTTGTAAAATTCCATGTCACTGCCTGTTTCTACTGTTTAATTGCTATAAACATGTGTCTGTTTTATGCAATAAACTTATTGTATTGTATTGTATTGTATTGTATTGAATAACTTCAAATTCCAGGAACTGTAATGTAGATAGGTATTTATTATGTAACGGGTGTGTAAACTCCAGGAATTGTAAGGTAGTTAAGTATTTATTATGTAACGGGTGTGTAAACTCCAGGAATTGTAATGTAGTTAAGTATTTATTATGTAACGGGTGTGTAAACTCCAGGAATTGTAATGTAGTTAGGTATTTATTATGTAACGGGTGTGTAAACTCCAGGAATTGTAAGGTAGTTAAGTAATTATTATGTAACGGGTGTGTAAACTCCAGGAACTGTAATGTAGTTATATATTTAGTATGTATAGGGTGTGTACACACCATGAATTGTAAGGTAGTTAAGTAATTATTATGTAACGGGTGTGTAAACTCCAGGAATTGTAAGATAGATATATATTTAGTATGTATAGGGTGTGTACACACCAGGAATTGTAAGGTAGTTATATATTTAGTATGTAAAGGGTGTGTACACACCAGGAACTGTAAGGTAGTTATATATTTAGTATGTAAAGGGTGTGTACACACCAGGAACTGTAAGGTAGTTATATATTTAGTATGTAAAGGGTATGTACACATCAGGAATTGTAAGGCAGTTATATATTTAGTAAGTAAAGGGTGTGTACATACCAGGAATTGTACCGTAATTATATATTTAGTATGTAAATGGTGTGTACACATCAGGAATTGTAAGGTAATTATATATTTAGTATGTAAAGGGTGTGTACACACCAGGAATTGTACGGTAATTATATATTTAGTATGTAAAGGGTGTGTACACATCAGGAATTGTAAGGTAATTATATATTTAGTAAGTAAAGGGTGTGTACACACCAGACATTGTACGGTAATTATATATTTAGTAAGTAAAGGGTGTGTACACACCAGACATTGTAAGGTAATTATATATGTAGTATGTATAGGGTGTGTACACACCAGGACTTGTAAGGTAATTATATATTTAGTATGTAAAGGGTGTGTACACATCAGGAATTGTAAGGTAATTATATATTTAGTATGTAAAGGGTGTGTACACACCAGGAATTGTAAGATAGTTATATATTTAGTATGTAAAGGGTGTGTACACACCAGGACTTGTAAGGTAATTATATATTTAGTAAGTAAAGGGTGAGTACACACCATTGTAAGGTAATTATATATTTAGTATGTATAGGGTGTATACACACCAGGACTTGTAAGGTAATTATATATTTAGTATGTAAAGGGTGTGTACACATCAGGAATTGTAAGGTAATTATATATTTAGTATGTAACGGGTGTGTACACACCAGGAATTGTAAGATAGTTATATATTTAGTATGTAAAGGGTGTGTACACACCAGGAATTGTACGGTAATTATATATTTAGTATGTAAAGGGTGTGTACCCATCAGGAATTGTACGGTAATTATATATTTAGTATGTAAAGGGTGTGTACACACCAGGAATTGTACGGTAATTATATATTTAGTATGTAAAGGGTGTGTACCCATCAGGAATTGTACGGTAATTATATATTTAGTAAGTAAAGGGTGTGTACACACCAGGAATTGTACGGTAATTATATATTTAGTATGTAAAGGGTGTGTACACACCAGGAATTGTACGGTAATTATATATTTAGTATGTAAAGGGTGTGTACACACCAGGAATTGTATGGTAATTATATATTTAGTATGTAAAGGGTGTGTACACATCAGAAATTGTACGGTAATTATATATTTAGCATGTAAAGGGTGTGTACACACAAGGAACTGTAAGGGAGTTATAGATTTAGTATGTATAGGGTGTGTACACACCAGGAATTGTAATGTAGTTATTGATTTAGTATGCATAGGGTGTGTACACACCAGGAACCGTAAGGTAGTTATATGTGCATTATGGGTAATTGTTCACTGAGTAACCAGGATGCGATATAACTATAAATATTACAGAGACAGCTATACCATAAAGAAATATCAAAATAATTGCTATCATGTTTAAATAGTTATTAACGTCATAGTTTGATAACCAGTTTAGATGTTTCACTGAAGCACGTGTGCAGATATATGGAACTGTGTTTCACTGAAGCACGTGTGCAGATATATGGAACTGTGTTTCACTGAAGCACGTGTGCAGATATATGGAACTGTGTTTCACTGAAGCACGTGTGCAGATATATGGAACTGTGTTTCACTGAAGCACGTGTGCAGATATATGGAACTGTGTTTCACTGAAGCACGTGTGCAGATATATGGAACTGTGTTTCACTGAAGCACGTGTGCAGATATATGGAACTGTGTTTCACTGAAGCACGTGTGCAGATATATGGAACTGTGTTTCACTGAAGCACGTGTGCAGATATATGGAACTGTGTTTCACTGAAGCACGTGTGCAGATATATGGAACTGTGTTTCACTGAAGCACGTGTGCAGATATATGGAACTGTGTTTCACTGAAGCACGTGTGCAGATATATGGAACTGTGTTTCACTGAAGCACGTGTGCAGATATATGGAACTGTGTTTCACTGAAGCACGTGTGCAGATATATGGAACTGTGTTTCACTGAAGCACGTGTGCAGATATATGGAACTGTGTTTCACTGAAGCACGTGTGCAGATATATGGAACTGTGTTTCACTGAAGCACGTGTGCAGATATATGGAACTGTGTTTCACTGAAGCACGTGCCCAGATATGTGGAGCTGTTTTCATTGAAGCACGTGTATATAGATACATGGAGCGTGTTACGCCAACTATCTTAATTTTTGACTTGTTACCTGTGTACCTAGATGTATCTATCTTCCTTTAATGTCGAACCCATCACGGGGATGTAGACATATTGCGCGTCAAAAACCAGGAACTATATATAATAACCTATATATAATTTAGCAGGCATTCGTTCATGCATTTGTAATTATGATGGAGATTTTGAGGCCTTTCTCTTTTTCTTAAATTATCAGTAATTCCAATCTCATTTGCCACAATGTTTCTAATTGGACGACACGTCATTTACTGAGAGATAATTAACATATTCATAACACCGCATGCTTAATAAGCACTGTAGCACCGCTAAACGTCAAAACTCCGCTTGTTGATGCTTAGCGAAGTTTATGACGTCAGCGGTGTTTTGAGGTTTATGACGTTTAGCGGTCTTTTGGCATTTAGCGGAGTTTATAACGTTTAGCGGTATTTTGGCATTTAGCGGAGTTTATGACGTTTAACGGTATGTTAGCATTTAGCGGAGTTTATGACGTTTAACTGTCTTTTGGCATTTAGTGGAGTTTATGACGTTTAGCGGAGTTTATGACGTTTAACGGTATTTTGACGTTTATCGGAGGTTATGACGTTTAACGGTATTTTGACGTTTAGTGGAGTTTGTGATGTTTAGGCCTAACGGTATTTTGACGTTTAGCGGAGTTTATGACGTTTAGGCCTAACGGTATTTTGACGTTTAGCGGAGTTTATGACGTTTAGGCCTAACGGTATTTTGACGTTTAGCGGAGTTTATGACGTTTAGGCCTAACGGTATTTTGACGTTTAGCGGAGTTTGTGATGTTTAACGGGGCTACAAACCCTCTTCACAATAATTTTTTATAAATCCCCGCTGTAGGAACATCTGAAGTTCGATGTATAATATGTTATGGAATATGATGATATATGGAATTGTCTAGTAGAGTAGAACTTCGTTACATTGTCTAAATAAAAGCGCCTGCAACGTTCTCAAATGATTGTTTCACGCATACCAGAAACATGTAATTTTTTTTACCTCGTTTGTAGTTGGCATAATGATGTGTGCTCCATCTCGCAAAGTCGGCCATTTTAAACCTAATGAGAATGATCGCGTTTCTGATCATTATCTGCTATTTTCATGTCGTGTGGAAAAAACCAACACTTTTAAATCACATTTTAATGACGATTAATATTGTGTCGTGGGAAACATGGACTCAATTGAGCCATTGAACATGATTTCAACATTTATTTTAGCATTTAATAAATCTTATATTTCTGTATGATATAACAATAGTTTTAACAAATACTTAGAGGTTATTAAACCGCGGAGGTGGGCCATTTGTGGATATTGGCGCACCCTTTGGAGATATTGGCCAGAGGGCCGTAAAATGGCCCACCGCAGCCGTTTAATAACTTCTTTATTGCATACATAGCCGTATGTTTCTTCTGCTGTTATTCTGCTTATTTCGCTCAGCCATTTTACCGTCAAGAGACAACAATCTGTCAGACAACGACTTTAGTGTTGCTTCAGCGGCCATGTTTACACAATGTAGTTACTATGTTGTTGCTACCTGTGACACGTGCTCGTGATACGTTCTCGGCGCGTGCCGGTATTGGCCCGGCAGAGCCGAACATCGAAATATATTGCCCGCGTCGACCATATATTTTGCTTTTCTACCATTAAATTTGTTACTATTTATAGTAACGTATGCAATAATATATTTATATTAGCTTTACCAATTAGGTCATTGATTTACGAGGTTAATATTCGTTATGGCTAACAATCACATTTGTCTCACCTACATAACTAAGTTATGTTTTAACATTTTTCAGCATTTATCTTACAAATAAATTTAAACAAATATGCATAGTATTCATTATCGGTGATTCTAATTTTATAGATTTTGTACAATTGTTACCATTATTCTATAGATTTTGTACAATTGTTACCATTATTCTATAGATTTTGTACAATTGTTACCATTATTTTATAGATTTTGTACAATTGTTACCATTATTCTATAGATTTTGTACAATTGTTACCATTATTCTATGTTATATAGTCGGTTCAAAAGCTCACTCAGAGCTTGTGTTGTACAGTTGTTACCATTATTCTATGTTATATAGTCGGTTCAAAAGCTCACTCAGAGCTTGTGTTGTACAGTTGTTACCATTATTCTATGTTATATAGTCGGTTCAAAAGCTCACTCAGAGCTTGTGTTGTACTTTTGCTATCTTGCCGACTCAAAATAAAAGTTATCTTATCTTATCTTAGTTGTTCACCGTTGAGGTCATACACGTGTGTGTTTTACGTTTATTTATCGCTACCGGTTGCCCATATGAGCGACGCCTCCTGAAGAGATTAGTCATTTTAGATGTTTGGAGGATAGTACAATGATACAGAGAGAGACCCATTCCAGAGTCTCATCTGGTTCTTTTACGTGCACGGTGTACAGCACCGATACGAGACCTCGGTTTAAAGTCCCATCTGAAAGACTTTATTTTATTAGGGTCAGACGGGGGATCGAACCTGCGATCCCTGGATTACCAGTCCAGCGTGTTACCACTAGACTACAGATGCGTCTGTTTCAGTATAGGCCTACACTGTATTTAATATGGAAGACAAATTTATTTTAGCTCGATTGCGAAATAAGTTCTTATAACTTATATTAATCACTCTCGAGACCTCATTACTGATGTAATCCATCGCCACGAGGGAGAGAGAAGAGGCATGTGGAACTTAAATGCCTTACATAAGGACACAATCGTAACGGCTTCAGCGGGGCTCGAACTCCCGGCCTTTCGCACGTGAAGCGAACGCGCTACCACTGGAGGAAAGATACATGATTTAAAACAATGTATAAGGTTATAATACACCAAACAAGTTGCTAACAACTACATTGTAAAAAGTAACAACATACAATCTTTTCTTTTGTATTTCCTATCTTACACTTCTGATGAAAACAGCAAAACATTGAGGTATGATATATGCAATTCAAGACATTCATACGCCAGCAATTGGCTCGTCAGCGAATGGCGGAATTTTAAAACATGGCGCTAAACATGCTCTGAATGACAGCTATGTGAATAATGTTGATTTAACATAGTCAAAGAAGCAGTACGAATTACACCTCATCCCCATACTCAATGACATAGTGTATAATTACTTGTCAATGACGTCACTATGTTTACACATAGTATTCGTCCGCCACATATTATAGTATGACCTATTTTCAGCTTGCACTTGCCTGATATCACATATTTTCTACGCATCATCTTGTTTAGGTTTAAGCATATTGTATTGCTTTAAATAACATCCATATACACAGACTGTACATATACACGGACTGCACATATGTTCCATTAATTTCAAACCCCTTCCGGGGACGTATACATGTTTTTCTGGGCATGCTTAGCCGACCATATACGTGGCCTGACTGAGTATCGAACCCGGACCGCTTGATTCCAAATCCGACGCTCTACCATTGGACCACGGAGGCCACACATATACACAGACTGTACAATAATTGTTCAACAAATGAAATGTAACGAATATTATACGAGTGAAACTGTTATAATTTAGAAGCAAATGGGTTGGGTCACAAGTTTTACCAACTTTAGTGACGACCCTTCCCTTATATCAAGAAGATGTAACAGAATGAGCAGACTTAGTATCTATGATTCTTTAGAAGTAGCGTACATAGTTATTGGAATATAAGAATCAAATGATGTATTGATATCTATGTAAAAAATGTAAAGAACAAGAACAACTATTGCATATACATATGTAATAGAAGGACGATTGAAAACTTTTACAGACGGATATGTAGTCCAGTTGTAACACACTGGACTGGTAATCCAGGGATCGCAGGTTCGATCCCCCGTCTGACCATAATAAAATTAACAGTCTTTCAGATGGGACGTTAAACCGAGGTCTCGTGTCGGTGCTTTACACCGTGCACGTAAAAGAACCAGAGGAGACTATGGAATGGGTCTCTGTCAGAATCTAAAATGACTAATATCTTCAGGAGGCGTCGCTCATATGGGCAACCGGTAGCGACGATAAATAAACGTAAAACATACTTAACTGGCGCTAGAATGTCTCGTTTAGCTGTCGATAAATACTGGCGGATTGGGTCCGAACGGGGTCACGTTGACGATATTTCAAACGAAAGCTATTTCATCTGCAAAGTACCAAAAGTGAAAGTAGGAATTTCCGAAACGGTTAACCGGAAGGACATTTGAATAACAATGGCGTTTGCAAGTGGCATATATTCACATCAGCCGCGGCGTAACGCAACGTCCCATAGGGATCTATGTTGTTTGCTAAACTGCCAAGTGGTTTGTCTCCACTAAATGAATAGCAGACACCATGCAGTATGGTCAGACGGCACCTGAAGGTGGCTTTCATATTCGCAAAACGGATTTATTTTATACAAATTTATTTTAGCTCAATTGCGAAACAAGTTCCTACAACTTATGTTAATCACTCTCGAGACCTCATTCCTGATGAAATCCATCGCCACGAGGGAGAGAGAAGAGGCAACGTGGAATTTAAATGCCTTGTATAAGGGCACAATCGTAACGGCTCCAGTTGGGCTCGTCCTCCGGACCTTTCGCACCTGAAGCGAACACGCTACCAAACACTATCACGACTTCCACAAAAGGGATTTCAGTTGCGATTAGTAGGAACGTTTATTTTTATTTTTGGCAACTTGTAAATTGCATGTTTATAATCTTTAGAACCAATAGATAACTATGCTAATTCTACTCTAAATATTATAATTAATTAGCTTTGTATTTCATTGATTACGTGCAAATGTGTTTTACGTTTATTTATCGTCGCTACCGGTTGCCCATATGAGCGACGCCTCCTGAAGAGATTAGTCATTTCAGATTTTTGGAGGATGCAATGATACAGACAGAGACCCATTCCAGAGTCTCCTCTGGTTCTTTTACGTGCACGGTGTAAAGCACCGACACGAGACCTCGGTTTAAAGTCCCATCTGAAATACTGTTAATTTTATTAGGGTCAGACGGGGGATCGAACATGCGATCCCTGTATTACCAGTACAGCGTGTTACCACTGGACTACAGATCCGACTGTGATTACGTGCAAATAGTCTGTATACTATGTAAATACTCAATCCTACTATACAGGGAAGGCACTCCCATGTTACTGCCGTTTAGAAATAGATTACTTCGTTACTTAGATTAGTCCGAAAATAATTAGATACAGGTGCAAACAATGAGATATAACGGTAGTCGTGATAGCGTAGTGGATTCGCGTTCGCTTCAGGAGTTCGAGCCCCGCTGGAGCCGCTACGATTGTGCCTTTAGACAAGGCATTTAAATTCCACATGCCTCTTCTCTCTCCTTCATGGTGATGGATTCCATCAGGAATGAGGTCTCGAGAGTGATTAATATAAGTTGAAAGAACTTGTTTCGCAATCGAGCTAGAATACATTTGTATAAACTACATAACGGTAAACGTGTGCGGAAACCCTTTGTGATCATTGATAGCATAGCTTCATTCATAATACACGTGCTGAGTCACGCACTAGTCCATATTAATTTGTCATGTCAACATATCTCGTATACGACGTTTGTTTATTAGTTGAAAGACTCAGTTTGTGTGAAATTATACAGGATGATAGGACATTACATTTTGTAGGATTTTTCTTTTTTCACCGATTTAGTGTCGCTTTAAATGTAACGTTTTTATCCTGATGCAGGCTGAGAATGCTGAAATGTTCGTATAATATAGTAACAATTACGTGTTGACGTTCTTTCAACATATTGGTATTTATGAATAGAATAGAACATACTGGTCGCATCTATCATCCGAGTAGAGCATACTGGTCGCATCTATCATCCGAGTAGAACATACTGGTCGCATCTATCATCCGAGTAGAACATACTGGTCGCATCTATCATCCGAGTAGAACATACTGGTCGCATCTATCATCCGAGTAGAACATACTGGTCGCATCTATCATCCGAGTAGAACATATCGATCGCCTCTAGAATCCGAGTAGAACATATCGATCAAATATAAGATTGGTGTAGAACATATCGATCAAATATAAGATTGGTGTAGAACATATCGATCAAATATAAGATTGATGTAGAACATATCGATCAAATATAAGATTGATGTAGAACATATCGATCAAATATAAGATTGGTGTAGAACATATCGATCAAATATAAGATTGGTGTAGAACATATCCGTCAAATCTAAGATCCGGGTAGAACATATCGATCAAATATAAGATTCAGGTAGAACATATCCGTCAAATATAAGATTCGGGTAGAACATATCCGTCAAATATAAGATTCGAATAGAACATATCCGTCAAATATAAGATTCGAATAGAACATATCGGTCAAATATAAGAATCGAGTAGAACATATCCGTCAAATATAAGATTCGAATAGAACATATCCGTCAAATATAAGATTCGAGTAGAACATATCCGTCAAATATAAGATTCGAATAGAACATATACGTCAAATATAAGATTCGAATAGAACATATCGGTCAAATATAAGATTCGAGTAGAACATATCCGTCAAATATAAGATTCGAATAGAACATATCCGTCAAATATAAGATTCGAATAGAACATTTCGGTCAAATATAAGATTCGAGTAGAACATATCGGTCAAATATAAGATTCGAGTAGAACATATCCGTCAAATATAAGATTGGTGTAGAACATATCGGTCAAATATAAGATTCGAGTAGAACATATCGGTCAAATATAAGATTCGAGTAGAACATATCCGTCAAATATAAGATTCGAATAGAACATATCGGTCAAATATAAGATTCGAGTAGAACATATCCGTCAAATATAAGATTGGTGTAGAACATATCGGTCAAATATAAGATTCGAGTAGAACATATCCGTCAAATATAAGATTCGAATAGAACATATCCGTCAAATATAAGATTCGAATAGAACATTTCGGTCAAATATAAGATTCGAGTAGAACATATCCGTCAAATATAAGATTCGGGTAGAACATATCCGTCAAATATAAGATTCGAGTAGAACATGTCGGTCAAATATAAGATTCGAGTAGAACATAATGGATGTCCTATATGATACGAGAATGGGTTCCTGGAATCTGATTACAAAAGAATGGTGTCTGGGATCAGTGCAGACCAAGACATAAATGTTCTAAGAATGTCATACATCTTCGTTTTGACAACATTTAGCAGAAAGAATCAAGAACGTTCTACAATCCAAATTTGTCGCCATATGTTGACTTACTTAATACCGGTCCGATTTCTTGGCACTCTTTTCTTCTCTTTCTCAAAAAAGAAGAAGATAAACATATGTTGGAAGAAAATAGTTTATATATACAAATACGACCGGTGTTTCATTAGTTTATACAAATTTATTTTAGCTCGATTGCGAAACAAGTTCTTTCAATTTATATGAATCACTCTTGAGACCTCATTCCTGATGAAATCCATCGCCATGAAGGAGAGAGAAGAGTCAATGTGGAATTTAAATGCCTTGCCTAAGGGCACAATCGTAGCGGCTCCAGCGGGGCTCGAACCCCGGCACCTGAAGCGAACGCTCATCCACTGCGCTATCACGACTTCCACGGTGGTTCATTAGTGCGCAGTGACAGCTTCATACATACATGACTAAGAACAATAAACTAAAATCCATACTTGACCTCACTACGCTCCTGCTGAGTTCGTATATAATAATATTGACCAGATGGAAACAAAATCATGCACACTGCTTTATTTCCATTCTCAAAGGCCGGTGTATACTATGTGGCAATTACAGACTTTATCGTCGTTCAATATGTAATTGTACGGAATGGAACGTGATACTGGCCGCAGACTCTATAACTTTTCTCTTGCGTCACTCAGCATCTTACCCGAGATTAGGCAAAGCTAACACTTTAAAACTTCGTAGACAATATAGCAAACATAATATATTGCAATCTCTCTCTCCCTCAATGCCTCCCTCCTTCCTTAATATCTCCATCCCTCCCTATCTCCATCTCCCCTATCTCTATCTATATATATCTCCCCTCTCTATATATCTATCTATATCTCCCTCTCTATCTATCTCTCTCCCCCTTTCTACATATCGCCCTCCCCCTCTCTATCTATATATTTCCTCTCTCCCCTTCAATGCCTCCCTCTTTAATAGCTCCATCCCCCCATTCCTCCATCTATATATATCTCTCTCCCCCTCTCTATCTATCTCTCTCCCCATCTCTACCTATCTCCCTCTCTCCCTATCTATCTATCCCCCCTCTCTCTCCCTCTCTATCTCTTTCTTTCTATCTCTCTCTCCCTCTGCCTCTCCCTCCCTCCCTCTCTCTCTCTCATGGCGATACATTCCTCATAAATAGAGTTCTATTAATAGACCATGTTTATGAAAACAGGCCAACATATTCATATCCACGTATAGACAGGTTGGTTTCACTTGTTTTAATACATGCGTGTTGTCCCTGTCTACTTATTGGCTCATCACTGGGCACACACAATTTCTCCAGTAATTTGTTCGTCTGCATCAAAGTGTTTTATGTATTTATAGACTCTGAGGTGCTTTTCAACTCTGAGACTGAAGATTGGCACGTATCGCGGCACGTGTTTAACAAAGAAAAACTTATAATTGCCGTTGCGTCTGAAGTAAGTGTGCAATAAACTATGTTTTATGACTTAGCAACTACCTCAAGTGTTTCCAAAAAATGAAAACTATTATCACATGAGCCATGCCGTGAGAAAACCAACATATTGCACAACATAGAACATAGATTGGGAACCTGCACTAGCTGGTTCGCATCAAATACTTCTCACAGGAAACCCGTGTTTGTTGTGGTGTGGTGTTTTATGTTTATTTATCGTCGCTACCGGTTGCCCATATGAGCGACGCCTCCTGAAGAGATTAGTTATTTTAGATTTTTGGAGGATAGTGCAATGATACAGAGAGAGAGACCCATTCCAGAGTCTCCTCTGGTTCTTTTACGTGCACGGTGTAAAGCACTGACACGAGACCTCGGTTTAACGTCCCATCTGAAAGACTGTTAATTTTATTAGGGTCAGAGGGGGGATCGAACCTGCGATCCCTGGATTACCAGTCCAGCGTGTTACCACTGGACTACATATCCGTCTGTCGTCTTTGTTGGGAATCACGTATATGTTTTATATAGATACAAAGGGATATTTAAATACCCTCGGGGATATTACTTCGATGCCGTGGGGATGCTATTTAGATGTCACGGGGATGTTATTTAGATGTCACGTGTATGTTATTTAGATGTCACGTGGATGTTATTTAGATGTCACGTAGATGTTATTTAGATGTCACGTAGATGTTATTTAGATGTCACGTAGATGTTATTTAGATGTCCCATGGATGTTATTTAGATGTCACGTAGATGTTATTTAGATGTCCCATGGATGTTATTTAGATGCCACGGGGATGTTATTAGATGTCACGTGGGTGTTATTTAGATGTCACGTGGATGTTATTTAGGTGTCACGTAGATGTTATTTAGATGTCACGGGGATGTTATTTAGATGTCACGTAGATGTTATTTAGATGTCCCATGGATGTTATTTAGAGAACACGGGGATGTTATTTAGATGTCACGTAGATGTTATTTAGATGTCCCATGGATGTTATTTAGATGTCACGTGGATGTTATTTAGATGTCACGTAGATGTTATTTAGATGTCACGTGGATGTTATTTAGATGTCACGTGGATGTTATTTAGATGTCACGTGGGTGTTATTTAGATGTCACGTGGGTGTTATTTAGATGTCACGTGGATGTTATTTAGATGTCACGTGGGTGTTATTTAGATGTCACGTGGATGTTATTTAGATGTCACGTGGATGTTATTTAGATGTCATGTTGATGTTATTTAGATGTCACGTGGATGTTATTTAGATGTCACGTGATGTGACTCGAGTTCTTAATTCCATGAAATGCGATCAAGTTCAATTCAATTCAATATATGTATTGCATTAAATATGACAACATACTTATAGCAAAGAATACATTATATAAACACAGTACAGTGAAAAGACATGGATATATTTTCAGAAGAGCATAGATGGTTGTGGTGCCTAAAAAAATTAATTTCTTACTAAATTTGCGTAATATATAAATTGGGACAGGTTTTGAACACTTTTCCTATTAGTCTGTGTAAGTAAGGTAATAAACTTTTGTTCGGTAGGCCAAGTATAATAGTAGTGTTTCAGATATTTTTTTTCTTAAATTTCTAAATTTAGGACAAATAAGAAGAAAATGATACTCGCTTTCAATCATTCTATAATTACAATGTATACAGATACGTTCATTCCGGGTCCGCCTCCGTGGTCGAGTGGTTAAGGTCGCTGACTTGTATACCACTGTAACCTATCATCACTGATGGTCACGGGTTCGAGCCCCGCTCAGGCCGTGTCTCATTTATATGAACAAGTTGGCAGTTTCTTACGGAGGTTGGTGCACCCAAGTACTGGTTAACCGCTGGAGCCTGCCCAGGAAAGGTGTTGTTAAGTAAACTGCCCGCCGGCGATATAGCCCAAAATGGTGCTGATGCAGGCGTAAAACCCGAAATATAACATAAAATAACGTTCATTCCGTGGTATAGATGCTCGCAGATATATTGGTTTGAAGAAGCCATGTTCTTCAATTGTTTGTTAAAATGCCTGTTAAAGGTACATGTGTATATATTACAAATGATAAATTCTCGCTAATACATTGACTTGAATTGGTTGTTTATATCGTGCTTAATTCCAAGCATTTTGCAAACTATACTACGTGTGTAATGATACTCAAATTGACAGAAGTTTCGGGGTGGGGGTGTACTCTCCATTCTAGATGGATTTTGGGGTGTACTCTCCATTCTAGATGGATTTTGGGGTGTACTCTCCATTCTAGATGGATTTGGGGGTGTACTCTCCATTCTAGATAGAGTTGGGGATGTACTCTCCATTCTAGATAGATTTGGGGGTGTACTCTCCATTCTAGATATATTTGGGGGTGTACTCTCCAGTCTAAGTGGATTTGGGGTGTACTCTCCATTCTAAATGGATTTAGGGTGTACTCTCCATTCTAGATGGATTTGGGGGTGTTCTCTCCATTCTAAATTGATTTGGCTGTGTACTCTCCATTCTAGATGGATTTGGGGGGTGTACTCTCCATTCAAGATGGATTTGGGGGTGTACTCTCCATTCTAGATGGATTTGGGTGTGTACTCTCCATTCTAGATGGATTTGGGGGTGTACTCTCCATTCTAGATGGATTTGGGGGTGTAGTCTCCATTCTAGATGGATTTGGGGTTGTACTCTCCATTCTAGATGGATTTGGGGTGTACTCACCATTCTAGATGGATTTGGGGGTGTAGTCTCCATTCTAGATGGATTTGGGGGTGTACTCTCCATTCTAGATAGAGTTGGGGTGTACTCTCCATTCTAGATAGATTTGGGGGTGTACTCTCCATTCTAGATATATTTGGGGGTGTACTCTCCAGTCTAAGTGGATTTGGGGTGTACTCTCCATTCTAAATGGATTTAGGGTGTACTCTCCATTCTAAATGGATTTAGGGTGTACTCTCCATTCTAAATGGATTTAGGGTATACTCTCCATTCTAAATGGATTTAGGGTGTACTCTCCATTCTAAATGGATTTAGGGTGTACTCTCCATTCTAAATGGATTTAGGGTGTACTCTCCATTCTAAATGGATTTAGGGTGTACTCTCCATTCTAGATGGATTTGGGGGTGTTCTCTCCATTCTAAATTGATTTAGCTGTGTACTCTCCATTCTAGATGGATTTGGGGGTGTACTCTCCATTCTAGATGGATTTGGGGGTGTACTCTCCATTCTAGATGGATTTGGGTGTGTACTCTCCATTCTAGATGGATTTGGGGGTGTACTCTCCATTCTAGATGGATTTGGGGTTGTACTCTCCATTCTAGATGGATTTGGGGTGTACTCACCATTCTAGATGGATTTGGCTGTGTACTCACCATTCTAGATGGATTTGGGGGTGTTCTCTCCATTCTAAATTGATTTGGCTGTGTACTCTCCATTCTAGATGGATTTGGCTGTGTACTCTCCATTCTAAATTGATTTGGCTGTGTACTCTCCATTCTAGATGGATTTGGCTGTGTACTCTCCATTCTAGATGGATTTGGGGTGTACTCTCCATTCTAAATGGATTTGGCTGTGTACTCTCCATTCTAAATGGATTTGGTTGCGTACTCTACATTCTAAATCATTGAATGATGTTGCTAGGTATGGAATATTTTAAATGTTGTAACACAAAGTTAGATTAATAGTTCAAAATGGTCTATTTCATCAATACAATTCTTATACACTCTATTTACAGTCGAAAATGTGTTAGTGGTCACCTCCATTAAGCAGCCAACCTGTATTAAGCATCCAGTTTCCACATTCCCAATATGTTGTTTTATTATACATTTGTCTTCTATTAACCATACGCCACGTTCTGTGATTCCATTGGCTGGCTGCCTGAGACAGATTTGACTGTACTTTACAAAATAATGCGAACTAAGCTTTAACAACATAATTATATTAATCACTCGTTGTAGCGGATGAAAGCGTATACACGATGTCCTTCGTGTGGGAGGAAACTGGAGTCCCAGAGAACACCCACATACCTGTCCGATTTGGGGACCACTGTACCATCTCACATCAATATAATTATATATTGATATTGTCAAGTTAATAACAAAACAAAGTATTGTTGTTTTTTCTTTAGGCATAATGTTAGATGATTATATTTATCAGCGGAACATCTCCTTGTGTGGGCGAAAAAACTACATAAGAACTACAACATATCGTTATGAATGAGATGTCAGCACGAGAATGTTCGTGATTTGGTATAATGCGATCATATGGTTGTGTGCACATTCGGCTGGCTTTGTTGCTTATTATTTCCGTACAATTATAATTATTTACCGCTGATGGAATCCATTAATTGTGATATGTGAAGTAATTTAAATGGAAGAAAGGATAACAGGCTTTAGAATCTTGGCAGTGCGGGTTTAGTTTCGACCGCGCCGAGCATTTCGGGTTTAGTCCCGACCGCGCAGAGCAGTTCGGGTTTAGTCCAGACAGCGCCGAGCAGTTCTGGTTTAGTCCCGACCGCGCCGAGCATTTCGGGTTTAGTCCCAACCGCGCCGAGCATTTCTGGTTTAGTCCCGACCGCGCCGAGCATTTCGGGTTTAGTCCCGACCGCGCCGAGCATTTCGGGTTTAGTCCCGACCGCGCCGAGCATTTCTGGTTTAGTCCCGACCGCGCCGAGCATTTCGGGTTTAGTCTCGACCGTGCTGAGCAGTTCTGGTTTAGTCCCGATCGCGCCGAGCAGTTCGGGTTTAGTTCCGACCGCGCCGAGCAGTTCTGACTGCGCTGACGAGCTGTTCGGGTTTAGTGGGGGTTGTAATAACTTGTTTCGCAATCGAGCTAAATAAATGTATATATATAAACTAAAAATTGAAGTTAATGTCGAAATACACCGAGAGTGTTATCGTATGGGACAATGGATGCTCCTTGTACTGGGTAATAGGTATGTCTTATATCGTCAAAATATGCCATTACCCCCCTCAACGATTTCACAAATTGCTGATAGATTGTGTACTGTTACTGAATCATTATAAAATGTTAATGGTGTTCCTGGCAACTAATTTCCGGACGTAATTACAACCTGAATGACGTTGTTTCATTTCCATATGCGAGAGAAGCAATAGATAAACTGGTGGAAAACGTTATTTAGAGAGACAATATGGAGCAGTTTTGTAGAATAATCACCACTATTTACATCACTATTGCATTTCATTCCATGAACGTATGTGCCCTGATTGCATACATTTTCGTATGACGGTTCCCAACTAATGATATGCAGCCGACATGCGCACTTGAATATACGGGCATGCGCAATCGCAGTGTTAGGACGTTCGTCGCGTGAAAAGGCGTGTGTTACAGATTACGCTGTTCCAGGGATGATCTATTTACCTATTCCGACACACGGCAAATCTGGACTAAAACATTTTAAATACAAAGCGTACTATATTTTCATTTGTGTAATTGGAAAGAATAATTAATGTAAATATAAGTAATGAATCGCTGGTTAATAGTTTCCATCGGGGTATGAACTACATTTGGCGTGGTTAAAGTGGAGGCAGAAGCAGATGAAATAAGTCAGCATTAATATTAGAATTGTCTTGAACCTCCACGTTTTAATCTGCATATAAGACAAGTCTCAAATTATAACCAAGAAATGCTTCTTCTCTGCAATCTGTGGATTCTGTTATGTGTTACCCATCTAATTGATAAAACCAACAGTAGATTAGCCAATCAAATCATCCTGTCACTCCACAATATTTGTCAGTACCATTCCGACTACCAATCAGAATTCACTAGGCTAATTAGTGTCTCTTGCTTCGTTTATGCTTTCCAATGAATGCTTGAGTTGTCTCAATGAAAGAACATGCTGTCGTTTACTGTTTTCAAACAGTGAAAGATGGCACTTTCTGTCACTGCTTCAGTTTCGTATTCCTCCGCGGTTGGTTGTACTTTTGTATTTTAGCTATTTATTGGCAATCATGAAAAAAACGTTAATTATAACGCAGTCTATTCTAATGAATTTGATTAGTTTGTAGTTTTTAATTTTGACAGCAAACAGAAACTAATTTGAAAATTATACCGACATTACGGACGTTCACACTAACATAAGTGGTTGTGCGGTTGTGTATTGTAGAGAAATGAGGCTCCAGATAGGGGCAGTTTAAATGAATTAAATTTGACAACAAATATAATATTAGCCAAAACGCACTGGAAATCATAAAAGAAACTCGTGCATGGAAATACGAATTTCGGTGATAACTCGATGAACTAATAAACACAACTGTTTCTTACTCACGCTATCAGATTACGGATAACCTGACACATGGGGTTGATTATTTCGGCACATATTACGGTTATAACGTCATGCAAGCTATTGTCAGGACGTGGAGTAAGCAAAGAATTGAGTAAGCCAATACCAAAGTGTCGAATGACCTACTTTCTTTTCGTCGAAATATCTACAGTTAACACTTCAATCAATCAAGCTACTGCCAATGTGTCTAGCAAGCTACTGTCAACACTTCAGTCAATCGAACCACGGTCAATGCGCCTAGCAAGCTACTGTCAGCAAGACGTCGAACAAGTTACCGTCAAGACGTCGAGCAAGCTACGACCAAGACGTCGAGCAAGCTATTGTCAAGGCGTCGAGAAAATTACTGTCAAGACGTCGGGCAAGCTACGACCAAGACGTCGAGCAAGCTATTGTCAAGGCGTCGAGCAAATTACTGTCAAGACGTCGGGCAAGCTACGACCAAGACGTCGAGCAAGCTATTGTGAAGGCGTCGAGCAAATTACTGTCAAGACGTCTCGCAAGCAGGCTACTGTCAATCTGTCTAGCAGGTTATGGTCAACGTTTCAAGCAATATATTGTCGAGACGTCCAGCAAGCTACGACCAACACGCCGAGTTAGCTACAATCAAGGCGTCGAGCAGGTTATGGTCAACGTTTTAAGCAAGCTATTGTCGAGACGTCCAGCAAGCTACGACCAACACGCCGAGCTAGCTACAATCAAGGCGTCGAGCAAGTTATGGTCAACGTTTCATAGCAAGCTATTGTTATGATGTCCAGCAAGCTAAGGCCACCACGCCGAGCTAGCTACAATCAAGGCGTCGAGCAGATTATGGTCAATGCGTCAAACAAGCTATGGTCAAGCAGATATTAGACATCTGAAATCAAATCTGCTGCATTTCCATTTCATCAATGGCAGCAGATTGGAATATCAGACACAGCTGATGAAGTGTACAGGAATCGTTAATATGTTTGCTATCGCAAGGGAAACAGCAATTGAGGCAATACTGTCTGCCGCTATCATCTGCAACTTTATTTAGATAATTTTAATGGCAATCAACCAACATAGATTTTATCGTACACACTCATGTGACATGTAATGCACGTTATACGAGTATATAGTGCATGTAGTACGGAATCCGTACATCATTAGATAAACAAATATTAATACAGGGCACCAGATCGCCAGAGAAATTAATTGTGCACATTGTTATTATAATATTTTTATACAAGCAAGAACAACATATAGCTGACGACTGGGTCCCCCAACGGATCGGGAGAGAATGGCGTCGACATAGCAACTGCACTTAAGTCACAATTAACCATGTGCACGCTAGCGGCAGCTAAGCTAACTGTTTACCATCCGACCAGGCTCTGTACTGTTTGCTATTCGGATAGTGGAGCTAAAACACCACCGAGACCTCATTCCTGATGGAATCCATTGCTATGATGGAGCAGGAAGAATGTAAGTGTCTTGCCTAAGATGTGCGCGAACTCCTAACCTGCTACATATGAATGCGAACGCGCTACCACTACGCTATCAAGACTTCCACGAAGTCGTGTACTTTTTTCCATCAGTGATGTTTTTCATTTGTATTGCAGATGTTGGGCCCGCAACATTATGGTTGTTCTGCCAATGTACTAATGCATTTGATTCCATGGGCGAGTGGTTAAGGTCGCTGACTTTGTATACCACAGTAACCTATCATCGCTAATGGTCACGGGTTCGAGCCCCGCTCAGACCGTGTCTAATTTATATGAACAAGTTGGCAGTTTCTTACGGAGGTTGGTGCACCCAAGTACTGGTTAAGCGTTGGAGCCTGCCCAGGATATGTGTTGTTAGGTAAACTGCCCGCCGGCGATATAGCCCAAAATGGTGCTGATGCAGGCGTAAAACTCGAAATATAACATATAACATCCTTGACAAGTTCTGTGCATAAAAGTAATTTTATAATATTGCATTACATTGTTTGTATACAGGCAACCCTGTATTAAGCAGCCAGCCAGCCAGCAAGCCAGCCAGCCAGCCAGCCAGCCAGCCAGCCAGCCAGCCAGCCAGCCAGCCAGCCAAGGGAATCACAGAAAGTGGTTGACTAACACAGGTTTGACTGTAGTTTAACTGTAATATGTTCACGAGCTTCCCAGAACCTATATTTAAACTGTTAAATATCTCGCCAACTGAATATAAATCTTATCTAAGCTTATCTTTGTTCGGAATTCTTTTCTCGAACATTGTTTTAGGGCCGGTTAGACAACCGGACACAAACAATTTAAGCTATATTCCAGCAATGGTCAGTGTACTTTAATGTTTCCTGAATCCAATATGGCCAATATTATCACACACCGAGGCTATTATTAAAACAGTGGCTTAATTGGACAGCTGACGTTTGCAGATAATTAAAATGAGATTAGTTCAAAAATAATTATCTCCAGGTGAGATATAACATTAATTTTGATAACATCTGTATTGAGAAAATTGCCTTGCTACCTCAGTTGTTGTGTTGATATTTGATTGCCGAAGCTTAAATAAATCAACCTGTCCTAACTCTATTATAGAGACATAGCTATTAGCTACCGATTAGCTACATTTTCAACTAGAGAAATAGCACGGGTGGAGATGCAAACCCCTGCTCTAGTATTTGGCACTGTCTATATACAGTATAACTCACGAGGATGCAAACCCCTGCTCTGGTAGTTGGCACTGTCTATATACAGTATAACTCACGAGGATGCAAACCCCTGCTCTCGTGTTTGGCACTGTCTATATACAGGATAACTCAGGAGGATGCAAACCCTTGCTCTAGTATACAGTATAACTCATGAGGATGCAAACCCCTGCTCTGGTAGTTGGCACTGTCTATATACAGTATAACTCATGAGGATGCAAACCCCTTCTCTCGTAGTTGGCACTGTCTATATACAGTATAACTCATGAGGATGCAAACCCCTTCTCTCGTAGTTGGCACTGTCTATATACAGGGTAACTCATGAGGATGTTGGTGGATATTGATGAAACTGTATACCTCTATATAGACATTAGATATAGAGAGCTGGTATCTGTGCAAGCGATTCGATTGTGGGAGAAATCGGTCAAGGCTTATGGCCAGGGCGGTCAGTCAATGACGTGGTTTAATTAGGTATATGCCCTGATTTCCCACCGCATATCTTTAAAAGTACATGAGTATATTACGATACCGTGGCCTCGATGGCCGAGTGGTTAGGGTCGTTGACTTTAAATCACATGCCCCTCACCACTGTAGGTTCAAATCCCACTAGGGGTGTCGAATCGAATTATTTCAATCTACGAAGCTATCCCGTAGGCTTACGGAAGGTCGGTGGTTCAACCCGGGTGCCCGTCCGTGTATGAAATACTGCTAGGAGTGCGCAACCAAGGTCCTCTACCTCCATTAATAATAGCTGAAGCGTCGCTATGCGATCTTAATGTATTGGTGCGACATTACCCCACCCCCAACAAACAAACATTTAAATGTATTATATAGGTTTTGTTTATCTCTTTTCTTCTTTTTTATTAAATTAAATTAAACAAACATAGCCGTAATATATCTTGAATCATGCTAATCAGATCAACCGCCATATCTTGCACCGGTGTTTTATGCGGTGGAGAGTGTGTGTGTTTTACGTTTATTTATCGTCGCTACCGGTTGCCCATATGAACGACGCCTCCTGAAGAGATTAGTTATTTTAGATTTTGGAGGATAGTGCATGATACAGACAGATACCAATTCCAGAATCTCCTCTTGTTCTTTTACGTGCACGGTGTAAAGCACCGACACGAGGCCTCGGTTTAACGTCCCATCTGAAAGACAGTTAATTTTATTAGGGTCAGACGGGGGATCGAACCTGCGATCCCTGGATTACCTGTCCATTGTGTGTTACCACTGGACTTCAGATCCGTCTGTTGAGAGAATTTCAATAAGCTATTATATATAGCTTCCAATTCCACCCACTAGTCATTGTAAATTATATTTGTGTAAATTATGTATATGTATAGTATGTATATTATGACGAATACATATGTTTAAATCAACAAACAAACAGGATAGTTTATACAAATGTATTTTAGCTCGATTGCGAAACAAGTTCTTACAACTTATACTAATCACTCTCGAGACCTCATTCCTGATGGAATCCATCGCCACGAGGGAGAGAGAAGAGGCAACGTGGAATTTAAATGTCTTGCCTAAGGGCACACTCGTAACGGCTACAGCTGGGCGCGAACTCCGGACCTTTCTCACCTGAAGCGAATGCTCTACCACTGCGCTATCACGACGTCAATTATATTGGACAATTCAAAAAAAGTATCACAGCTTGGAGACTATGTGTAGTTATAATTTGAGCATATCTGTAATCTACAAGGCTTAAACAAGATATGTGTCAAGTACGTATCTTTATTTGTCGCGATGGACATGTATATACTTGTCTACGACTGAGTTCCACTTAAAATTCTTATCACCCTTCAGTTCGACCAATGAAATCAAGTAATTTCCCATCAAACAGTTGACACAATAACAATTCAAATGGAGCGGAAATTCACTCTCTGTAAATGACTGCCCATATCCTACTTGAATGCCAATGAAAACACATTTAATACCGGGCGATTGTGCATACGAAATAAGTAGGAATATTATTCAATGTAAGTTGGAGATAGGAGGACGCGACTACTGAGCTTGCTGAAGGATTGGATATTTTCTGTGTGCCCCGATCAGTATATATTAAACAGGAGAAGGAAATAGCGTGCTTACTAATATATGGATTAAAATGTGATTTTATTTAAATTATTCCCAGCAATAATAATAATAATATTAATAGTAATGACTTTATTTTACGAGGGATCTTACATAGCACATGGTTAATACAAATAAGGCCCTCAACATATATACAATGACATAGAAAACATATTAATTAAAGAAACACTACATGTTAAGTACAGTGTTCAGCAATTCGTGGAAGCTCATCTATTATGTATGTATATATATATACCAGATTTCTATGTTTCTGTTGGCTTATTCCATCTTAAATATCTAGTTTATCTAAAGATATTGAGTGAGTTTGGAATTTTTATTACAATACATACTGTGACGAATTTGTACGAATGTGTACAACGGAATACGGTATCGATAGTAAAGTTTATTGTTTATATAGAATAGCGCGTTTCATTGCTTAAACTTTTCCGAGCAATTATGTGCTATTGTATCGGGTTATCTAGGATGCGTTGGTGCGTTTGTTATTCGTGACGTCTCAACAACTTCTCTACAAATTGAGCAAATGTTCTTTTCATATCGCAGCAAATATAAGCATACAAAAGCGAATATATCAGTTCTGAATTAAACATTGTATTTGGAATAGTGTATGGCGCGTGATTTTCTACAGGTATTAGAGGATAAATGACGTCCACAGTCACAGAACAAAGGAATGTGATGTTTTATATATATTAGTTAAACAACTAGTGGGCATCAAATTGCAGTATCGCGGCATTAGACGGCAGTATCGCGGCAATAGGCGGCCGTATCGTGGTATCAAACATCAGTATCGCGGCAACATACGACAGTATCGCGGCATTATACATCAGTATCGCGGCTACAGACGACAGTATCGCGGCATTAGACGGCAGTATCGCTATCTATTTCAGGATTGACTGGACTTAAGATGAAGGAAATAAAGACTAATATATAAGTGATTATTTCAAAACATAAGTTACTGCACATATTAATATATTCTTGTGAAACAGCAACGTTTTTATATCGCGCACCACACATGCAGGGATTACGTAGTATGCACGATGTTCGACCGTCCGTCCGGGACCGAAATTAAGTACTGGTTAGTTACTTTGTGCACTTAATCAAACATGTCTGGTCGTAGATGAATTGTTTCATTCAAGCTTTGATTGTACCCGTCTTTTTGGAGTTATGGCCCATGAATTCTCCTTCTATATGCATGTATGTAGAAACTATTTAGACCTCATTCAATGTAAGAATTGCCAGAATTTAAATTTGTTTGCCATAAATAACCATTAGGCGACTTGTTAATCAACATAACTATAGCCAATCGGGTCCCTCGAGGTGAATGGAGGTACTTGCCTTGTAACATATATAGAATGTTTAAACATATATAAATACACACAATTCATATTTGCACAACATAAAGCACGGCATCCGTGCTCAAGTGGTTACGGTCGTCGACCACTTGCCACTGTTCAATGCGTTCGTATGAGGAAGCCAACCAGCTTGCGGAAGGTCGGTGATTCTACTCGGGTGTCTGAAATACTTCTCGGGAGGGGGGCACCTGGGTCTTGCTCTGCCCAATAACAGCTAGAGAGTTTACATATGTCAGTAAAGATGTTGTTATCAATTAATTCACAGAGTTTTGATCAATTCACAAATATCATACCGAAACATCTGGTTACGAAGCAACAGTAAAAACAAATGATTCCAACTAAAGGAACGATAAACATTTCGGGATAAATCGAACTTTATCTGACAAGAGAACAGAAAAATCACCGATGTCGCTCCTTGTGTTAACCAATAAATCATTATTAACCAATAAATCGGTATTAACCAGTAAATCGGCATTAACCAATAAATCGGCATTAGCCAATAACTCGGCATTAACCACTAAATCGGCATTAACCACTAAATCGGCATTAACCACTAAATCGGCATTAACCACTAAATCGGTATTAACCACTAAATCGGTATTAACCACTAAATCGGTATTAACCACTAAATCGGTATTAACCACTAAATCGGCATTAACCACTAAATCGGCATTAACCACTAAATCGGCATTAACCAATAAATCGGCATTAACCACTAATCGGCATTAACCAATAACTCGGCATTAACCAATAACTCGGCATTAACCAATAACTCGGCATTAACCAATAACTCGGCATTAACCAATAACTCGGCATTAACCAGTAAATGGGTATTAACCAGTAATTCGGTATTAGCCAATAACTCGGCATTAACCAATAACTCGGCATTAACCAATAACTCGGCATTAACCAATAACTCGGCATTAACCAATAACTCGGCATTAACCAATAACTCGGCATTAACCAGTAAATGGGTATTAACCAGTAATTCGGTATTAGCCAATAACTCGGCATTAACCAATAACTCGGCATTAACCAATAACTCGGCATTAACCAATAACTCGGCATTAACCAATAACTCGGCATTAACCAATAACTCGGCATTAACCAGTAAATGGGTATTAACCAGTAATTCGGTATTAGCCAATAACTCGGCATTAACCAATAACTCGGCATTAACCAATAACTCGGCATTAACCAATAACTCGGCATTAACCAATAACTCGGCATTAACCAATAACTCGGCATTAACCAGTAAATGGGTATTAACCAGTAAATGGGTATTAACCAGTAAATCGGTATTAACCAGTAAATCGGTATTAGCCAATAACTCGGCATTAACCAATAACTCGGCATTAACCAATAACTCGGCATTAACCAGTAAATGGGTATTAACCAATAAATCGGTATTAACCAGTAAATCGGCATTAACCAGTAAATCGGCATTAACCAGTAAATCGGCATTAACCAGTAAATCGGCATTAACCAGTAAATCGGTATTAACCAGTAAATCGGCATTAACCAATAACTCGGCATTAACCAATAACTCGGCATTAACCAATAACTCGGCATTAACCAGTAAATGGGTATTAACCAGTAAATGGGTATTAGCCAATAAATCGGTATTAGCCAATAACTCGGCATTAACCAATAACTCGGCATTAACCAATAACTCGGCATTAACCAATAACTCGGCATTAACCAATAACTCGGCATTAACCAATAACTCGGCATTAACCAATAACTCGGCATTAACCAGTAAATGGGTATTAACCAGTAAATGGGTATTAACCAGTAAATGGGTATTAGCCAATAACTCGGCATTAACCAATAACTCGGCATTAACCAATAACTCGGCATTAACCAATAACTCGGCATTAACCAGTAAATGGGTATTAACCAGTATATGGGTATTAACCAGTAAATCGGCATTAACCAATAACTCGGCATTAACCAATAACTCGGCATTAACCAATAACTCGGCATTAACCAATAACTCGGCATTAACCAATAACTCGGCATTAACCAGTAAATCGACATTAACCAATAACTCGGCATTAACCAATAACTCGGCATTAACCAGTAAATCGGCATTAACCAATAACTCGGCATTAACCAATAACTCGGCATTAACCAGTAAATCGGCATTAACCAATAACTCGGCATTAACCAGTAAATCGGCATTAACCAATAACTCGGCATTAACCAATAACTCGGCATTAACCAGTAAATCGGCATTAACCAATAACTCGGCATTAACCAATAACTCGGCATTAACCAGTAAATCGGCATTAACCAGTAAATCGACAATAACCAATAAATCGGCATTAACCAGTAAATCGGCATTAAACACTAAATCGGTATTAACCAGTAAATCGACAATAACCAATAAATCGGCATTAACCAGTAAATCGGTATTAACCAGTAAATCGGCATTAACCATTAAATCGGCATTAACCAGTAAATCGGTATTAACCAGTAAATCGGTATTAACCACTAAATCGGCATTAACCAGTAAATCGGCATTAACCAGTAAATCGGTATTAACCAGTAAATCGGCATTAACCAGTAAATCGGCATTAACCACTAAATATTATAAGTTCTACTCTTTCTGTACCTCTGTTTATACGTACCAAATCATAACAGCAAAGAATAAAATTTGCGTAAATCACTTTTAGCAAGTTTTATTAAAATTGCTGGCATGAAAAACGGTAGCCTGGGAACAGGCATCGATATATTTTGCCTGGTCAGTCAAATAAATATATTTTAACACCGATGCTATTAATTGGGCCGTATTGAATTTCTGATCATATCAACGTAATTTTGCCAGAAGTTAAAAATTGACTGGCACCCAGGCTAGAAAAACGGGACAATCGCATACACTGCAATTTCGATTTTCCTTAAGAAGTCGCCACTCTTAATAATGAATGGTCCTATTTCGAAGACTAGTGTTTGTCTGTTTTTGAAGAATCGACGAAGCACCGCTAGAAGTACTCAAATAGCCCGTGTAAAACGTGGCAGCGTATTATGCAACACATATTGATAACACTATTATGTCGTCCGCACGAGGATAATTGATTGAGGATACCATAGGACATCCGCACGAGGATAATTGATTGAGGATACCATAGGAAGGCACTGTAATTATAACTTCATTATCTCCGTAAAAGGAGGCTATGTTTTTGTTTCCGTGTATCTGTTAGCGCGATTACAAGCGGATGTTCATGAAATTTGCTTGAAGATTGGGCCTCGGGTCAAGGACGAAATTCATTATATTTTGGAGGTGATCAGGATCCGGTCCTGTACTTGTTTTTACGGATTCTTGGACATTGTCAGATATGGCAAAGTTGGATATTTATTAGAATGGTCGAGATTTGCTGCGTCGGATTGATCTTGTTTCTATTTCAAGTTTAAACTTTATTTATTTTACAACGATTGCGAAACAAGTTTCAATAACTTATATTAATCTCTCTCGATGGCGCGGATGAAAAGGTAAATGTGGTCATTCTTGTGGGAGGTACCCGAGGAAAACCCACATGTCCGATATGGCGACCACCATACCATCTCGCATAATGCCTGGTCCGAGGATCGAACCCGGGTTGCATTTGTGAGAAGTGAACGCGCTAACCATTGCGCTAATCGGACGAGTGTTTATAATTTTGTTTTTATGATCCGTTATGGCATCTACTAACACAAACATAAGCATGATACGTGTAGTACATGTATGAAGAAGGCTGAGGACAACCGTAAGCTGTAATACATATATGAAGAAGGCAGAGGACAACCGTAAGCTGTAATACATGTATGAAGAAGGCAGAGGACAACCGTAAGCTGTAATACATGTATGAAGAAGGCAGAGGACAACCGTAAGCTATAATACATGTATGGAGAAGGCAGAGGACAACCGTAAGCTGTAATACATGTATGAAGAAGGCAGAGGACAACCGTAAGCTGTAATACATGTATGGAGAAGGCAGAGGACAACCGTAAGCTGTAATACATGTATGAAGAAGGCAGAGGACAACCGTAAGCTGTAATACATGTATGGAGAAGGCAGAGGACAACCGTAAGCTGCATAGCTGTCTGTCCAATTCTTTAAAGCGACATTACATCGCAAAAAGCAACACAACGCGTTTAAATGCATTGCTACTACAAATTCTTCCGAATACATTCGAACACAAATATTGAATCAATAAACAGTGTGTTTGTGGTCTACAAACTTTTCAAAAGTTAATTTAGGATTTCATATACCGCTCCTGAATTGGCATTTCTTTGTCATTGTAGTCAATACTAAACGTTTGATACTGTCGCTTATAGATAATAAATTTAACTAAGATTAGTCTACACATAAATATGCATAGGCACAAATGTGAGATATAACGGTAAATATGTACCATCAATCTCGTTATTTGGGATACACAGGCTGTATTACGCATGTATGTCGACTCTGTATACATTATTCTGTTATGTCAACAAAGAATCTATCCATCTATGTTTATTAGTCAAAAATTTTAACTTAAAATACTCAGTTTTTGAGGCAAATATTGGGGGGGGGGGGGAAGATACCATATAATAGGAAATTACATTCTGTATAAATTTGCGTTTTCACTGATGTAATGTCGCTTTAATATAATTATTCTAAATAATCATGTACATGACCCTATAAGAAATAATTCATATTGTCTGCAAATTGAATTTACTACAATTTAGGTGGAATTAAAAAACAATGTTGCCCTGAGATGGAACTTACAGAGAAATTATATGTGTCTGTTTTGACACAAACCACTTAGCACAGCTCACATGTAACCACCAAAGCCGAGAATATAAGCTCCTAAGCCTAACCAAAGAGTATAATTTGTTTCTGACGACGTATTACAGTGTGTCGAATCCTGCAGGTCAAAGAAAAAACGACAAATTGGTAACGTACTTGAATATAGCGGCAGAAAAAGCGTGTCGTCTGATCAGGCTCTATGCTGTTTGCTATTCGGATAGCGGATTTAAAACACGTGGCTGAATAGCAAGTAACATAGATCCTGCTCAGACGCGGCTGACCTGGGTCTATGTTGTTTGCAAAATGTGATTTTATTTACTCAGCAGGCAGAGGGTTAATTAATACGTGTTATGACCATCATTACTAGTTGGCAGCGTTTAATTTGCATATTAAAGATTATTCGCTCATATAAATTCCACACGATCAGGATCTATGGTGTTTGCTACTCGGACAGGTGCTTCAGCTCCACTGCCCGAAGAACAAGCAGTATATAGCCTGATCAGGATCTATGTTGTTTGCTATTCGGACAGGTGCTTCAGCTCCACTGTCCCGAACAACAATCAGCATATAGCCTGATCACACGGTACGTTCTGTTCTGTCTGATCGGGTTCTCTGCTTTTTGCAAACTCGCTTTAATGCGACATTTGCGGTGAAAGAGTTAGCGGAAATACATGTACATGTTTTTAATTACCGGCAAGAAATAAACCTAGGTTAGTTGATACAAATTTATTTTAGCTCAATTGCGAAACAAGTTCTTTCAACTTATATTAATCACTCTCGAGACCTCATTCCTGATGGAATCCATCGCCACGAGGGAGAGAGAAGAGGCAACGTGGAATTTAAATGCCTTGCCTAAGGGCACCATCGTAACGGCTCCAGCGGGGCTCGAACTCCGGACCTTTCGCACCTGAAGCGAACGCTCATCCACTGCGCTATCACGACCTAGGTTGGCTTCATTCTGCCATGTTTTCACTTCATATGAAGATATTTAATGATAACGTCTGCGAAATGTTCAGCAATGTGATCCAGCTATATATAAACGCTTTACATTTACACTGTAGATCGTACAACGAAGTCAGACTTTCTCTAACGTTAGCGGGAATTGGTGCACACAACGTTATGCTATTTTGTCCACCCGTATTATCAAGCCAAGCAATGCATCTAGCGGTGCCATATATTCAGGACCTCCGTCTAAATCATGAACATTTGCAAATTCGACCGTCAAATAAGCAACAAAACAATTGTGCAAATCCAATCAGAACATTCGAGGACATCAGGGACAGTTTGCGGGCAGTAGTTCCCACGGTACATTGTATAATTCACGAAATTCATGAGCATAAGCCGTATGTAAACGTCTGGATTAATCTAACTGCTTTACTTCGAATAGTTGGTATCTATGCGTCATATCTTACAGTTCATTTCTTGTCCACGATGACCTATTTCGTAGCGTAAAGAATACAACTAATGTGATGCTTCCATCCGTCTGGGAGTATATTGTTCCTAAGAGAATGCGGTTATATCATTCTCTTGTTCAATCATTCTTCTATAATAAGATTTATCACATGACTTTTGCTTGTTTGTATGTATGTATGTTCCTTTAATGTCAAACCCCTCGCGGGGACTTAGACATGTTTTCCTGGGCAGACTTAGCCGACCAAAGCGATTAACCAGTACTAAGCAATGTGTGTGAGGTGCCTTGCTCATGACACTACATACGTGGCCTGACCGAGTATCGAACCCGGGACCGTTCGATTCCAAATCCGACGCGCTACCACTGGACCACGGACGCCACACCTTGTATTCAGTGTAATACAGCCATTACATATTGTCTAATATGTGCACACGTGTAATACAACCTGGAACGATTATGAATGGTCGCACCATGACAGCTTGAGTTTGATTGGTCGCGGCATGACAGCTTGAGTTTGATTGGTCGCGACATGACAGATTGAGTTTGGTTGGTCGCGGCATGACAGCTTGAGTTTGATTGGTCGTGGCATGGCAGCTTGAGTTTGATTGGTCGCGGCATGACAGCTTGAGTTTGATTGGTCGCGGCATGACAGCTTGAGTTTGATTGGTCGCGGCATGACAGCTTGAGTTTGATTGGTCTCGGCATGACAGCTTGAGTTTGATTGGTCGCGGAATGACAGCTTGAGTTTGATTGGTCGCGGCATTACAGCTGGCTTTTGACACATTTGACGATAGTTTGCAACGTTGTCGTTGAAAATCAATAAAATGTTAAATATGCACTAGCAGGCTACAGTATATAACCAAAGGTATTGTGTCGAGTGTTTGCGTGGATTTGTTTGTTTGATAATCGAGGACTATTTACTATAGCGTACGAATGCACCTTACTGATTTCCTTTAGATTGTAATACGTCTCAAAAAGTATACAAGCACACAGAAAAGTTTCTTTTTTCAAATTCATGGTTACTATGGTAATGTAATGAAAAAATGATCTTACACTAGTGAGTTCATGCCATATTTTATGAAACTCATTTGGAAATTTGCTATTAAGCCCGCCAAAAATTTCATAATATATTTTGTGAGACTCATTTTCGACTGTTAGTTTATACAAATTTATTTGAGCTCGATTGCGAAACAAGTTATAAAAACACTTATATTAATCACTCTCGAGACCTTATTCCTGATGGTATCCATCGCCACGAGTGAGAGAGAAAAGTCATGTGGAATTTAAATGCCTTGCCTAAGGGTACAATCGTAACGGCTCCAGCGGGGCTCGAACTCCAGGCCTTTCGCACATGAAGCGAACGCGCTACCACAGCGCTATCACGACTTCCACTTATTGGAATTTTGGAATGTTGCTATTCAGCTTGTTGTGTGTGTTTTACGTTTATTTATCGTCACTACCGGTTGCCCATATGAGAGACGCCTCCTGAAGAGATTAGTCATTTTAGATTGTTGGAGGATTGGGCAATGATACAGACAGAGAACCATTACAGAGTCGCCTCTGGTTCTTTTACATGCATTTACGTGCATGGTGTAAAGCACCGACACGAGACCTCGGTTTAAAGTCACATCTGAAAGACTGTTAATATTAGTAGGGTCAGACGTGGGATCGAACCTACGACCCCTGTGCTATTAAGCTCGCTAAAAGGCATGATTAATAGCAAAATTCCAAAATGAAGCTAATGAAATCACGAGGAGTGTAAGATCATATATATGAAGTATTTCTGTGGAATTATAGTTAGATTGCAATTTCCTTTAGTTTATACACATTTATTTTAGCTCGATTGCGAAACAAGTTCTTTCAACTTATATTAATCACTCTCGAGACCTCATTCCTGATGGAATCCATCGCCATGATGGAGAGAGAAAATGCAACGTGGAATTTAAATGCATTGCCTATTGGCACACTCGTAACGGCTCCAGCGGGGCTCGAACGCCGGACCATTCGCACCTGAAGCGAACGCGCATCCACTGCGCTATCACGACTTCCTTTGACGTTACACATGTCTATGTATGTGGTAATCTGAGATCAAACCATAACGTAAATAGAAATGTGTCGTTTTATATAAATGTTGTGAGATATAAATGTGTCGTTTTATATAAATGTTGTGAGATATAAATGTGTCGTTTTATATAAATGTTGTGAGATATAAATGTGTCGTTTTATATAAATGTTGTGAGATATAAATGTGTCGTTTTATATAAATGTTGTGAGATATAAATGTGTCGTTTTATATAAATGTTGTGAGATATAAATGTGTCGTTTTATATAAATGTTGTGAGATATAAATGGCAAAGATATCGATAAATGCTACGTCAATCAAACATCCGATTCAACCCATTTAGTACGCTACCAATAGTATATGATGTTAAAGCGGAATTCAACACTCTACATGCTGTTAAAGCGGAATTACATCGCACGAAGCTAAAACGCTAGTCCACGTATTTATTGCATTTTGCTACTACACATTCTTCCGAAAATAATTTGAACAATGATTTTCAAATAATATACAGTGCGTGTGCGGTCTACAATGCTCACAACTGTGAATATAGGGTTTCATATAACGGTCAGCCACCCTCCTCAATTGACATTTGTTTTAGTATTATTGGATTCAATGCTAAATGTGAGACACTGTCGTTTTGAGATAATACAAGAATAGTCTTAAAATAAATCTGCACAATCACAATCACGTAAATGTGTACCATCAATATTGTATAAATAAAATGTTAAGCTAGGATGTTGACAATATTTACATTAATTTTTTATGACAACAAGCGTCGTATACGGTTGTTTATTAGTTTCTGTAGCGAATATTCAGAAACATGTTATATACCGCATTATGTCATACATCTGCTTGTATTCTGTACAATTTCATATGGCCATCACATAATTTGTTTGTATGTACACATGCGTAATAAAACGCACGACGATTTAAAATAAGTATCGACGTAATTGTAACGCTGTTTAAGACATGAATATAACGCTGTTTTGCGATGACGGTTGGTGCCAAACTGAATGCATTAACGTTTAGTGTGTGGACAATGATTAAAACAAGCGCTATATGGTAATGTGATAAAAGACATTCAAAAACGAGTTTCGTAAAATATGGCAGTCGTGATAGCGCAGTGCTAGCGCGTTCGCTTCAGATGCGAAAAGGTCCATAGTTCGAGCCCCGCTGGAACTGTTACGAGTGTGTCATAGACAAAGACATTTAACACTTTGCCTCTTTTCTCTCCCTCGTGGCGATGGGTTCCATCAGGCAATGAGGTCTCGAGAGTGATTAATATAAATTGTATGATCTTGTTTACCAATTGAGCTAAAATAAATTTATATAGTTTATACAAATTTATTTTAGCTCGATTGCGAAACAAGTTATTTCAAATTATATAAATCACTCTCGAGACCTCATTCCTGATGGAATCCATCGCCACGAGGGAGAGAGAAGAGGCAACGTGGAATTTAAATGTCTTGCCTAAGGGCACAATCGTAACGGCTCCAGCGGGGCTCGAACTCTGGACCTTTCGCACCTGAAGCGAACGCGCATCCACTGCGCTATCACATTTATATACACTAAGATATGACATGAAAATAATAACGTAGTAGTGTAATATCCTATATATATATATATATAATTATATTCTATACAAGTTTTATATTTTCTCTGTTTCCCTATTTAATGTCGCTTTAACAGAACAGCTCTGGCATAATAGACGAGGACACTGACATGTTATCAATTGTGTATGCACGTAGACGGCCTCATTCTCTATTCTTTAACTTAATTACTACTGACCATTAGTCGTTTCTTGTAAAGTTTCTAGTGCTAAGATGGAGATTTCTGCTTTCCTGCGAATGATTGAGTTTTCTCAGCGAAAGGAAATAATATCGTTCAGTGTTTTGAAACAGTGGAACATGGTACTTTCTTTTCCACTGCTTGTGTTTCGTATTCCTCCGCGGTTGAATGCACTTTTGTATTTTAGCTATTGTGTGCCGATAAAAAATAGTTAATTATTAAATAGAATGTTCTAATGAAGTTGTTGCGTCTGTCATTTTCCATTTTGACAGCAAACAAAAACTGACTTGAGAAACATACCGGAACTACTTTTTGTTATTGCTAGCGTTCACACAAGCTAACATAGGAGGTCGTGCGGTCCTGTACTGAAATGAGTTTCCCGGCAGGGCCAGTAAAGTGGATAGAAATTGTGTTGGAAAACATAAAAGAAAAAGAAGTGTATTATTGTATGATAGGATTGTACTTAATCTCGTGATCACCGAAAATAATGTGTTTCCATATAATTATATAGTTCAGTGTTTTGAAACAGTGGACTATGATATTTTATTTGCCACTGCTTGTGTTTCGTATTCATCCTCGCGCGGTTGCGTGTATTATTGTATTATTATTTGTTAGTCATTTGGTATTTTACTTATTTTCATACAATTATAGACATTTAATCATAAAATAGTCCCGTGATCACCATGCACAATAATGCTTTTTTCAATACACTGAAATTCAAAAATCAGTGATGACGAGTTGAAATAATTTTCAATCGTACAAGAATAAACACAAATATCCTCTATTTCCTTTGTCTTGGCTAAAGCAAAAAATAATTACGATTGGAAATCCCAACGCATGCTCAGATGATACCGAACAAATTACTCTTCTTGTAAATGATTGCTTCCGATGTGCGCACACATCTTATTCTGACGTGAAACCACATAGTTGTGTCTACATAGTTGACAGTTGTGATGCAAGCAGCAACACTCTGAAAACACAAATACATTTATTTTACCTGTTCGTAGTGTTATGAAAAAACCCCAGTGGGTTTGTGTGGATTAAATCACTTCATGGATTATTTTCAGGTATTTAAAAGGGCTCTCGAGGAAGTGATACACAGGAATTAAACCCAACTGCTGCACGCCTATGGTAAGCAAAATGCGAACTTGTTATGTTTCTAAAGCTTACAGTGAATTATTAAAGTTTAATTATTGTGAAACAAGAATTAACAATTTATAATTATCGCTCCAGTTTATGCGGATGAAATAACTCAATTTGTTGTGGTCTTTTGTGTGGGCAGAAACAGGAGTACCCTGAGAAAATCCATCTGTCATATCTGGCACCTGGTCGAATCAGGGTTACACTGGTGCTGACCACTGCACTAATCAGAGAGCCCAATTCGAGATACAATATTGTCGAAATACACAGGGCACACGATGAGCGTAGACCCACTTGGGTTGTGCCAACATGCGGTTGCTGGAGTGGTCAGACATCCCCGCTGTTTAGCTAGAACTAAATCTATGCCAATACTTTAGATTTAACTTTTGTTTTCGCGTTAAGTCGAGGTTAATTTTGGCTTCCTAGATTTGGTTAACATTGGTATTATTTCCTCCTCATCTCTGATACAAGCAAGTCATAATTATAATTGCTTTGTGCAATTTAAATTTCATTAATATTACTTACTAAAATTTACATACTAAAAGGTCTTGTCATTTATACATTCAGGTCCAAAGCAATCTTTCATTTTGTTGAGTTTATTTTTGACAGTAGTTTTAGATAGTGTTAATTAATATCTCGTTAAATGGTTTCATTTTCGTCAGTCCTTAGGATACAGTATACAAACATATATCAGAACTCCAACTGCACTCGAGTGTTGTCGCATACGATTCTGTGTTAAAAATGTATGTTGTAAATGACATTCTTGTACATTTTCATTTATGTAAATATGTATGTTCATTAATATTGTCTTGCATGTATATATGTTAAAATCTTCAATATTGGAGGAACAATAAATATATTATTACTATTATTAGCTTGAGAGGGCCGGGTTTACTCATACAATTATAATGATGACCTTGCATCACATAAGTAATCACATATTATATACAACGATAGCACATTCAACGTGTCACTTTAACTCACACTGGCACACGCCAGGTGTCGCTTTAACGCATGACAGCATATACCGAGTGGCACTGCAATTCAAGATAGCATCTATCAAATCTCACTTTAACTCATGACAACATATACCAATTGTCACTTTAATACATAATAGCAGATATCAAGTGTCACTTTAACGCATGATGCCATATACCAAGTGTCACGTTAAGCTCACCACAACATATACCAATTGTCACTTTAATACATAATAGCAGATATCGAGTGTCACGTTAAACTCACCACAACATATACAAATTGTCACGTTAAGCTCACCACAACATATACCAATTGTCACTTTAATACATAAAAGCAGATATCAAGTACCACTTTAATACATAAAAGCAGATATCAAGTACCACTTTAATACATAAAAGCAGATATCAAGTACCACTTTAATACATAAAAGCAGATATCAAGTACCACTTTAATACATAAAAGCAGATATCAAGTGCCACTTTAATACATAAAAGCAGATATCAAGTGTCACGTTAAACTCACCACAACATATACCAATTGTCACTTTAATACATAAAAGCAGATATCAAGTACCACTTTAATACATAAAAGCAGATATCAAGTGCCACTTTAATACATAATAGCAGATATCGAGTGTCACGTTAAGCTCACCACAACATATACCAATTGTCACTTTAATACATAATAGCAGATATCAAGTGTCACTTTAACGCATGATGCCGTCTACCAAGTGTCACGTTAAGCTCACCACAACATATACCAATTGTCACTTTAATTTACGACAGCATATAACAAGTTTCACGTCAACACATTATATCAAATACCAAGTGTCACTTTAACTAATGGCATAGCTATTACCGGATATTGATGTATATAAAACGGTCTGCGGAACTTCCACCTTCAGTTGGAAATGAACTTCCGGAGAGACAGTAGGCCTAATGCACAATTCTCAGGAGTGGGTATGTCAGTAGCTTTCTACTCAGTCCTGTCAACAGGTCGTCTGATTACGCTGTATGTAAATGTATGTGATGAGGTTATTAAATTTGGTTTAATTAATTTTGTTAATACAAGTGAAAACAAATATGATCAGTTTCATACGGAAATATATAATTGTTATTGCGTGGATATGAGCAGAACATTGCGCAATTGGTTTATTCAAATTTATTTTAGTTCGATTGCGAAACAAGTTCTTTCAACTTATATTACTTATTCTCGATACCTCATTCCTGGTGGAATCCATCACCACGATGGATAGAGAAGAGGGACACGTGGAATTTAAATGACTTGCCTAAGGGCACAATCGTAACGGCTCCAGTTGGGCTCGAACTCCTGACCTTTCGCACCTGAAGCGAACGCGCATCCACTGCGATATCACGAATTCCACGCGCAATTGGTTTAAAGTCGCGTTCCTATTAAAAATAAAAAAATCGCATCGTTTTTCGACACTTCTCTCTTGCATTGAATATACGAAAGTGTCAAGTTTTTGTATGCCGGCGATTTTTTAAAACAACATGCTAAAAATGATGTAGCTAGCATGAATTATTATGTGAAAACGGTGCTACGGGGAAATCCGAACGAACGTGTATACACATTCATTTTAGCTCGATTGTGAAACAAGTTCTTTCAACTTATATTAATCACTCTCGAGACCTCATTCCTGATGGAATCCATCGCCATGAAGAAGAGAGACGAGGCAATGTGGAATTTAAATGCCTTGCATAAGGGCACAATCGTAACGGCTCCAGCGGGGTTCGAACTCCGGGCCTTTCGCACACGAAGCGAACGCGCTACTACTGAGCTCTCACGACTTCCACTTATTGGAATTTTGGAATATTGCTATTAAGCTTGTTGTGTGTGTTTTACGTTTATTTATCGTCGCTACCGGTTGCGCATATGAGAGACGCCTCCTGAAGAACGAACGAAAAAAACACCGAATACATTTGTATAATAGCAACGTTTTACTTTTTTTTAGAAATTGCGACAGCCTGGAGTGTGACATTATCCCCTCGTTTATTTTCTTACAGGAAACATGGAGCTAGACTGCGAGGATATTAATAACTATACGTCAGTGTATTCCAAGCAGTATGATAGTGTAAGTGAATGTAGTACTACTTTCTGTTTTACGCGTAAACGTCATCTTCTTCAAATGATTATTCAGATTGATGGTGTACCCGAATATGTTAAATCCAATTTGCATAGATTACACCTAGCAGTTTTCTTATTCTCAGAGCGATTCAAGCATTTCCAAACGTGTGACTGCGCGGGTGGCATTTGTGGGGACAGTATAACATTCTTTTCCGAATATTCGAACTGGAATAGTATTCGGATATTCGGACGTTCGAACGAATATTCGAATATTTGTTGTCATCCCTATTATAAACACAATGTGAACTTGTGTGATTTACGTTTATATATCGTCGCTACCAGTTGCCTATATGAGCGAATCCTCCTGAACAGATTAGTCATTTTAGGTTTTGGAGGATAGTGCAATAATACAGACAGAGACGCATTCCAGAGTCTTATCTTGTTCTTTTACGTGCACGGTGTAAAGCACCGACACGAGACCTCAGTTTAAAGTCCCATTGAATGACTGTTAATTTGATTAGGTTCAGACTGGGGATCGAACCTGCGATCCCTGGATTACCAGTCCAGCGTGTTACCGCTGGAATACATGTGAACTTCTTGCCTTCAACTGCACTGCAAGTGTGTACCAGAAGAGCTTTTGCTTACTCTAGATTAATTACTCTTCATGCTGAGTTCACAACTGGTCATTATCCCGCTCTTGCGAGAACGCGGAAGCACGGCGTATGTTTTGAAGTGTCCAATATAGTTGACGTCGTGATAGCGCAGTGGTAGCGCGTTCGCTTCAGGTGAGAAAGGTCCGGAGTTCGCGCCCAGCTGTAGCCGTTACGAGTGTGCCCTTAGACAAGGCATTTAAATGCCATGTTGCCTCTTCTCTCTCCCTCGTGGTGATGGATTCCATCAGGAATGAGGTATCGACAGTGATTAACATAAGGTGTAAGAACTTGTTTCGCAATCGAGATAAAACAAATGTGTGTAAACTATACAAACGTGGCGCCTTGGCGTTCAATGAAGTTAATCTGGGCCCCTATCAAGTTCTGAATTAGTATCGACGAGTCCTCACTTCGTATTCGGCGTTTTAAGAAATTTAGTTTAAACATATTTTATATCAAACAATGTAACATATATACATATAGCAATTACATTACAATATAATATTTTATGTTTTGAAAAAGGATTAGGTCCGAAAGCTAGATTAGCTTATAAAGGTCTTCTCCTTCGAAACTCGTTTGCCCTTTGGCGGTAAAATAATTTGCTTGAAATGTTTAACAATACAAGATTCATAATTCGATTTAGATAGAAAAAATACGATATTGTAGTTGAGATAAGAAAACAGACATTATAATAATAGAGGTTAGAATATTATAATGATGAGGAATGCTAATAAAAAGAATATGGTATTTTAAGAAATGTAGTCATGTGCATTGTATTACTCCGCGTGGTTATCAACACAGATGGAAGAAATAACGCGATTCCAACCAAGGTGCATGTCGTAAATTTGAAAACTAACATTTATTTGTTTTAATGTTTTGTTGAATACCTGTTATAAAGAAATAAAGTAGTACTTTTATTGGGAACTATATACCACGTGTTTGTACTCGTGTGTTTGTGTTGTTGGGTCAATGAATCTAGCGGAAGCTGCTGTACATTGTTTTCTTCAATGGTTTAATGTCCGTTGTTCGTGGGGTAACATTCTCTATGAATAACATATTATGTAGTTTAAGTTCAAACTTGATTTATTTTACAAGGATTGCGAAGCAAGTTCTAACAACATAATTATATTAATCACTCTAGTTGGCGCGGATGAAAGCATATATGTGGTCATTCGTGTGGGAGGAAACCGGAGCACCCGGAGAAAACCCACCTGTCCGATCTGGAGACCACCGTACCATCTCGCATACTACCCGGTCAGAGTATCGAACCCGGGTTGCATTTGTGAGAAGTGCTACTCGGACAGCCCGTATTATGTAGTTATGTACATGTATATATGTTGTTGTTGAGGGCCTCGTGTTATATATGTTGTTGTTGAGGGTCTCATGGTAGATTGACTTAATTGTTCTAATGAGTTATCTCGTTAAATAAAGTCTTTATTATTATTATTATTATTATTATTATTATACTACAGGGTATTGTTTATATTTTGTGTACACAGGATACAGTGTACCTGACGGTGGAACAGCAAGTCAACTTTCTGGATCTGAAAGAGAGAGAATGTATATGCAGAATTAATAAACTACCGATCACACTGAACGGTAAGAATTAACTATATACAACCGATCGCACCGAACGGTAAGACTTAACTATATACAACCATCACACTGAACGGCAATACTTAGCTATGCACAACCGATCACACTGAACGGTAAGACTTAGCTATGCACAACCGATCACACTGAACAGTAAGACTTAACTATACACAACCATCACACTGAACGGTAAGACTTAGCTATGCACAACCGATCACACTGATCAGTAAGACTTAACTATACACAACCATCACACTGAACGGTAAGACTTAACTATACACAACCATCACACTGAACAGTAAGACTTAACTATATACAACCGATCACGCGGAACGGTAAGACTTAACTATACACAACCATCACACTGAACGGTAAGACTTAGCTATGCACAACCGATCACACTGAACGGTAAGACTTAGTTATACACAACCATCACACTGAACGGTAAGACTTAACTATACACAACCATCACACTGAACAGTAAGACTTAACTATACACAACCATCACACTGAACAGTAAGACTTAACTATACACAACCATCACACTGAACAGTAAGACTTAACTATGCACAACCGATCACACTGAACGGTAAGACATAGCTATATACAACCGATCGCACTGAACAGTAAGACATAGCTATACACAACCGATCACACTGAACGGTAAGACATAGCTATACACAACCGATCACACTGAACGGTAAGACATAGCTATACACAACCACCACACTGAACGGTAAGACTTAACTATATACAACCACAACACTGAACGGTAAGACTTAGCTATATACAACCACCACACTGAACCGTAAGACTTAGCTATATACAACCACCACACTGAACGGTAAGACTTAACTATATACAACCGATCACGCGGAACGGTAAGACTTAACTATATACATCCACCACACTGAACGGTAAGACTTAACTATATACAACCGATCGCACTGAACGGCAATACTTAGCTATATACAACCACCACACTGAACGGTAAGACTTAACTATATACAACCGATCGCACTGAAGGGCAATACTTAGCTATATACAACCACCACACTGAACGGTAAGACTTAACTATATACAACCGATCGCACTGAACGGTAAGACTTAGCTATATACAACCACCACACTGAACGGTAAGACTTAGCTATATACAACCACCACACTGAACGGTAAGACTTAGCTATATACAACCGATCACACTGAACGGTAAGACTTAACTATATACAACCACCACACTGAACGGTAAGACTTAACTATATACAACCGATCACGCGGAACGGTAAGACTTAACTATATACATCCACCACACTGAACGGTAAGACTTAACTATATACAACCGATCGCACTGAACGGCAATACTTAGCTATATACAACCACCACACTGAACGGTAAGACTTAACTATATACAACCGATCGCACTGAAGGGCAATACTTAGCTATATACAACCACCACACTGAACGGTAAGACTTAACTATATACAACCGATCGCACTGAACGGTAAGACTTAGCTATATACAACCACCACACTGAACGGTAAGACTTAGCTATATACAACCACCACACTGAACGGTAAGACTTAGCTATATACAACCGATCACACTGAACGGTAAGACTTAACTATATACAACCACCACACTGAACGGTAAGACTTAACTATATACAACCATCACACTGAACGGTAAGACTTAGCTATGCACAACCGATCACACTGAACAGTATGACTTAACTATACACAACCATCACACTGAACGGTAAGACATAGCTATGCACAACCGATCACACTGAACAGTAAGACTTAACTATACACAACCATCACACTGAACGGTAAGACTTAACTATACACAACCATCACACTGAACAGTAAGACTTAACTATATACAACCGATCACGTGGAATGGTAAGACTTAACTATACACAACCATCACACTGAACGGTAAGACTTAGCTATGCACAACCGATCAAACTGAACGGTAAGACTTAGTTATACACAACCATCACACTGAACGGTAAGACTTAACTATACAAAACCATCACACTGAACAGTAAGACTTAACTATACATAACCATCACACTGAACAGTAAGACTTAACTATACACAACCATCACACTGAACAGTAAGACTTAACTATACACAACCGATCACACTGAACAGTAAGACTTAGCTATGCACAACCGATCACACTGAACGGTATGGCATAGCTATATACAACCGATCGCACTGAACAGTAAGACATAGCTATACACAACCGATCACACTGAACGGTAAGACATAGCTATACACAACCGATCACACTGAACGGTAAGACATAGCTATACACAACCACCACACTGAACGGTAAGACTTAACTATATACAACCACCACACTGAACGGTAAGACTTAGCTATATACAACCGATCACGCAGAACGGTAAGACTTAACTATATACAACCACCACACTGAACGGTAAGACTTAACTATATACAACCAACACACGGAACGATAAGACTTAACTATATACAACCACCACACTGAACGGTAAGACTTAGCTATATACAACCACCACACTGAACGGTAAGACTTAGCTATATACAACCACCACACTGAACGGTAAGACTTAACTATATACAACCGATCACGCGGAACGGTAATACTTAACTATATACAACCGATCACGCGGAACGGTAAGACTTAGCTATATGCAACCACCACACTGAACGATAAGACTTAACTATATACAACCCCCACACTGAACGGTAAGACTTAGCTATATACAACCAACCACACTGAACGGTAAGACTTAGCTATATACAACCACCACACTGAACGGTAAGACTTAGCTATATACAACCACCACACTGAACGGTAAGACGTAACCCTATACAACCGATCACGCGGAATGGTAAGACTTAACTATACACAACCACCACACTGAACGGTAAGACTTAACTATATACAACCGATCATGCGGAACGGTAAGACTTAACTATATACAACCGATCGCACTGAACGGCAATACTTAGCTATATACAACCACCACACTGAACGGTAAGACTTAACTATATACAACCACCACACTGAACGGTAAGACTTAACTATATACAACCACCACACTGAACGGTAAGACTTAGCTATATACAACCACCACACTGAATGGTAAGACTTAGCTATATAAAACCACCACACTGAACGGTAAGACTTAGCTATATACAACCACCACACTGAACGGTAAGACTTAACTATATACAACCGATCGCACTGAACGGTAAGACTTAGCTATATACAACCACCACACTGAACGGTAAGACTTAGCTATATACAACCACCACACTGAACGGTAAGACTTAGCTATATACAACCGATCACACTGAACGGTAAGACTTAACTATATACAACCACCACACTGAACGGTAAGACTTAACTATATACAACCGATCACGCGGAACGGTAAGACTTAACTATATACATCCACCACACTGAACGGTAAGACTTAACTATATACAACCGATCGCACTGAACGGCAATACTTAGCTATATACAACCACCACACTGAACGGTAAGACTTAACTATATACAACCGATCGCACTGAAGGGCAATACTTAGCTATATACAACCACCACACTGAACGGTAAGACTTAACTATATACAACCGATCGCACTGAACGGTAAGACTTAGCTATATACAACCACCACACTGAACGGTAAGACTTAGCTATATACAACCACCACACTGAACGGTAAGACTTAGCTATATACAACCGATCACACTGAACGGTAAGACTTAACTATATACAACCACCACACTGAACGGTAAGACTTAACTATATACAACCATCACACTGAACGGTAAGACTTAGCTATGCACAACCGATCACACTGAACAGTATGACTTAACTATACACAACCATCACACTGAACGGTAAGACATAGCTATGCACAACCGATCACACTGAACAGTAAGACTTAACTATACACAACCATCACACTGAACGGTAAGACTTAACTATACACAACCATCACACTGAACAGTAAGACTTAACTATATACAACCGATCACGTGGAATGGTAAGACTTAACTATACACAACCATCACACTGAACGGTAAGACTTAGCTATGCACAACCGATCAAACTGAACGGTAAGACTTAGTTATACACAACCATCACACTGAACGGTAAGACTTAACTATACAAAACCATCACACTGAACAGTAAGACTTAACTATACATAACCATCACACTGAACAGTAAGACTTAACTATACACAACCATCACACTGAACAGTAAGACTTAACTATACACAACCGATCACACTGAACAGTAAGACTTAGCTATGCACAACCGATCACACTGAACGGTATGGCATAGCTATATACAACCGATCGCACTGAACAGTAAGACATAGCTATACACAACCGATCACACTGAACGGTAAGACATAGCTATACACAACCGATCACACTGAACGGTAAGACATAGCTATACACAACCACCACACTGAACGGTAAGACTTAACTATATACAACCACCACACTGAACGGTAAGACTTAGCTATATACAACCGATCACGCAGAACGGTAAGACTTAACTATATACAACCACCACACTGAACGGTAAGACTTAACTATATACAACCAACACACGGAACGATAAGACTTAACTATATACAACCACCACACTGAACGGTAAGACTTAGCTATATACAACCACCACACTGAACGGTAAGACTTAGCTATATACAACCACCACACTGAACGGTAAGACTTAACTATATACAACCGATCACGCGGAACGGTAATACTTAACTATATACAACCGATCACGCGGAACGGTAAGACTTAGCTATATGCAACCACCACACTGAACGATAAGACTTAACTATATACAACCCCCACACTGAACGGTAAGACTTAGCTATATACAACCAACCACACTGAACGGTAAGACTTAGCTATATACAACCACCACACTGAACGGTAAGACTTAGCTATATACAACCACCACACTGAACGGTAAGACGTAACCCTATACAACCGATCACGCGGAATGGTAAGACTTAACTATACACAACCACCACACTGAACGGTAAGACTTAACTATATACAACCGATCATGCGGAACGGTAAGACTTAACTATATACAACCGATCGCACTGAACGGCAATACTTAGCTATATACAACCACCACACTGAACGGTAAGACTTAACTATATACAACCACCACACTGAACGGTAAGACTTAACTATATACAACCACCACACTGAACGGTAAGACTTAGCTATATACAACCACCACACTGAATGGTAAGACTTAGCTATATAAAACCACCACACTGAACGGTAAGACTTAGCTATATACAACCACCACACTGAACGGTAAGACTTAACTATATACAACCGATCACGCGGAACGGTAAGACTTAACTATATACAACCACCACACTGAACGATAAGACTTAACTATATACAACAAATCACACTGAACGGCAAGACTTAACTATATACAACCGATCACGCGGAACGGTAAGACTTAGCTATATACAACCGATCACGCGGAACGATAAGACTTAACTATATACAACCGATCGCACTGAACGGCAATACTTAGCTATATACAACCACCACACTGAACGGTAAGATTTAACTATATACAACTGATCACGCGGAACGGTAAGACTTAACTATATACAACAACCACACTGAACGGTAAGACTTAACTATATACAACCACCACACTGAACGATAAGACTTAACTATATACAACAAATCACACTGAACGGCAAGACTTAACTATATACAACCGATCACGCGGAACGGTAAGACTTAACTATATACAACCGATCACGCGGAACGGTAAGACTTAACTATATACAACCGATCGCACTGAACGGCAATACTTAGCTATATACAACCACCACACTGAACGATAAGACTTAACTATATACAACAAATCACACTGAACGACAAGACTTAACTATATACAACCACCACACTGAACGGTAAGACTTAACTATATACAACCACCACACTGAACGGTAAGACTTAACTATATACAACCGATCACGCGGAACGGTAATACTTAACTATATACAACCGATCGCAATGAACGGCAATACTTAGCTATATACAACCACCACACTGAACGGTAAGACTTAACTATATACAACCGATCATGCGGAACGATAAGACGTAACTATATACAACAAATCACACTGAACGGCAAGACTTAACTATATACAACCACCACGCTGAACGGTACGACTTAACTATATACAACCACCACACTGAACGGTAAGACTTAGCTATATACAACCACCACACTGAACGGTAAGACTTAGCTATATACAACCACCACACTGAACGGTAAGACTTAGCTATATACAACCACCACACTGAACGGTAAGACTTAACTATATACAACCGATCACGCGGAACGGTAATACTTAACTATATACAACCAATCGCACTGAACGGCAATACTTAGCTATACACAACCGATCACGCGGAACGGTAAGACTTAGCTATATACAACCAACCACACTGAACGATAAGACTTAACTATATACAACCCCCACACTGAACGGTAAGACTTAGCTATATACAACCAACCACACTGAACGGTAAGACTTAGCTATATACAACCGATCACGCGGAATGGTAAGACTTAACTATACACAACCACCACACTGAACGGTAAGACTTAACTATATACAACCGATCACACTGAACGGCAATACTTAGCTATATACAACCACCACACTGAACGGTAAGACTTAACTATATACAACCGATCACACTGAACGGTAAGACTTAACTATATACAACCACCACACTGAACGGTAAGACTTAGCTATATACAACCACCACACTGAACGGTAAGACTTAGCTATATACAACCGATCACACTGAACGGTAAGACTTAACTATATACAACCTACCACACTTAACGGGTAAGACTGTGAAGCTGTATGGCCTGGAGGTTATTACACTTTTCTCCAATCTCAAACCGAGCCTCAAGCCTCTGATTGGTTCAGCTCAATGCAAATTTCATACCTAACCAATCGAATCACCGTAGCTCGAGTTTCAGATCTGAGAAATGTTCTATAATAATAATAATATAATAATAATAATAATAAAGACTTTATTTAGCGAGAGAACTCATTTGAACAATTAAGTCAATCTACCATGAGGCCCTTAACAAATTAAAACATGAAATAACATAATGAAACATGTAAACAGTAACCAGTAAAACTTTCATAGGAAATAAGATATAAGCTGCAAGAACTAATACTTATATTCATGTATAATTGTATATTATCAGTTTATTAGGTTATTGGTCTGTTCTGTGCACCAACTGATATATAGAGCTTTGAGGTGTTGAACATAATGTGCTGTTTTGATGTGATAAGGGAGGGAATTCCACGTGATAAGGGAGGAATTCCATGTGATAAGGGAGGGAATTCCACGTGATAAGGGGGGAATTCCATGTGATAATGGAGGAATTCCATGGGATAAGGGAGGGAATTCCATGTGATAAGGGAGGAAATTGATAAGGGAGGGAATTCCACGTGATAAGGGAGGAAATTGATTAGGGAGATAGAATTCCACGTGATAAGGGGGGAATTCCATGTGATAAGGAAGGAAATTCCACGTGATAAGGGAGGAATTCCACGTGATAAGGGAGGGAATTCCATGTGATAAGGGAGGGAATTCCACGTGATAAGGGAGGAATTCCACGTGATAAGGGAGGGAATTCCATGTGATAAGGGAGGGAATTCCACGTGATAAAGGAGGGAATTCCATGTGATAAGGGAAGGAATTCCATGTGATAAAGAATTCCACGTGATAAGGGAGGGAATTCCACGTGATAAAGGAGGGAATTCCATGTGATAACGGAGGGAATTCCACGTGATAAAGGAGGGAATTCCACGTGATAAGGGAGGGAATTCCACGTGATAAGGGAGGAAATTGATAAGGGAGGGAATTCCACGTGATAAGGGAGGGAATTCCATGTGATAAGGGGGGAATTCCATGTGATAAGGGGGGAATTCCATGTGATAAGGGGGGAATTCCATGTGATAAGGAGGAAATTGATAAGGGAGGGAATTCCACGTGATGAAGGAGGGAATTCCATGTGATAAGGGGGGAATTCCATGTGATAAGGGAGGACATTGATAAGGGAGGGAATTCCACGTGATAAGGGAGGACATTGATAAGGGAGGGAATTCCATGTGATAGGGAGGGAATTGATAAGGGAGGGAATTCCACGTGATAAGGGAGGGAATTCCACGTGATAAGGGAGGGAATTCCACGTGATAAGGGGGGAATTCCATGTGATAAGGGAGGAATTTCCACGTGATAAGGGAGGAATTCCACGTGATAAGGGAGGGAATTCCATGTGATAAGGGAGATAATTCCGTGTGATAAGGGTGGGAATTCCATGTGATAAGGGAGGGAATTCCATGTGATAAGGGAGGGAATTCCATGTGATAAGGGAGGGAAATCCATGTGATAAGGGAGGGAAATCCACGTGATAAGGGAGAGAATTCCACGTGATAAGGGAGGGAATTCCATGTGATAAGGGAGGGAATTCCATGTGATAAGGGAGGGAAATCCATGTGATAAGGGAGGGAATTCCATGTGATAAGGGAGGGAATTCCACGTGATAAAGAATTCCATGTGATAAGGGAGGGAATTCCACGTGATAAAGTAGGGAATTACATGTGATAAGGGAGGGAATTCCACGTGATAAAGAATTCCACGTGATAAGGGAGGGAATTCCAAGTGATAAAGGAGGGAATTCCATGTGATAAGGGAGGGAATTCCACGTGATAAAGGAGGGAATTCCACGTGATAAGGGAGGGAATTCCACGTGATAAAGGAGGGAATTCCACGTGATAAGGGAGGGAATTCCACGTGATAAGGGAGGGAATTCCATGTGATAAAGAATTCCATGTGATAAGGGAGGGAATTCCATTTGATAAGGGAGGGAATTCCACGTGATAAAGAATTCCATGTGATAAGGGAGGGAATTCCAGGTGATAAAGAAGTCCATGTGATAAGGGAGGGACTTCCATGTGATAAGGGAGGGAATTCCACGTAATAAGGGAGGGAATTGCACGTGATAAGGGAGTGAATTCCACGTGATATTGGAGGGACATCCATGTGATAAAGAATTCTACATGATAAGGGAGGGAAATCCACAAGTCATTGTTTTATTTTTACAATTACCATACGCAAATGAAAGTAACCTTCTTAGTTTCTATAAAGATAAATATCTATAATATATATTTATTGCATAATATCAAATGAATACAGTCGAACCTGTCCTAAGCAGCCAGCCAAGGGAATCAGAAAGTGGCTGCTTAGCACAGGTGGCTGCTTAATAGAGGTAAAATGTATAATAAAACAATATATTGGGAATCTGAAAACTGGCTGCTTAATACAGGTCGGCTGCTTAATAGAGGTGACCACTAGCACAGGTTTGACTGTATACAAAAATATCGTTAAATTGTCTTGTATACGTCCAGTGTAACATATGGCCCTATTAAAATGTAGTAAATGATGATTGAGCTTATTAACCCTCGCCTCCGGCGAACCATGTGGGCGAGCGTATGTAGTAAATCAACAGTAATTCCCTCTATAAACAATTGCACGTCTCTATATACCCTTCAATAATTACCAATTTCCAATCGTTGTAAAATAAATAAAGTATAAAAAAAATAATTACCATTTTGAGTAAACTATATTCAGTTATACTGATGTATTGTTATGCGCTAATAAACATAGCCAGTCTGATTAAAATGAGTTCTGGTAAAATTTATCACGTGAAACGCGTGAGCAATTCTTCTAAATGTTCTAGTACATAATTGGATATCACTTCACGCACTAACTGTTACAGAAACATACAGTATGATTATTGGGGGTCTGCCTGTGAGATACGCTTAGAAACACTTGTGGTGCCCCCAGAAACCTGCACTTACCATTGAGCATTTATATTATAGACCATTACAATAGAACATAACATATAGAGGTTAAGCAAATACATCAACCTATATCATTAAACCTGTCAAATGTTAAAACAAATACGTCGAGGAGTATGGTTTCAATTTTTTTCAGAAATGATATACTATTTATATAACATATATATTTTATTAGCCATGAAATGGTACAAATCACATCCATAGCCAACAAAATTAACAAATATGTAAAGTGCAGACAATTTACCGAGAAGTTTAAATACTATTATGTTCTCCCTTATTTTCTATTATAAATAAAACTAGATGATGAGCTATAAAGCAAAAAACTATTAATATTTCATATGAGCTCATTAATTGTTCGTTCTCTTTCTTTAGAAGCGAAATGCAAATATGTTGATAGATTATGAATTAATTTTGGGTTTCTAGAGCTCATTAGATTATCAAATGTTTGTAGTGTCGGCCAATGACAAAAATATGGCTTAAAAATGTTCAACGTAAATCATAGTATTTTGGACAGACCAGTAGGAAGTGAAATTCATTTTCGATTACATTCATAGTACATTCATAGTACTATTTATTCATGACGTATTTATAAGCATTGGGTTAAGTTTTGGGCTTGTGGGGATGGGTTTTCGATCCCTACCATACCGATTGCGGTGTGTGTTTTACGTTTATTTATCGTCGCTACCGGTTGCCCATATGAGCGACGCCTCCTGTAGAGATCAGTCATTTTAGATTTTTGGAGGATAGTGCAATGATACACAGAGAGAGAGACCCATTCCAGAGTCTCCTCTGGTTCTTTTACGTGCACGGTGTATGGCACCGACACGAGACCTCGGTTTAACGTCCCGTCTGAAAGACTGTTAATTGTATTAGGGTCAGACGGAGGATCGAACCTCCGATTACGGAGACTAATAAATGGGGTTACCCCTAAAGGTGTCCGGAAAAAAATTCTTGGGCTTTCAGTTTGTATTATGGAAATAAATGTAGCAATTAATGTCCTGCACAGTAAACAACACAATAGTAGATATAAGACAATACGCAATATACCCAGACTCAACCATGGTCATCTGACATGCTCACCCCAATACTTTACGGATTCCACAAACAACTACAAACGTACGTGTTGTAGTCACCCCCCCCCCCGAGCCGCAACAGCCTACCACATGACATAACTTTATTTCACCCAGTATTAGATCAAAATTCTGTGTTAGATAATGATGTGTATTAAAAATTATAAAATGGAACTGTTTTACTTGTTCTAGTATAATAATAATAATAATAATAATAATAAAGACTTTATTTAACGAGAGAAATAATTTTGAACAATTAAGCCAATCTACCACGAGACCCTCAACAAATTAAAACATGAAATAGCATAATGAAACATGTAAACAGTAACCAGTAATACTTTCATAGGAAATAAGTATGTATGCTGTAGCTTTGATTACACGCCTGTTGTGTATTCTGAGTACATACTACTTACTGTATCATGGTACTTTGTGTCAAACATATGTATACAGATCATTGTGACTTTTGGCGTCAAAAATATTTATAAGGTGTCTTAGCTCAGATCGTGGTGACTTTTGGTGTCAACACTATTTATAAGGGGTCTTAGCTCAGAACGTGGTGACTTTTGGTGTCAACAATATTTATAAGGTGTCTTAGCTCAGATCGTTGTGACTTTTGGTGTCAACACAATTTATAAGGTGTTGTAGCTCAGATCGTGGTGATTTTTGGTGTCAACAATATTTATAAGGTGTCTTAACTCAGATCGTGGTGACTTTTGGTGTCAACACTATTTATAAGGTGTGTTAGCTCAGATCGTTGTGACTTTTGGTGTCAACAATATTTATAAGGTGATCTTAGCTCAGATCGTGGTGACTTTGACGTCCATGGTGATGCCCGTGGCCGATTCCAGGGAATCACATAGCCGTCTAAACAAACGTGACCAGGGTATCACCCACATGGAATACCCTGGTTCGGTTTGCTTAGACGCCCAGGTGATACCATGGCTCGGTTTGTTTAGACGCCCAGGTGATACCCTGGCCCGGTTTGTTTAGAGATCAAGGTAATACGTTGGATCGGGCCAGGGTATCGCCCTATACTACTATTATACATTTGTTATGCTGCAGGTGATTATTGCAATCGGACATGGGACAATGTGATGTGCTGGGACGATACTCCCCCGGGGACAACAGTCTATCAACCGTGCCCTGCATATATTAACCATTTCAAAACTTACAGTAAGTCTCATTTGTTTGTAAGGATTGTTCCTGGCTCTGGAATTCATATTTTTACAGATATTTCCAATTAGTTTATACAAATTTATTTTAGCTCGATTGCGAAACAAGTTCTTTCAACTTATATTTAATCACTCTCGAGACCTCATTCCTGATTGAATCCATCCCCATGAAGGAGAGAGAAGAGGAAATGTGGAATTTAAATGCCTTGCCTAAGGGCACACTCGTAATGGTTCCAGCGGGACTCGAACTCCGGACCTTTTGCACCTGAAGCGAACGCGCATCCACTGCGCTATCACGACTTCCACATCTTTCCCATTAATATTGTTACAGAGTGCGTCGGTATCGCTTATTAGTGTAGGGAGGGAATGATCAACGAAATTTGTAAGATGAAATAAAATCTTATCTTACACTAATAAACACACATCCTTTTCTTTCATGGCTTCCAGTGTTGTTTTGGACATTTATTGAATTTACTGTCTTGGCCAGGAGCTTCATTTCATTACAAGACACAACCTCACAAATTACTTTCTGTCTGCTGTCAAAATTGAAAACGTTAGACAAAAAGAAATTCATTAGAACATGCTATTTTATAATTATCTATTTATGGTCGTGTGAAAATATGTAAAACACAAAAGCACATGTATGCGACCACGGCAGAATACGAAACACAATCAGTGGGCTGTCCGATTAGCACAGTGGTTAGCACGCTCGCTGCTCACCAATGCAACCCGGGTTCGATCTTCGGACCGGGAAGTATGAGAGATGGTACGGTGGTCGCCAGATCGGACACGAATGACCACATTTACGCTTTCATCCGCGCCAACGAGAGTGATTAATATAAGTTGTAAAATAAATAAAGTTTTTAAAAAAGAGCAGTGGATACGAAAATACCAACTTCCACATTTTCAAAGTAGAGAAAGATAGCATTTTGTTCACTGACAAAACCAAATCATTCATTGAAAAGCATAAAAGAAGATCTCTCTGTTTAGTGATTTATTGATATTAATTTCGCGCAGTACGATGCTAAATGGTGAATTTATTGCACGCATCGATCACATTTCTATGTCTCGTGTTGTTCCACACATTCCTATGTCTCGTGTTGTTCCACACATTCCTATGTCTCGTGTTGTTCCACACATTCCTATGTCTCGTGTTGTTCCACACATTCCTATGTCTCGTGTTGTTCCACACATTCCTATGTCTCTTGTTGTTCCACACATTCCTATGTCTCGTGTTGTTCCACACATTCCTATGTCTCGTGTTGTTCCACATTGCGCTTACACGTTTTTTTTCTTCTTTTATTTAGATTATAACAACATTTACATAACAACATTTATCAACATAATTACAGTGTGACAATTTCAATAAAACAACGAATCTCTTATAAGCAATCTCTTAAGCATTTAAACAAAATTATACATTGAATCAGATGAGCATGTAGTTTTCTTTATAATCTAATTGTATTAAAATAAGCTCAGAACTTTGAATGGTAAGAATACTAAAACTTCTCTATGAATGTGTCTATCAATGCAAACGAAATTCGCTTGTATTTTAGATGGTCTTTAAATGTTGCGCTTACACGTAACATGATACGTTAATTGTTCCGAAGGGTTTGTGCCAGCGATCAATGTGTGTTATTATTGACGGAGGTTCATCGGTCTCTGTTAACTCTTAACCTGCCGAATAAATTTGACGGAATGTGCAAACAACATAGATCCGGATCTATGTTGTTTGTTATTCAGACAAGTGTTTTATCTCCACTATCCGAATGGCAAACATCATAGAACCTGATCAGATGGACACGTTCTGGCTGGACACTGGCTCTATGCTGTTTGTAAAGGCGACTTTAGGTGTGATTGGCAGGTTCAGGGTTAACTATTATGTGCATGCAATTAGAGACAGAACTTTATTTATCGTCGCTACCTGTTGCCCATATGAGCGACGCCTCCTGAACAGATTGGTCATTTTAGAATTTTGGAGGATAGTGCAATCATACAGACAGAGACCCATTTCAGAGTCTCCTCTGGTTCTTTTACATGCACGGTGTAAAACACCGACACGAGACCTCGGTTTAACGTCCCATTTGAAAGACTGTTACTTTTATTAGGGTCAGACGGGGGATCGAACCTCCGACCCCTGGATTACCAGTCCAGTGTGTTAATCACTGGACTACAGATCCGTCTGTGTGTATTTATATATACTGAGTCAAAAAAGAAACGATACCTGGTGTTTGTGTGTCTATAATTTCAACATTTATTAAGAAAATTCTTTGAAAATTCATAAGATGATAGTCCAACATGTTTGAAAGAGGAGCACATAAAGCATAATGAGCCTCCGAAACTGTCTGCTGCGTGATGACGTAATTCGTCGGACAGGGGTCTAATGGAGTTTTCACACAGACGTCAATACCGAGTATGGGCACCATTTGCGTCTCTCACTGCAATGCACCGCCGTCGCATCGAACGGAAGAGTGTCTGAATCTCTTGCTGGTCAATATTTGTCTACTCCTGACGCAAAACACCCCTCAGTTGGTTTTACGTTACCGGCTGACGTCGTCTGACGCGGCGGTCTAACGTATCCCACAAATGTTCTATGGGTGACAAGTCTGGTGACAAAGCAGGCCACGGCAGGGTTTCAATATTGTTCTGCTCCAATAATGTGGTGAAATCCGAGCAGTATGACACCTGGCGTTGTCCTGTTGGAACAGTGTGACGTTTCTGCTGGCGTTAAAGAACGGCACAACAACTGGCGCAAAGATCTCATCACAGTACCGCTGGGCGTTTAGGTTCCCGTCCACCACTAACAGGTCAGTGCGACTGCCGAAGGTGATACCGCCCAACGCCATAACGCTTCCGCCCCCGAACAGATCGACCTGACGTACACATGCGTCGGCGTAACGTTCACCGCGTCTGCGATATACCCGCTCTCTGCCATCCGCTCGACGCAAACAGAACCGCGATTCATCGCTAATCATCACCGAATTCCACTGTAACCGAGTCCAGCGAGCACGTTCCGTCGTCCATTCCCGCCGTACGTCACAGTGACGTCGTGTCAGGATGGGTCCAACGTATGGCCGATAGGCACGAATGCCACGTTCACAGACCCGGTTCCTGACTGTTTGTGCACTGATGCGATTGTTGGTCATCCCAGGAGTAACGGCAGCTGTGTGCGTAGCAGGTAGGAACCGGTCACGTAAATGTGACGTCCGAATATAACGGTCCTGTTCACGCGTCGTCACACGTGGTCGACCAGGTCTTGGACGGTCGTCCACCAATCCATGTGTTCGATAACGTCGAAGTAGACGTGTTATCGTGATCCGCGTAACCCCGAGTCGATTTGCGACGTCACGCTGACGTAAACCGCCTTCAATCATGCCAATGGCACGCATTCTCTGATTGCGGTTTAGCATAGGCATTTTGTTAGAGGTAACAATGGGTATGTAAGGTGTTTTTCCTCGATGATAATGCAATACCAGTACAATAAACCGGTTTTCCGATTTGTACATGTGTAGGAAGTTGTCTTTGTTGAGGAGCACGTGCAAATCGGAAATTCGGCGTTCCAGGATTATCGGGTGTTTATTTACCTGTGTTTATGGTTGGCTGACGTTGCAATAAGATACCCGGTACTGATACGTAATAATATATTAAACCTTTCTATGGTTTTATCCGTTTTACGTCATTTTTAGTTTGGTATCGTTTCTTTTTTGACTCAGTATATGTTTAAACGTTCTATATAATTATGTTACAAGGTAAGAACTTCCATTCACCTCGAGGGACCCGATTGGCTATAGTTCTGTTGATTAACAAGTCGCCTAATGGTTATTTATGGCAAACCAATTTAGACTCTTGCAATTCTTACATTGAATGAGGTCTAAATAGTTTCTACATACATTCATATAGAAAGAGAAGTCATGCGAGCGAGCTAACCACTGCGCTAAACGGCCTTAAATGAATGTGTATGTTGTTAACATGGTGTATACTGCTGTATGACGCTATGCTACGTGTACAGTTTTATTACTAGATTAAACATATATCTGGTATTTACTTGCCATCTACAGCCCCTCTCTATATCTGGTATTTACTTGCCATCTACAACCCCTCTCTATATCTGGTATTTACTTGACATCTACAGCCCCTCTATATCTGGCATTTACTTGCCATCTACAGCCTCTCTCTATATCTGGTATTTACTTGACATCTACAGCCCCTCTCTATATCTGGCATTTACTTGACATCTACAGCCCCTCTCTATATCTGGTAATTACTTGACATATACAGCCCCTCTCTATATCTGGCATTTACTTGACATCTACAGCCCCTCTCTATATCTGGCATTTACTTGACATCTACAGCCCCTCTCTATATCTGGTATTTACTTGACATATACCGCCCCTCTCTATATCTGGCATTTACTTGACATCTACAGCCCCTCTCTATATCTGGCATTTACTTGCCATCTACAGCCTCTCTCTATATCTGGTATTTACTTGACATCTACAGCCCCTATCTCTATATCTGGCATTTACTTGACATCTACAACCCCTCTCTATATCTGGCATTTACTTGCCATCTACAACCCCTCTCTATATCTGGCATTTACTTGACATCTACAGCCCCTCTCTATATCTGGCATTTACTTGACATCTACAACCCCTCTCTATATCTGGCATTTACTTGACATCTACAGCCCCTCTCTATATCTGGCATTTACTTGCCATCTACAACCCCTCTCTATATCTGGTATTTACTTGCCATATACAGCCCCTCTCTATATCTGGCATTTACTTGACATCTACAGCTCCTCTCTATATCTGGCATTTACTTGCCATCTACAGCCTCTCTCTATATCTGGTATTTACTTGCCATCTACAGCCCCTCTCTATATCTGGCATTTACTTGACATCTACAGCCCCTCTCTATATCTGGCATTTACTTGACATCTACAACCCCTCTCTATATCTGGCATTTACTTGACATCTACAGCCCCTCTCTATATCTGGCATTTACTTGCCATCTACAACCCCTCTCTATATCTGGTATTTACTTGCCATATACAGCCCCTCTCTATATCTGGCATTTACTTGACATCTACAGCTCCTCTCTATATCTGGCATTTACTTGCCATCTACAGCCTCTCTCTATATCTGGTATTTACTTGCCATCTACAGCCCCTCTCTATATCTGGCATTTACTTGACATCTACAACCACTCTCTATATCTGGCATTTACTTGACATCTACAGCCCCTCTCTATATCTGGCATTTACTTGCCATCTACAGCCCCTCTCTATATCTGGCATTTACTTGACATCTACATCCCCTCTCTATATCTGGCATTTACTTGCCATCTACAGCCTCTCTCTATATCTGGCATTTACTTGACATCTACAGCCCCTCTCTATATCTGGCATTTACTTGACATCTACAGCCCTCTCTATATCTGGCATTTACTTGCCATCTACAGCCTCTCTCTATAGCTGGCATTTACTTGACATCTACAGCCCCTCTCTAGATCTGGCATTTACTTGACATCTACAGCCCCTCTCTATATCTGGCATTTACTTGACATCTACAGTCCCTCTCTATATCTAGCATTTACTTGACATATACAGCCCCTATCTATATCTGGCATTTACTTGACATATACAGCCCCTATCTATACCTGGCATTTACTTGACATCTACAGCCCCTCTCTATATCTGGTATTTACTTGACATCTACAGCCCATCTCTATAGCTGGCATTTACTTGACATCTACAGCCCCTCTCTATATCTGGCATTTACTTGACATCTACAGTCCCTCTCTATATCTGGCATTTACTTGACATATACAGCCCCTATCTATATCTGGCATTTACTTGACATCTACAGCCCCTCTCTATATCTGGCATTTACTTGACATCTACAGCCCCTCTCTATAGCTGGCATTTACTTGACATCTACAGCACCTCTCTATATCTGGCATTTACTTGACATCTACAGCCCCTCTCTATATTTGTGTTTTTTTCAGATTTTGCCTCTCGGACTTGTCTACAAAATGGTAGTTGGTTCTCTCTGTCACAGTTTGATTCCAATATTAGCAACGTGAAAGGATGGACGAATTATTCAGCGTGTCCAAATAACAACACGGAAATGCCTAATGTATATTCCAAGGATGTACCGCACATATTCTCGGTAACACTATTACTTATTCAAACGTTTCATGTATAGAGGACATCGAGAAGTATGTGAGATGGTACGATGGTACGATGGTCGCCAGATCGGACAGGTGGGTTTTCTGCGAGTATTCCGGTTTCCTCCCACACGAATGACCCCATATACGCTTTCATCCGCGCCAACGAGAGTGATTAATATAAGTTGTTGGAACTTGCTTAGCAAATCGTTGTAAAATAAATAAAGTTTAAATTTTAAAAGAGGACATCCTGCTTGGTCTCCGTGGTGTAATGGATGCCGGTCGTGCAAGCGAAGTACTGTCAGTTCGAGCCCCCGCCGTAACCACGGGTGTTTGCTTCATTTATGCAAGATACTTAAAATCCACATATCCTGTTCACTATCCACCAAGGCGATGGAGTCCACGAGGAATGAGGTCTCGAGAGCGATTAATCGAATGATGTCAGAAATTGTTTCGCAATTGAGTTAAATTGAATTTGTATAGACTAGAATGTGCGTGCATTTGTATAGTCTAGAATGTGCGTGAATTTGCATAGACTAGAATGTGCGTGAATTTGTATAGACTAGAATGTGCGTGAATTTGTATAGACTAGAATGTGCGTGAATTTGTATAGACTAGAATGTGCGTGCATTTGTATAGTCTAGAATGTGCGTGAATTTGCATAGACTAGAATGTGCGTGAATTTGTATAGACTAGAATGTGCGTGAATTTGTATAGACTAGAATGTGCGTGAATTTGTATAGACTAGAATGTGCGTGCATTTGTATAGTCTAGAATGTGCGTGAATTTGCATAGACTAGAATGTGCGTGAATTTGTATAGACTAGAATGTGCGTGAATTTGTATAGACTAGAATGTGCGTGAATTTGTATAGACTAGAATGTGCGTGCATTTGTATAGTCTAGAATGTGCGTGAATTTGCATAGACTAGAATGTGCGTGAATTTGTATAGACTAGAATGTGCGTGAATTTGTATAGACTAGAATGTGCGTGAATTTGTATAGACTAGAATGTGCGTGAATTTGCATAGACTAGAATGTGCGTGAATTTGTATAGACTAGAATGTGCGTGAATTTGCATAGACTAGAATGTGCGTGAATTTGCATAGACTAGAATGTGCGTGAATTTGTATAGACTAGAATGTGCGTGAACTTGTATAGACTAGAATGTGCGTTAATTTGCATAGACTAGAATGTGCGTGAATTTGCATAGACTAGAATGTGCGTGAATTTGCATAGACTAGAATGTGCGTGAATTTGCATAGACTAGAATGTGCGTGAATTTGCATAGACTAGAATGTGCGTGAATTTGCATAGACTAGAATGTGCGTGAATTTGCATAGACTAGAATGTGCGTGAATTTGCATAGACTAGAATGTGCGTGAATTTGCATAGACTAGAATGTGCGTGAATTTGCATAGACTAGAATGTGCGTGAATTTGCATAGACTAGAATGTGCGTGAATTTGCATAGACTAGAATGTGCGTGAATTTGCATAGACTAGAATGTGCGTGAATTTGCATAGACTAGAATGTGCGTGAATTTGCATAGACTAGAATGTGCGTGAATTTGCATAGACTAGAATGTGCGTGAATTTGCATAGACTAGAATGTGCGTGAATTTGGATAGACTAGAATGTGCGTGAATTTGCATAGACTAGAATGTGCGTGAATTTGCATAGACTAGAATGTGCGTGAATTTGTATAGACTAGAATGTGCGTGAATTTGTATAGACTAGAATGTGCGTGAATTTGTATAGACTAGAATGTGCGTGAATTTGTATAAATTAAGTAATAATTGGCATAAGGAGACATCAAACATTGACACACGCAATGATGGCACATTATTTTAATATAATATTTAGAGGTCACCTATATTAAGCAGCCAACCTGCATTTAGCAGCCAGTTTCCAGATTCCCATTTGACCACTGGACCGCCTCCGTGGTCGAGCGGTTACGATCGCTTACTTGTATACCACTGTAACCTATCATCACTGATAGTCACTTGTTCGAGCCCCGCTAAGGCCTTATCTGTTTATAAAGTTGGCAGTTTCTGATGGAAATGGTTGCTCCAAGGACTGGTTAACCGCTGGAGCCTGCCCTGGAAACGTATTGTTAGATAAACTGCCCGCCAAACTGGTGGTGATGGAGGCATAAATCCCGATCAAACAAGAAAACAGTTGACCTCTATTATGCAGCCACCTATGCTAAGCAGCCACTTTCTGTTGTCCACTTAGTTTAAACATAGTTTCTTTCAAGCAATACAACATATACATTTTACACAAAATATAGATACATGAATGAAAAAAGGATTGGATCCGAAAACTGCTTAAAACAGGTTTAGTTTATACACATTTATTTTAGCGCGATTGCGAAACAAGTTCTTACAACTTATATGAATCACTCTCGATACCTCATTCCTGATGGAATCCATCGCCACGAGGGAGAGGGAAGAGGCAACGTGGAAATTAAATGCCTTGCCTAAGGGCACAATCGTAACGGCTCCAGCGGAGCTCGAACTCCGGACCGTTCGCACCTGGAGCGAACGCACTACCACTGCGCTATCACGACATCCACTGGTTTGACTGTACAATGACATGGTATTAAGATAGTTTTATCCTTGCAAGGAAATAACAACAGTATTTGCAAGCGTATGTTCTGGCTTCTTGCGAACGCATTTTTAACATGTCACGATGATGGGTTTGCTCTGTTCAAACAAGAAAAAACAGTGGAATTCTGCGATATGGTTATGATTAATTAATGAGCATGGTGTCACTAGTTAAGGAAGACGTTCGTTTGTGATGAATGAAGTTAATAATAACATGTTATGTAATGTCAGCATGCGCTAGGCTGATATCATTTTCTTAATAATAACATGTTATATTTCTAGTAAATATTCGTTAAGAAATAGTAGTTGTTCTTCAGTAATTTATTGGCGACTAAAACATTGTTTGGAGTTCTGACGCATAGGAATTAGCCAGGCAGGTAGTATGTCTAAGTGGTTAATTACTGCGCTAAGAACGACACATAATTCACATAGGAATTAGCCAGGCAGGTAGTATGTCTAAGTGGTTAATTACTGCGCTAAGAACGACACATACTTCACATAGGAATTAGCCAGGCAGGCAGTATGCCTAAGTGGTTAATTCTTGCGCTAAGAACGACACACAATTCACATAGGAATTAGCCAGGCAGGCAGTATGCCTAAGTGGTTAATTATTGCGCTAAGAACGACACATAATTCACATAGGAATTAGCCAGGCAGGCAGTATGCCTAAGTGGTTAATTATTGCGCTAAGAACGACACATAATTCACATAGGAATTAGCCAGGCAGGTAGTATGCCTAAGTGGTTAATTCTTGCGCTAAGAACGACACATAATTCACATAGTAATTAGCCAGGCAGGCAATATGCCTGAGTGGTTGATTACTACGCTAGGAACGACATATAATTCACATTTGAATTTGTGATTTCGAACTTCGGTCATAGTTCCATCAGAAGTACTGTTAATCTATTGGGGCGGAGGGTCGAACTCGTGACCCCTGGATGTGCAGTCCAACGTTTTAAGCACTGAGTCATTGACCCCCGCCTTAGAGGTGAATATCATTATAATTTTAGCATGTTTACAACGACCCCATGTCTCTGTGATTATGAAATACACATCGTCCTGACTAACGGAAAGGAATGGAATTATATCAGACCGCGCGGCATCGCGGCGTTGGATTCCATCAGGAATGAAGTCTCGCGAGCGATTAAATTAATGTTGTAAAAACTTGATTCGAAATCGAGTTAAACGAAATTTGTATAGACTAGAATGTACGTCATAAGAACATTTAATAAACGTTGCAGAAGAGCATGCATACAACCTGACAAACCTTAGCGTAATTAAGACCATTTGGGGATAGTTAATGCATTCTATAACGCACTTGCTCTAGTCTGCGTATAGAATCAACGCCAAGTTAAATTCAAATTCCGTCTCACTTTATTCATATTTCTGTCAAAACTTATGTACAGTTTCATTAAATTGAGTCTAACGTTTTCGTAGCAGACGGTATTCGACGTAGTTCTGTATACCACAGACATTCTGGAATCAGTAACTAAATCAAGCGAACCCATGAAAAACATGTGTGTGTTTTACGTTTATCTATCGTCGCTACTTGTTGCCCACATGAGCGACGCCTCCTGAAGAGATTTATCGTTTTAGATTTTTGGAGGATAGTGCAATGATACAGACAGAGACCCATTCCAGAGTCTCCTGTGGTTCGTATACGTATACGGTGTACGCGAGACCTCTGTTTAAAGTCCCATCTGAAATACTGTTAATTTCATTAGGGTCAGACGGGTGGGGGTCGAACCTGCGATTCCTGGATTACCAGTCCAACGTGTTAACCACTGGACTACATATCCGTCTGTCATGCAAAAACACAACTCTTAGCATAATTAGTATGAAATAGACACTACCTATCGACGAGGGGAAGCCAATAGCAATTACTGAACTAGACATTATAGGAGGAATATGACTACGTCCCTGCGATGGAGGTGGGGTCGACAGTTCGAATATTCGATAGAATAAAAGAACCAGAGGAGATTCTGGAATGGGTCTATCTCTGTATCATTGCACTATCCTCCAAAATCTAAAACGACTAATCTCTTCAGGGGACGTCGCTCATATGGGCAACCGGTAGCGACGATAAATAAACGTAAAAGACACAAAAGAGTCATTTGACAGAATTACTTCTAAATCGAGTGACGTTGTGTCTGGATTATTGTAATAAGCTCTGTTTAATGACACCGGTCTACATATGGGAATCATTTTCATGTATTATCTACAATGAACTAAATGTTTATATATATTGAATTCCCCATTGGCCAATATACTTGGTATCATTACTAGAATGTGTATAACTCTGTTTTGAGAGATAACTACATGTACTTCATAGTTGGACAACGGTCAGATAGTTTATGTTTTACGTTTATTTATCGTCGCTACCGGTTGCCCATATGAACGGTGCCATATTGTGTGTTGATGAATTGAAATGATACCGGGAAAATAGAACTTAGTGTCCGTCATATCTACTATGTCAGGGTTATCCGAATTCTTTGCAGCATAAATATAGGATGTTACATGAGTTGTGATTTCATACCATATTTTATAAATCGAGTTTTGGAATTTTGTAATTGACCATTAACCTGCCGAATATATTTGACGGAATAGTAAACAACATAGACCCTGATCAGTCGGCTTGCTCTGTGCAAAAACAGCAACAAATAACTTATTTTGTCTCGTCAAACATGTCATTAAATGCCTCGGAATGCAGCTACGACGATATAGGCGATCAACAAATTACGGGGGCTTATACATCCCGATCCCCTTACATACAGTAACGGCACCGTTGTATCTCCTTATACCTCCCGATCCCCTTACATACAGTAACGGCACCGTTGTATCTCCTTATGCCTCACGATCCCCTTACATACAGTAACGGCACCGTTGTATCTCCTTATACCTCCCGATCCCCTTACATACAGTAACGGCACCGTTGTATCTCCTTATACCTCCCGATCCCCTTACATACAGTAACGGCACCGTTGTATCTCCTTATACCTCCCGATCCCCTTACATACAGTAACGGCACCGTTGTATCTCCTTATACCTCCCGATCCCCTTACATACAGTAACGGCACCGTTGTATCTCCTTATACCTCCCGATCCCCTTACATACAGTAACGGCACCGTTGTATCTCCTTATGCCTCACGATCCCCTTACATACAGTAACGGCACCGTTGTATCTCCTTATGCCTCCCGATCCCCTTACATACAGTAACGGCACCGTTGTATCTCCTTATACCTCCCGATCCCCTTACATACAGTAACGGCACCGTTGTATCTCCTTATACCTCCCGATCCCCTTACATACAGTAACGGCACCGTTGTATCTCCTTATACCTCCCGATCCCCTTACATACAGTAACGGCACCGTTGTATCTCCTTATACCTCCCGATCCCCTTACATACAGTAACGGCACCGTTGTATCTCCTTATACCTCCCGATCCCCTTACATACAGTAACGGCACCGTTGTATCTCCTTATACCTCCCGATCCCCTTACATACAGTAACGGCACCGTTGTATCTCCTTATACCTCCCGATCCCCTTACATACAGTAACGGCACCGTTGTATCTCCTTATGCCTCACGACCCCCTTACATACAGTAACGGCACCGTTGTATCTCCTTATACCTCACGATCCCCTTACATACAGTAACGGCACCGTTGTATCTCCTTATACCTCCCGATCCCCTTACATACAGTAACGGCACCGTTGTATCTCCTTATACCTCACGATCCCCTTACATACAGTAACGGCACCGTTGTATCTCCGTATGCCTCACGACCCCCTTACATACAGTAACGGCACCGTTGTATCTCCATATACCTCACGATCCCCTTACATACAGTAACGGCACCGTTGTATCTCCTTATACCTCACGATCCCCTTACATACAGTAACGGCACCGTTGTATCTCCTTATACCTCCCGATCCCCTTACATACAGTAACGGCACCGTTGTATCTCCTTATACCTCCCGATCCCCTTACATACAGTAACGGCACCGTTGTATCTCCTTATACCTCACGATCCCCTTACATACAGTAATGTGTCGCGTGAAAGAACTACACCAATCTCCAATTGACATCCCATGAAAATCAGATTACCATACAGACGTTATAAACATTACTTAATGGATAGTTTATCCCGGTAAAACCATGCTGTTTAAAGTTAATGTTCCCTATGACAACAGCACATAACAATAGACATTCTTTCATTATAAATGTGACTTAATGGATAGTGTATCCGGTAAAGTCATGCTGTTTAAAGCTAAAGTTCCCTATGACAACAGCACATAACCATAGCAATTCTTTCATTATAAACATTACTTAATGGATAGTGTATCCCGGTAAAGCCATGCTGTTTAAAGTTAAAGTTCCCCATGACAACAACACATAACCATAGAAATCTCATTATAAACTGACTTAATGGATAGTTTATCCGGTAAAACCATGCTGTTTAAAGCTAAAGTTCCCTATGACAACAGCACATAACAAGACATTCTTTCATTATAAACATTACTTAATGGATAGTGTATCCCGGTAAAGCCATGCTGTTTAAAGTTAAAGTTCCCCATGACAACAACACATAACCATAGAAATTCTTTCATTATAAACGTGACTTAATGGATAGTTTATCCCGGTAAAACCATGCTGTTTAAAGCTAAAGTTCCCTATGACAACAGCACATAACAATAGACATTCTTTCATTATAAACATTACTTAATGGATAGTGTATCCCGGTAAAGCCATGCTGTTTAAAGTTAAAGTTCCCCATGACAACAACACATAACCATAGAAATTCTTTCATTATAAACGTGACTTAATGGATAGTTTATCCCGGTAAAACCATGCTGTTTAAAGCTAAAGTTCCCTATGACAACAGCACATAACAATAGACATTCTTTCATTATAAACATTACTTAATGGATAGTGTATCCCGGTAAAGCCATGCTGTTTAAAGTTAAAGTTCCCCATGACAACAACACATAACCATAGAAATTCTTTCATTATAAACGTGACTTAATGGATAGTTTATCCCGGTAAAACCATGCTGTTTAAAGTTAAAGTTCTCCATGACAACACATAACCATAGAAATTCTTTCATTATAAACGTGACTTAATGGATAGTTTATCCCGGTAAAGCCATGCTGTTTAAATTTAATGTTCCATAAAACAACAGCACATAACCATAGAAATTCGTTCATTATAAATGTGACTTAATGGATAGTTTATCACGGTAAAGCCATGCTATTTAATATTAATTTCCCTATGACAACAACACATAACCATAGGAATTCTTTCATTATAAATGTGACTTAATGGATAGTTTATCCCGGTAAAACCATGATGTTTAAAGTTAATGTTCCCTATGACAACAACTCATAGCTGAGGTTATTCATCACCGCTCATGGTTATTCTATGAGACGCTCACATACGTAATTTAGTCATGCTATTTATTTTGAGGATAATGTACGATACAGAAGATGTCCCAATTCCAGCGGTATCACTGGTTCTTAAAATGACATACCCGGTACAGTGTAAGTCTACCGATACACGTGACTTCCGTTGGTTTGTGTTCCCATCCGAAATAGTGTTACTTTTCATTGCAGAAACATGTCCAAGATATGCGTTTGATGTATAACATTGGCTACGCTCTGTCGCTTGTCTCACTGGTAATTGCCTTCACCATCATGATATATTTCAGGTAAGGTTTTTCCCCCTACATTGTCTGGTTATCTCAGCTACTGAGTGCGTTTTACGTTTATTTATCGTCGCTACCGGTTGCCCATATGAACGACGCCTCCTGAATAGATTAGAGATAATAAACATGGGAGACTCTGGAGCGGGTCTCTGTCTGTATCATTGCACTATCCTCCAAAATCTAAAATGACTAATCTCTTCAGGAGACATCGCTCATATGGGCAACCGGTAGAGACGATAAATAAACGTAAAACACACAAGGAATTGCATAAGTTCTACTGTCATTGTTTGGAATTGATCGACGGTATGAATCCGGACCTGAAGCGAACGCGCAACGACTGCGCTATCACGACTTCCACTTCTAGTGTACATAGTGCAAGCGTTAACAACAACGTACTAAGTATGTTCACGGTTAGCGTCGCACTAACAGATTGAGTCAGATGGCGACACTCCAGCTATTATTGGCGGAGGAAGACTCATGGTGCATCTTCGAAAAGTAGTTCTGGCACAGCGAACCATCGACCATCCTCGAGCCAGTTGGATAGCATCCTCGCATGCATGAATTCGACATCCCCAAATGGGATTCGAACACACAGCAGCGAGTAGCAAGAATCTAACGTAAACTACCTTGAACCACTCGTCCACGGAGACCCAGTACTGTATATTATAAGTAAAATTGTAGCAATGTATTTCATACAGACTTTCTCCTCTAACATTGAGCATGATAATTGCTGTTAGTCCGTGACGCTTCTGTACTCATATTCGCCGGCATCCCTGTCAGTCTGGACTATGCGACATGTTAATTGAATGCCAACGTGGATATTTATCCCAGACATCTGATACAAGCAAGCGCTGTAATAAATCAGTGGAAGTGTCTGTCACTATATGTCTTTGTTTCAGAAGATCGCATCTCCTTTAACCATTACCAGTGACATTTCCATTTAGTATCAGTTTCGCATAAAATGCATTTCAGAAACCTGCTGTAATTTGCACTAGCGCGTGATATGGTATTTGTAAAATGCATTTTATTGTGTTTATTATTTAGGAAACTTCATTGTTCGCGGAATACAATCCATCTACACTTGTTTGCCTCATTCATGTTCCGTGCAGCGATTAGCCTTATTAGGGACAACTGTATGGTAGCCGGTCTCGGCTTTACTAAAGACGTTACGTATAACGACACGGAGGGGATAATAATGTTCAATGAAGGATCGGTGAGTTATCTACTCATCTTTGTATCATTCAGATTACCGTAGTACCTTTCGGGTAATAGTAATGGACACGCATTCGGTGTCTCCTAGGAAATGTAGGAATAATGTTGAAACAAAGCCCATGAAAATCGAACAACAAATAAAGCAGTTATGAGAATTTCAAATGTTGAAATCTGGTTCAAAATGGCTGCCATTTTGAATATTTATAGGTAGTTATGACGTCATCACTACATAGAAATGTACTTTCTGTTATATGCATTGAAAATATAACAAAACTGACGCAAAAAGAAATAAACTTGTTTAATACAATATAAATTAAGTAGCTACACGGGCGGCATCTTTTAATACAAATGTTAGATTAAATATAGGTATCACATAACTTGTGTTCAGTTTAATACAGCCATCTCATAATTTCTTGTATGCACACACGTGTAATAACACCTGGAATGATTCTGATTTGTTGAGAGAATACTCCTTATAATTGGTAAATTAGCAACATATATGACGGACATAGCAATATATGGGACGGACATAGAAACATGTCTGACGGACATAACAACATGTTTTACGGACATAGCAACATATGGGACGGACATGGCAACATATGGGACGGACATGGCAACATATGGGACGGGCATGGCCTCATATTTGACGGACATAACAACATAGTTGATGAACATAGCAACATGTCTGACGGACATAGCAACATATGGGACGGACATAGCAATATATCTGACGGACATAGCAACATATGGGACGGACATAGCAACATATGTGACGGACATAGCAACATAGTTGATGGACATAGCAACATGTCTCACGGACATAACAACATGTTTGACGGACATAGCAACATATGGGACGGACATGGCAACATATGGGACGAACATAGCAACATATGGGACGGACATAGCAACATATGGGACGGATATAGCAACATATGGGACGGACATAGCAATATATCTGACGGACATAGCAACATATGGGACGGACATAGCAACATATGTGACGGACATAGCAACATAGTTGATGGACATAGCAACATGTCTGACGGACATAACAACATAGTTGATGGACATAGCAACATGTCTGACGGACATAGCAACATAGTTGATGGACATAGCAACATGTCTGACGGACATAACAACATGTTTGACGGACATAGCAACATATGGGACGGACTTTATTTGACGGACCTAGCAACATGTTTGCCGGACATAATATTATTAGCAAAGTAGTTTACGGACATAGCAAAGCATACATGTTGACTGCTGTTTTGCGGCTAGTGACGGGCGTCCGTGTACTATGCAATACACGCATTGTCATGCATATGTTTTTATTTCAGCACTGGGAATGCAGGCTTTTCTTCAGCATGTTTCAATATGTTATTGCTGCGAGCTATGTGTGGATATTTGTTGAGGCTATTTATCTACACATGTACATATTTGTCTCTATCTTTGCGGAAAAGGTTAAAGTTCGGTGGTTCATCTTTTTCGGATGGTGTAAGTATTCAATGCCATTAGTGGGTTGTATTCTACTAAAGTCTGCCAAACATCACATTCACCATTATGCGAGCTTCTCCCTATCCCGTAATACAACGCGGTGTCAAGTGAGAATTTATTAATGTTTGCTTGTTTGCACCGGGTTTGAAATCCAACCGAAAGACGAAATTGCAAAATGTGCATTAATACCATTTGATATACCAGCACAGCAATTTTATTAAAACAAACTTTATATAGGGCTTAGTTTAGTCGTATTTTATAGTATTCATTCTATACTAGAGGAAATAGAAAACGCACACTTCCGATATATACTAGAGGACATAGAAAACGCACACTTCCGATATATACTAGAGGACATAGAAAACGCACACTTCGGATATATACTAGAGGACATAGAAAACGCACACTTCGGATATATACTAGAGAACATAGAAAACGCACACTTCGGATATATACTAGAGGATATAGAAAACGCACACTTCGGATATATACTAGAGGACATAGAAAACGCACACTTCGGATATATACAAGAGGACATAGAAAACGCACATTTCGGATATATACTAGAGGACATAGAAAACGCACACTTCGAATAAGTGTGTTTTTTCATGAACTATATAGTTTTAAACATTTTGGAATATTTGTAATTGTTCAGTTTAGGTTTTGTAATAAGGATGTGATATATCTTTCAAATTGGTGGAATCCTTCGTATTTCGATTTCATATAATAATAATATAATGTAGGTGTGCGTGTTCTATGTCCTTTAGTATATAGTTAGTATACGTATGCATAATATACGATTCGTGGCAATATTTTGCACAATAATTGTGAATAAATGTTGGTTGGGCCATTAGATTTAGCAACATTAGTGACGGCCCTCCGCAAGGTAATGTTCAATTGCATTACAGATGTTTAAAAAAATTGGATTTATTTTCCGATACATTTTGTATGTATGTTCCATTAAATGTCAAACCTAGATACGTTTTCCTGTGTTGGCTTAGCCGACACAAGTGGTTAACTAGTATTAAGCAATGTGTGTGAGGTGCCTTGCTAAATGACACTACATACATGGCCTGACGAGTATCGAACACGCCGGGACCGTTCGATTCCAAATCCGACGCTCTACCATTGGATCACTGGCCACACAGTTGGCAATGCTGGTTTTGTAACAATTACAACATGATAACAACATTGTTACAAATTGTGTCAGTCATTTGTAATGTACATATGCAAAAGTGGAAGTCGTGATAGCGCAGTGGTAGCGCGTTCACCTCAGGTGTGAGAGGCCCGGAGTTCGCGCCCAGCAGTAGCTATTACGATTTTGCCCGTAGGCAAGACACTTGAATTGCACATTGCCTCTTCTCTCTCCCTCATGGCGATGTATTCCATAAAACATGAGGTAGTGTTACGATTGTGCCCGTAGGCAAGACACTTGAATTCCACATTGCCTCTTCTCTCTCCATCATGGCGATGTATTCCATAACACATGAAGTAGTGTTACGAGTTTGCCCTTAGGAATTCCACATTCCCTCTTCTCTCTCCCTCATGGCGATGTATTCCATAACGAATGATGTATTGAGAGCGATTAATGTAATGTCGAAAAAATATTGTGAGTTAAAGTACTTCTTTATAAACTAAGCATATGCACTTATTTTCAATTGAGATAAAATATATTATTATACCGCACGTGACTACTCGATGCAAAATTCCCAAAAGGCAAACAGTCAATATTACTTATTATTCGCCTCCGACATAATATTGACCTGTCAGTAGTTTAGGTAATATTGGCTGCATTTGACTTCCAGTCTGAATCAGTAAAACGCTCATTGGGATATTGCTAAAACAAAGCGCCTCTCTTAATAAGTAGACGCTTATTGAAATGCATAAATAAAAGCTTCTAGTTACATACAGATTCTATAAATAGATTTACTGAGACTCGAATCTTGACTGTTTCCTGTTATCAATTTTCTTTTCAAATATGTCTACTTGTACTTAGGTTCGGTATACTGTGATGCCGAGGTTAATATTCATGTTATTGGGGGTGATATTTTTCGTATTGCCCACTCAGGAATGAAATATTTATATAATATATTGCACTGTATGTAAATATTACATATACATATTTATTAGACTGACCTTATATTCTGACCTCTATTATTATAATGTCTCTTTTTCTTATCTCAACTACAATATCGTTTTCTTTCTATCTAAATCGCATTATGAATCTTGTGTTGATAAACATTTCAAGCAAATTAGTTTTTCAAAACATAAAATATTATATTGTAATGTAAATGCTATATGTATATATGTTACATAATTTGAAATAAAATATGTTTAAACTAATTACACTGACCACTCTTTCTACTGTTTACAGCGTTCCCAGCCGTCATAATACTGTGCTTCTGCATTGCGAGATATTATTTGGATAATATATTGTAAGTATGTAATTCGCATTTCTTGCATCTATTTATTATATGTGTAATTATGCCAAGCAACCGAGTGACAAGAAATATTCTCGTCAAAACATAGTGTGTACAGCACAGGCACAATACACTTCATTCACAGCTGATGTTAAAAACCGAACGCCCAGCGAAATCGACAATATTGCATTTCCTACTGTTCACGATGAAACAATATGCCATTCTGGTGTTATTTGACCGATCTCAATCAAATAAAAAGTATTTGTTGATAGAATAAGGTCTTCAGGTCCGGACCACAAGGACATATCAGTGATCTGGTCGATTTTACCTAGTTTCTCGTCGATGTTTCTGCATGGTTATTTTATTTCCGTTGGTTGCCTTTAGTACTTACTATATGACCATAGGGGGCAAAACAAAACTATTGTGTCTTGTGCTTACGGTGCATACGGCATAGACGATCACACTTATATTATGATACATATAATATCAGAACAAAACGTAAGTTTATTCGTGAGGTATATATAAGTACCAACAATCATGTGAACTATTGGACTTTGGGTGGCGCGTAGCGACGAACACAGTGTCACTATATTACATATTGGATCTGTTTGAGGCTGATAGCTTACTTAAAAACACGCTTATGTAACAATACGTTACTATACACATTGATAATTCCGTTCATTTATGTACATAATTTGATATAATGCTATGGGCATGGCCTATTGAGAGCAGTCCAATATTAATAATAATGGACTGCAAGTACAAAGGTATGACGTCACGTAATAATGGACTGCAAGTACAAAGGTATGACGTCACGTAATAATGGACTGCAAGTACAAAGGTATGACGTCACATAATAATGGACTGAAAGACGTCACGTAATAATGGACTGCAAGTACAAAGGTATGACGTCACGTAATAATGGACTGCAAGTACAAAGGTATGACGTCACATAATAATGGACTGCAAGTACAATGGTATGACGTCACGTAATAATGAACTGCAAGTACAAAGGTATGACGTCACGACAGTGTTTTAGATACAGATAGGCAAGTGCTATATATAGTTATCGTATTGGTACCGTATTCATAGAGGGAAACTATTTGTGTTAGTGTATTGGTATAAGTACGATAACATAAGTATTAAGTATGGAGATCACGTGGTTTAAAGCATTCGTAATAAAACGAGCCAAGTACCTATATATTACCACTTTTCGGTAGCGCGTTCGCTTCAGATGCGAAATGTCTGGAGTTCGAGCCCCGTTGGAGCCATTACGATTGTGCCCTTAGGCAAGGCATTTAAATTCCACGTTGCCTCTTCTCTCTCCCTCGTGGCGATGGATTCCATCAGGAATGAGGTCTTGAGAGTGATTAATATAAGTTGTAATAACTTGTTTCGCAATCGAGCTAACATAGATTTGTATAAACTTAAATATATTATCACTGTTCATTTAAATAACAAATGTACACATACTAGGCCTCGTGTAGTAGTACTTATTAATGAGTTGTTTCCTCGAACTTGGGCAACACCTCAGGAATTTGAGATTGTATCCATAAGGCACCAAAAACATGTGTGTGGAACCAATAACCCTGTACATATATCCTATGACACCCCTTACTATGTATAAACTACAGGAATGTAATACATACAATACCCCACCCATACCTCCAAACAGGAAAATAACAACTGGGTGTGTTAGTTAATGCCATCAAAAACTTACCTCGTTCAGTTTAGGATATGCAATGCATCCCGTCTAAATAACAGATACTCGAAACTTTTCAACAACAACATTCTGTCGCTGAATCCATTCCGCCCGCCATCGATGTGTGTGCAATACATGGCCGTATGGATACGTTCTGTGGTAACACATACACACCTATATATATATATATATATATATATATATATGTGTGTATATATACTTAGTGATATTGTCTTGTATTATTCAGCTGTTGGAATACACACAACAAAACAGGACTGGTTTGGATATTCCAAGGGCCAATTATGCTTACAATTATTGTAAGTATTTGTAACAGTCCAGGCCCCGTGGGTATAAAACCTTTCTCCGATCTCAAACTCTAGCTCAAGGAATGTTATTGGGCGAGTCTTGAGATTTACAGCCAACAGAACCACCCAGGAGCTTGAGTCTGAGTTTGAGATTAGAGAAATGTTTTATAACCTCGGGCCAGTTTCTCCCATCCATTGTAACTCCTTAGTATAAACATGTTTGTGACGCGATTTATCAACAAATTTATTTACTGGGTGAAATTTTCAAAAAATGTTTTTTTCCAGAATTATATTTTCCAGTCATTTCCTAAAGCGATTTTCAACATTTGAGGTAATTCCGTTTAGATTATTTGTTCTAAAAATGAATTTTAAACTTGCATGTATAGCGTGAACGTTGTGTGATCTAACTTTAGTTAGGCGTCATTTCTCGACGTAACGTCATCCACCTAGTGGGTCCCTTTTGGTAAATCGAGTCACATTTTATATTGTTTTAATTATTCACAGCAACAGATGACAACAATACATAATAAAGGATAAGAATGAACAACTAGCAGTATATTAGTCCTAATATTTGGAGGATAGTGCAACATACAGAAGACACTTCAATTCTAGAAGTATCCTCTGTTCTTATACATACCCGGTGTATAGTAGCCTGGGTTCCAGTCTGTCGATTTCTCACTACAGACGGATCTGTAGCCCAGTGGTAAAACGCTGGACTGGTAATCCAGGGATCGCAGGTTCGATCCCCGTCTGACCCTAATAAAATTAACAGTCTTTCAGATGGGACGTTGTCGGTGCTTTACACCATGCACGTAAAAGAACCAGAGGAGACTCTGTAATTGGTATCTGTCTGTATCATTGCACTATCCTCCAAAATCTAAAATTACTAATCTCTTCAGGAGGCGTCGCTCATATTGGGCAACCGGTAGCGACGATAAATAAACGTAAAACACACACAGATTTCTCACTTTTTAACTTCTGGCAAAATGACATGATCAGAAACTAAATACGGCCCAATTAATAGTATCGGTGTTAAAATATATTTATTTGACTGTCCAGGAAAAATATCGACGCCTGTTCCCAGACTACGTGTATATATCCGATACACGATACTTTGGTTTATAGTTCCATGAAAGATTGTAAATATTATTAGAATTAGGCGGGAAATCGAACCCGTGATCCGTGGATTCGTAATCCAACTCGTTAACCACTAGTGGAAGTCGTGATAGCGCAGTGGATATGCGTTCGCTTCAGGCGCGACAAGTTCGGAGTTCGAGCCCCGCTGGAGCCGTTACGAGTGTGCCCTTAAGCAAGGCATTTAAATTCCACGTTGTCTCTTCTCTCTCCCTCGTGGCGATGGATTCCATCAGGAATAGTGTCTCGAGAGTGATTAATATAAGTTGTAAGAACTTGTTTCGCAATCGAGCTAAACTAAATTTGTATGAACTAACCACTGAACCACTGACCCGTCAGTTTACTCCGCAGATCGATGAACACAACTTTGGGGAATTACATGTATAACATTCTCATTTTTGTTTCAGTTGAACTTTGTCTGTTTCATCAATATCATCCGAGTGTTGTACACCAAACTGCAAGCACCACATTGTCCAGATTCTAAGCGCACGCGATACAGGTATGCATGTATGTTCGATACAGGTAAACATTAGCTTAGAACGTTATCCACATCTTACTATTACAGTGTCCAACATCGCTTGAACGTTATTATCACGTTATTATAATAATAATAATAATAATAACAATAATAATAATAATTTACCATGAGGCCCTCAACATATATACAAACCAAATGAGTCCGCCTCCGTGGTCGAGTGGTTATGGTCGCTGACTTGTATACCACTGTAACCTATCATCACTGATGGTCACGGGTTCGAGCCCCGCTCAGGCCGTGTCTCATTTATATGAAAAAGTTGGCAGATTCTTACGGAGGTTGGTGCACCCAAGTACTGGTTAACCGCTGGAGCCGGCCCAGGAAAGGTGTTGTTAGGTAAACTGCCCGCCGGCGACATAGCCCAAAATGTTGCTGATGCAAGCGTAAAACCCGAAATATAACAAAATATAACAAACCAAATGCAATCGTCATGTAGATTGCCGCTACACAATGTTGTTTCACTGTTCGCTATATTTTCTTCATGCAAATGTTCGACATCATGTTCCACATCATGGGCTTTGTAGCCTAATGGTTTTGAAATAAACTGTCTGTACGTCTTTCTATAACTGACATGTTTAACTTGCAGACGACTTGCACGGAGTACATTCTTCCTGGTGCCCACGTTCGGAGTGCACTTTATAATCTTCACGATACCGCTCCACAACCTCAGTGATACGATGGCGTTTATCATGCTCTTCATAGAAATGTTCTTCAACTCTTTTCAGGTTTGCAAGAATATTATATTTGTTTTGTTTGTTGGTTTGTTTTTTAGACTTTATTTATTTTAACTTATATTAATCACTTTCGTTGGCGGAGTACCGGAGTACCCGGAGAAAACCCATTTCAGGTTTGCAAGAATATTATATTTGTTTGTTTGTTTGCTTGTTTGCTTGTTTGCTTGTTTGTTTGTTGAGAGTAAATCAATTATTCTCTAAGCTCTCATAGCTGAATAAAAGGCAACAGACACAAACAATTTAGGAATAAGACTCGTATTTGGCAGCATATATCTAGATAAAGTCTTAGTTACATACTGCCAACTATGTTGTCTCTAGATGACTGAAAACCTGTATCGCAAGCTTATGTATTGTTTGGCAATATTAAACTGAGACATTGTGGTGATGTGCGCATGCGCGATAGTAAATCGTGTTTTTCATCGGCGTGAAGAAATTTTATAAAATAAATTAAAATAGTTATCTATAAGAACTTTTTATGCAATATAGTGTTAACAGGTGTATTGGTAAAAAATCCCTGATTCAATTTCATGTGACCTACTTACTATACCGGTTTATAATGTCTGACTAAACACTTTCTGCTGTCGGCTGCCATACCCCACCTACCAACTTTCCATGATGGCCGCCAGGTTTGTCAACAAGAAGTCGGATTCCATCTTACTACTTCTATGTTTATTCATGTACTACAAAACAACCCAAGACAACCCAAACCTACTTGCTACTGTAAAACTTTCACTAGCGGTAAAATCAACCAGAATCGGACTTCATAAATGTAAGATCGAACCGGTCCGCCCATCACAACGTCGAGTTATTTTGACATTGATAATGGTACTATCTGGAGATATAGAACTGAACCCTGGCCCTGTATGGCCATGTGGTATTTGTCAATACCCAGTAAACTGGTCCCAGGAAGGAATTGCCTGCGATGGATGCAACATGTGGCACCATCGAACATGTTTATCCATGTGCACCGAAGACTATCATGCACTAGAAAGATCGAGCGTAGTATGGAAATGCTACATATGTGACAGTCTTAATTGTGATAGCTTCACATTCCATACAGACTTCAAACTCATTCTCTCCGTTGTCATTTATCGATTCCACCATTGATTATGTCCATTCGAATGTTTTCGACCCAGTACACACCAGCAGCCCAAGGACCAGAATTAGCTCAGATCCATCAGGACCACGGAACGACATCAGACGTAGGGAGTCTTCAACTACTAGTAACTGTAACAGCAATAACCCATATCCTGACCTGCCAGGTAAACAGAACCTACGTATTCTTAACATCAACTGCAGAAGCGTCAAAGAAAACAATGCTGAATTCAAGGCAGCTTTAGACTATATTAAGCCTGACATCATATGTGGGACTGAATCCTGACTGAAAGGTATCAAACCCGGGAAACCACCAGCTTCAGACACCATCAAGAATGCTGAGATATTCCCAAGCAACTATAATGTCTTCAGGAACGACAGAGGTACTAGAGGAGGAGGAGTCTTCATAGCTGTCCAGAACAACCTGACATCAATCGAATGTATCGATTTTATCACAGACTGCGAAATAGAATACGCAAAATTCACATTGAAATCTAAAAACCTTCTGTATGTCGGTGCATTTTACATGCCTACGAGAAATACGCCAGATCTCGACCAACTTGAAGATTCTTTAAAACGCCTGAACTCTACAAAACCTAAACATCTCATATTGTGCGGCGATTTCAACTGCCCCGATATCAACTGGGAAACTCTCTCCGTCTCTAATGCTCCTGGCGTGCAAGATCGAAATGTCCAACAGCAACTAATAGACATCATGAACGAACACAACCTAGTCCAAATCCATGAGGAACCCACAAGGAATGAGAATATACTGGACCTGGTTTTTACCACCAACCCCTCCTTAATCAAGACATCAGTAAACGCCCCTGGTATATCCGACCATGCTATGGCCATAGTCGACTCCGACATCCGCCCGGTCTATAGCAGCCAAAAACCTCGTAAGACGTACCAATTCTCCAAGGCAAATTGGGAGTCCATTAAGACTGACTGCACAGCCATATCATCGAGCATCAACAACGAATTATCACCAACCACTAATATAGAAGAACTTTGGTCTCTCTTCAAGAACAATTTATTCAAGTCTATTGATAAAAATATTCCATCTAAAACCTGTAAACATAAACAATCTCTACCCTGGGTGAACCGTATACTGCGCAGCACACTAAGGAAGAAAGCCCGTCTCTACAAGTACGCCAAGAAGCATAACAGTTGGTCAAAATATAGGTACTTCCAGAAGGAATGCAAACGACAATTTAGAGCTGCAGAATGGAACCACGTTAACCAGGTGATCGAAGAAGGGCTGCAGGCAAAGAACTCCAAACCATTCTGGAAATATGTAAAATCAAAGAAACAAGACAACATCGGCACAGCTCCACTGAAACAAAATGGCAACCTAGTTACAGACTCCAAAGCCAAAGCTGACATCCTGGTTGAACAATTTCAATCAGTTTTCACAAGAGAATCTGATTCATCTAAACCCACCGTCAATACTAACAAGAACCTACCGAACATCCAAAATTTACATATTAGCACGAAAGGAGACCAAAAACAACTCGAAAACATCAACACTGCAAAAGCGATGGGCCCAGACTGCATCCCAAATATTGTACTGAAGACCTGCGCTAAGGAACTCTTACCCGGTCTAAGAGACATCTTCCAACACTCCATAGATACAGGTAAACTTCCATCCGACTGGCGGAATGCATTCATCTCCCCAGTGTTCAAGAAGGGCGACAGACACCAAGCAGAAAATTACAGACCAGTCTCTCTCACCTCCGTACCATGCAAGATACTTGAACATATCATCTGTAGCTACATCATGAAATTCTTCGACAAGCACAAGATACTAACCAACCTTAACCATGGCTTTCGATCCGGTTTCTCTACAGAATCTCAACTCTTAGTAACTCTCCATGATCTACTAAAGTCCTTTGACAGCAAACAACAAGTAGATGTGGTCATACTCGACTTCAGTAAAGCCTTTGATACCGTTCCACATAAAAAGCTACTACACAAACTAGACTGCTATGGTATCCGAGGAGAACTTAACGACTGGCTGTCATCCTTCCTGACAGAGAGGATGATGGATGTAGTCTGCGAAGGCGAACACTCCAAGAACGTCAGGGTTGAGTCCGGTGTTCCCCAGGGCACAGTATTGGGACCTCTTCTCTTTCTGTGCCACATAAACGATCTACCCGAGTGTGTATCCTCCCAAGTCCGCCTCTTCGCCGACGACTGTCTTTTATACAGAACTATCCAGTCAGCCAGGGATCACATCATACTGCAAAACGACTTACATGAATTAGAAAAATGGGCAGCCACATGGGGAATGCGTTTCAACGCAAAAAAGTGTTACATCCTCAGCATCCGGAACAAATCATCCAAGTTATATCAACTCAACAACGTCTTTCTTCAACAAGTACCTTGTAATCCTTACCTCGGTGTCACCATATCCGAATATCTTCAATGGGGCATCCACATATCCAACATTTGCAAGAAAGCCAATTCCACACTAGGCTTCTTATGCCGTAACCTTCGAAACTGTCCTATGGAATGCAGGAAACTTGCTTACATCTCCCTCGTACGATCAAGCCTGGAATACGGATCCACTATTTGGGACCCCTATCTTTCCAAAGATATCAACGCCATCGAGAGGATTCAACGACAGGCCGCACGCTTCATAACGAAGGACTACAAGTCTCGAGACGAGGGATATGTCACCAGGATGTTACAAGAGCACAACCTGCCAAGCCTCCAACAGCGCCGTGAATTCAACAGGCTAACCTACCTGTTCAAGATAGTGGGGGGGGGGGTATGGTACCGGCAGTAGACACATGTGACTACTTAGTCAGAATTAAACCAAAACGCAGGGTTAAACCCGTTAAGTATACACACTTTGAAGTTATCAACATTCTTGAAAATCAGGTCACAAACAACTCAAACTGTTTTGTTGTGAATAGTGCTAACAGTGAACAATACAAAAACTCCTTTTCCATAAGAACAGTGGTAAAATGGAACCAACTGGACGAGTGCACTATTAGCGCCCAGACAGTCGAGGCCTTCAAGACAGGCCTCCAGAGCTGCTACTAAGCGCGTACCCCTCCCCGTAGTGAAATACCAGTATTGGGATCTACTACGTAACATACAGAACAGATACAGACATTTGCATATTCCGTGAACTTACTTCGTTAATAATCGGATTTCCGAAGTAAAATATGAGCTTTAGATTATGGTACTGACTTGATGTAAAAACCTAACGTATGTCCTGGTCGTAGTTCACGGAAACTTACGAAGACTTTGATGTCCTGGTCGTAGTTCACGGAAACTTACGAAGGCTTTGGCGGAGATTAATGAGTCTCAGTTTAATGTTGCCAAGTAATACGCCCCAATACGCAAACGCACGAAATACACGAGGAAATTACCCAACTAAAACCGATACTGTAAACCCAGTTATTTTCGTAACGAGAATAATTTAATTTGTTTGTTGGTTAGTTTGATTGTGTGTGTGTTCGTTTGTTTGTTGGTTTGTGGGGTTTAAAATAGCACCAACAGCTTAGGTCATATGTCAGCTCTCCCAATATTATGTGTGGAGGAAGACTCAAATATCCCTCCGAGCAGTATTTTAAGCACGGGCCCATGTAGAACCATCGACCTTCCAGCAAACCAGCAGATAGTTTCCTCGCATAAACTAGTTCGACACATCCACTGGGATTCGAACATACAAAGGCGAGGAGTGATTTGAAGTCAACGACCGTAGCCACTTGATTGCTATACTCTTTCGATCTCTCTCGGTTTGAGAATTCCAAAATCAAATTTGGCCATTTCGTACGCAAAACAGTACTACAGTTTGTTAAAGCAACATTACTTCGCAAAAAGCAAATAAAATGCATTTTTTCACGTATAAATGCTTTGCTACTACAACTTCTTTCGAACACATTCAATAAATAAACAGTGTGTTGTGGTCTACAAACTTTCAAAATTGAAAGTAGGATTTCATATACCGATAAATCTGTACCATATATCGTGTTATTCAGGATACACGCGTTATATTAAGCATGTATATCGACCCTATTTACATTATTTTGTTATGTAAGCAAACCGCGTATACGACGTGTGTTTATTAGTTGAAATACTCAGTTTTTGAGGCAAATAAATTATACCATATTATAGGAAATTACATTCTGCTGAAATCTGCATTTTCATTGATGTAGTGTCGCTTTAACTACTGTCTTTGACTCTTTGTAACATTAAATGCATGTACCTGACACAGTGATGCCATCTACAATAGACAATACATGTTTTATTATTTTACAGGGGCTTTTCATTGCCGTCGTGTTATGTTTTATAAACTTAGAGGTAAATATGAATTTGTAAATTGGCATATTTTCATTGCTGTCGTGTTATGTTTTATAAACTTGTAAATTTGCATATTATTTTCTCAATGATTATAAAATAAGGAAACAATAATGCTATGATTTCGAAAATGAAGAGATTTTAATTGTTTAATGATCTAAAGAGACCACGATTGAGACCTCATTCCAGGTGGCATCCATCGCCACGAGGGAGAGAGAAGAGGCGTGTGGAATTTAAATGCCTTGCCTAGGGGCACAATCGTAACGATTCCAGCGGGGCTCGAACTCCGGAACTTTCGCGCCTGAAGCGAACGCGCTACTACTGCGCTATCACGGCTTCGACGACTATATCTTGTATGCATGTTAAGAGAACAACGGCAAGATATTTGCCGATTGGCTGAAGAAAAAAACTGAAACTGAAACTAGCATAAAGCCTAGGCTTCTATACTAACCTTTAAATCCATGATCCTGTTCAACTACTTAAATTTACGGGTATACGAATGTCCCATATATTTCGGGTTTTACGCCTGCATCGTGATACATTTCGGGCTATATTGCCGGCGGGCAGTTTACTTAACAACACCTTTCCTGGGCAGTCTCCAGCGGTTAACCAGTACTTGGGTGCACCAACCTCCGTAAGAAACTGCCAACTTGTTCATATAAATGAGACACGGCCTGAGCGGGGCTCGAACCCGTGACCATCAGTGATGATAGGTTACAGTGGTATACAAGTCAGCGACCTTAACCACTCGACCACGGAGGCGGACTTCGAATGTCCCATCTTTTATGTCAGCCATTTTATTAAAAACGGCTGTACGCCCATTAATTGTATTGCTCTTATGATTCTCTACGACTACGGAAAGTCGGAGCAGCATGGACAGCCAAATAAAAACAAGACTATACTAGTCAAAGATTATATATTTTTCAACAATGTTAAAGTCCGTTAAAATTGTTACAAAGGCTGATTTTATTACTGCTGAAAGTGTATACGACTGATATGGAACGAATACAATTGTATTTGGACTGGACTGGTAATCCAGGGATCGCAGGTTCGATCCCCCGTCTGACCCTAATACAATTAACAGTCTTTCAGATGGGACGTTAAACCGAGGTCTCGTGTCGGTGCTGTACACCGTGCAGAACCAGAGGAGAATCTGGAATGTGTCTCTGTTTGTATAATTGCACTATCCTCCAAAAATCTAAAATGACCAGTCTCTTCAGGAGGCGTCGCTCATATGGGCAACCGGTAGCGACGATAAATAAACACACATACAATTGTATGATAACACTTTGTTTTGGAAAACTTTGGACAGGAGTATTACTTTAAGAATATATAAACATATGTGTTCCAGGTTCGTAATGAAATCAAGCGATCATGGCGGCAAGGAACTATGTTTCCTTGCGGAAGAATATGTTCCAATAGAGGTAGAAAGGATTCGTTGCGTCTTCAATCGGTTGGCGGAAATGGTAAAACATAATAGTCAGTCTCTCATCTTTGATATTTTCTTTTACTATCGAAACTCTGACGGATTGGCACACGAGACAGTGTGTCGCGAGTACTACTGATTGCGTTACCATATATTAAGTTTATACTTTGGCGCGGATCGAACCCGGGTTGCATTGGTGAGAATCGAGCGCGCTAACCACTACGCTAATTGGTGTTTCTCTAGTACTACTGATTGCGCTACCATATATTAAGCTTAAACTTTGGAATGGATGATATTCGTGTGGGAAGAAACCGGAGTACCGGAGAAAACCCACCTGTCCGATCTGGCGTCCACCGTACCATCTCACACACTTCCCGGTCCTTGGATCGAACCCGGGTTGCATTGGTGAAAATCGAGCGCGCTGTCCACTGCGCTAATCTAACTGCCATATATTAGCTTTTCCTGTCTGTCAACATGATACTGCATGTAGATTATACAAGAGTTGTTAGCAAATATATCGTCTCCGTGACCTAGTGGTTAAGGCGTCCGCCTAAGGAGCAGGAGGTCGAAGGTTCGAACATCGTCAGGGGTTCGTTCTGATATTGCTGGTCGGTTAGCCGCCAGCTAGTTAAATAATGGTTACCGATTACCTACCAGCCTGGCGCCTGGCATACAAGCATAGGATTCGGGAAGTACTGATGTACATTAAAAAAAGGTGTCTCATAAGTCAGAAATTGCTGGCCCTTTAAATAGGGGTGATACTATAATAAACAAACACACACACTTTTACATGGAACAATGTATGGCTAATATGAAATCTCTCAGCTGGTTACTTGAATTGAGTCACAAAAAATAACGTTGTAATACGACCAAACTAAAAACATTTAATAAGTGCCATGGCAACGTAGGGTATATGCATTATATAGACCACGTTGTGATTTTGTAATGTCAATGTTCTAATTCATATTTCTTTTATGCTTTCCAATGAATTATTTGAGTTTTCTCAGTGAAAGAAAACTCCATCTTCCAACAGTGACAGATGGCATTTTGTCTGCCACTGGTTATGTTTCGTATTCCTGCGCGGTTAGATGTACTTTTGTAGTTTAGCTATTTTTTAACTATCATGAACAGTTAATAATTATTAAGTAATATATTCTAATGAATTTGTTTTTTATCTGTAGTGTTTAATTTTGACAGCAAACAGAAACTAACTTGAAAATTATACAGAAACTATTACTAACGGTCATACTAGCAGAAGTGGTTGTGCGGTTGTGTTACGTAGTGCAATGAGGATCCAGACAGGGCAGTTAAAATGAATAACATTTGAAAACAACTCATTGGAAACAACAAAGTCATTGGAAATCATAAAGAAGTTGTGTTTATTAGTATAAGATAGAATTTTATTTCCACTCGTGGATCGTGACTAACGCCACTCGTGGATCGTGACTAACGCCACTCGTGGATCGTGACTAACGCCACTCGTGGATCGTGACTAACGCCACTCGTGGGATTGTGACTAATACCACTCGTGGACCGTGACTAACGCCACTCGTGTAAATACATATTTCGGTGATCACTCGATGAAATAAAATCCTATCCTACGCTTATAATCACAAGCAGCCTCTATATCATAATATGTTTTAAAGGCATTTGAACGTAGATTAGTTGTTACCTAAACAGTCCAATATGACTCAGTGTTACGATATGACATCTGAATAGTCACGTTCCTTATGTATAAAACAACAACATTGTTAATTTTATTTTAATTTAATAATATTTTATTGCAACTTTTTCCATAATGATGAATACACTTTACAAATCACAATAACATTACTGTCACATTCATAACATACATAAATATACATATACATGACATTTTCAAAGTGCAAATGGATTGGGCTACTCGTTTTGAAAACATTAGCAACAGCCCTTTCCAAAAGGTCAAATTTGCTATCAATTTGTTCCGATGTATGTACATGTAGTACTAATATAAGTAAGTCTTTCAAAAAAGTAGTACTAATATAAGTAAGTCTTTCAAAAAAAAAGTATTGTTTTAATTGAATAAGAAAATGACGGGATACGCTTGTTTACCTTTCAGCTAAAAGCTATGATCCGAGACAAGGTTTAACTGTTGAAAGTTTTATTGGAATTGACGGATTAAGTCACGAGAGCAATTATGGAGAAGGCAATCCCAATAGAAGAAATCCAAACTCGCCATTCTTGGAAGACTCTAGCTGAGAATATTCAGATGTAGCTAGTAGCACAGAGGACATAGCTGTAGTTGAAACTAACGTTAATATATAACTCCATCACAGGAACATGATCATTCTTACAGGAAAACCTTCGAACGATTTGACCATTTGAGTATCATCATCTCATTGGAAATGTTAGCACTTCAAATAAAGCATTTATGAGCATTTTAAAACTTGACATATTGTTCAAGATGGCCGCCATTTTGAAAATATGTGCGTAGTTATGACGTCGCATCTACATAAAAATTGACCTAACAATTAAAACACATGTCACTGACACAACAATAAGTAAAGTCTTTAAATCATATAAATGTAGCAGCACACGCTAGTTTTAATAGAACTGTTAATCCTTAACCTGCCAATCACGACAAAAGTCGCCTTTGCGAACAGTCTTTAGACATATCAGACGGCACATAACTGTTTGCTATTCGGATAGTGGAGCTACTCATTTGGCTGAATAGCAAACAACATAGATCCTGATCAGACCCCACGTTACGCCACGGCTGATCTAGATCTATTTTGTTTGTACATTCCGTCCACTTTATGCGGCTAAGGGTTAAATTAAATATATGTGTCGGTAAAATGAGTATAATGTGATCTCACTAAACAGTCACGTGACGTGTATAATCCAGGATGACCGTTTCCATAATGTTCTATTTGAAATATCAACCTGTCATATCTTCTTTATTTGCAGCGCCATTTTCAAAATTCTTTATCCGCATTTTATGTTTTAGTGATTACGATGAATCTTGTTAATTGTTTTTTCTTGACCGTTCCTTAGAACTATGCTACTCATTCACGTACATGTTTATATTTCGACAGAGAGACACAATCCCTGTATCGCATTCTTGTATAATCTATATTTAGTATATAGTATTGTTACTTGTTTTACTGTACACTATTTATTCGCATGCGCTTATATTTCGATAATTTTCTCTAATTTTCGCGATCTAAGTTGATCGTGAATGATGATTGAGATTATTTACCCTCGCCTCCGGCGAACCATGTGGGCGATCGCGAATCCATCACTCTCGTGTCCAAATGTAGAGTTATATCCGAAAATATGTATATTTTATCAACATTTTGAAAGTCAATAATAATAATAATAATAAGCGATATACATAAAACAGTAGCACTCATTGTTCACGTTACGAACCATGTGGGCTTGGACTTGATCGCGATATATCGTGTCCGAATGTAGAGTTATATCCGAACATATGTATATTTTATCAACATTTTGAAATTCAATACAACTATAAACGATATACATAAAACAGTAGCACTCATTGTTCACGTTACGAACCATGTGGGCGTGGACTTGATCGCGATATATCGTGTCCGAATGTAGAGTTATATCCGAACATATGTATATTTTATCAACATTTTGAAATTCAATACAACTATAAACGATATACATAAAACAGTAGCACTCATTGTTCACGTTACGAACCATGTGGGCGTGGACTTGATCGCGATATATCGTGTCCGAATGTAGAGTTATATCCGAACATATGTATATTTTATCAACATTTTGAAAGTCAATACTTATAAGCGATATACATAAACACAGTAGCCATTATTGTTCACGTTATATCACGAATGCTCGAATTCACAACCCAGCTAATTAAGTGAAAATAGTCAAAATCGCGAAATAAAGTGTTCGTGAAATTATAATATGTTACAGTAACTGTATAGTATCATTAGTTGATATCCACATTGAGGAAGGTTGTGGTATTACTTGGCAACATTAAACTGACACTCATTAATCTCCGCCAAAGCCTTCGTAAGTTTCCGTGAACTACGACCAGGACATACGTTAGGTTTTTACCGTTAATATTTGAATCAAGTCAGTAAGTAAGTGTACCATAATCTAAAGCTCATATTTTACTTCGGAAATCCGATTATTAACGAAGTAAGTTCACAGAATATGCAAATGTCTCAGTTTAATATTGCCAAACAATATAGTTGTTGTCACATCAACCAGCAGCCAGTATTTTACGTGCATATCCACGTCTCGTGGCTATAAAATGTTTCTCAAATTTTAAATTCGAACTCACGTGATTTGATTGATTGATTCTGAGATTTACTCTCAACTGAACCAATCAGTAGATTGAGGCTGACCTTTAGGTAACAGCAAAACTGTACAACCTCATGCTGCTCTGTTAGTACCTGTAACACGTGGTCATTACTACAGTTATGTACATGACGATTCTTGATGGAAACAGCAATTCGTTCTCTAAGTGACGCCACAAGTTACCAGATATACCAATCCATTGTTTTGGAAACATACTTGAAACAAGTTAACCAACCTATTCCAAACTATTACAGTTCATATTAGGAAATGTAGCAATTATGTCGATATATTTTGAGATTTTCTGATAATTAAGATAAAGGATATTAGTGTATTATGTAATAAGATATTTGTTTTGCTTAATTATCTCATTTTAAACTTATATATATGCAGTTTACAGCTTAATCATATTTTATTTCTCGATTCGTGAGTACAATATACATATGAATACAAAACATGACAAATTAAAGAAAGGCAGGTCGGGTCACAAGTTCTAGCAACATTAATTACGGCCCTATGACCCTATATTCGTGTGCATTTGTTATTTTGAATTAACTAATCTTCTAAAAACGTTAAGAACTCGCCACAGACTCGTTTGTCTTTTTTAGAAGACTCGTTAAATAAATTCATAACAATTGACCACTGTGTGTGTTTTACGTTTATTTATCGTCGCTACCGGTTGCCCATATGAGCGACGCCTCCTGAAGATATTAGTCATTTTAGATTTTTGGAGGGTAGTGCAATGATACAGACAGAGGCCCTTTCAGAGTCTCCTCTGGTTCTTTTACGTGCACGTTGTAAAGCACCGACACGAGACCTCGGTTTAACGTCCCATCTGAAAGACTGTTAATTTTCTTAGGGTCAGACGGGGGATCGAACCTGCGATCCCTGGATTACCAGTCAGCGTGTTACCAAATTGATCACTCATATTATAATATCCTATATTTACGGTTCTACTTCAAGACAACAAAGGAACAGACGTGTACTCCATGTAAGGAATGAATCGCGGGTTAATAGTTTCCATCAGGGTATGAACTACATTGAGCTTGGTTAAACTGTGTGGAGGCCGAAGGTGTTGCTGTCATATTACATGACATTTTTTGCTATCATATTACATGACAATTATCGTCGTGTTTGAGTCATACATGTATGTATGTATGCAAAATTCATTGTATTTCGTCCAAATGATCAAGTAAATCCATTGTTGTATCTAATAAATCAGCAATGACGGTTATTCTCGTTACAGTGTACCCAATATACTTGAATTGATTTCGTCTGTCTGTCTGTCTGTCTATTTTATGCTATATTATATGCGATTTCTTATTTGGAAGCACTGTACTAGATCATTTGCTATAGGTTATCCACATACTTGCTCCCATTCCTTGTATATCAAATGTCACATTACACTTCAATAACCCATTTCGTTGACTACATGTAGTTCGCCTTGAGCTCTTGATAGTTCAGATATGTATACCGTAAAATTACTTTTGATCTGTTTTTATTAATACATGTAATATAGTCTAAACTGAGTTGTGATGTTCGTAATGGTGGTATGGTTATGTTACATGATACTGTATAATGCACATTAGTAGTTGTTTACCGCATTTAAGACACAACAAAAACAAACGACTTTGTGGAAGTCGTGATAGCGCTGTGGTAGGGCGTTCGCTTCATGTGCGAACGGCCCAGAGTTCGCACCCCGCTGGAGCCGTTACGATAGTGCCCTTAGGCAAGCATTTAAATTCCACATGCCTCTTCTCTCTCACTCGTGGATTCCATCAGCAATGAGGTCTCGATATTGATTAATATAAGTTATAAGAACTTTTTTCGCAATCGAGCTAAAATAAATTTGTAAAACCTAACAACAAAAATAGCTTCTATTTGTGTTGTATTTTTTCATGCATACTTTCTTTCTACCTATCTGCGCAACCTTATTCCTATCAACGTTTAAATTTAGTGCAGACATGCTGGTTTTAAAAGAATCCGATAAAGTATTTAGTTCCTTGTTCAATTATTCTTTCGGTCCATCTTATATTATTATTGTGTCTTCTGCATATTGAGATCATCCATGTTGTAAGTTATCTGCCCATGCCATACTCTAGCTATTGCTTCTTACACTTACAAAAATATAACATCTGCAAACAAGATGAATATATAAGAGCATAGAGGACCTCCTTGCCTACAGCCACGGCCAGTTTTTATGAAATGTGCTAATACATAATCGCACTGGTTCACAGTACATGTATTGATCATGCATTGTAGAACATGTCAATCCACAAATGGTTAGGTGACCCAAGGAAAGATAATCGATTGAACTATGACATGGAGTCCAAATCTGTATTCAAAATCCAACAAACGAAATATTGATACATTTTGTATACCATTTCGGTGTGTGTGTATTTCACTGTATATCGTTTATTAATCTTGTATTTTAAGCTATATATCTTACTTTAATAAATCTAAAATATCTTTACTTATTAACTTATCTATGCCAGTTTTTTATTCTGCTTGCTAAGCAATCGTGTCTGGTCTTATAAACAGTTTTAAGAAGCGTTCTTATTCCCCAGTTGTTCAATATTTGATTCGGTTATTTCTGTTGGGATGCAAGTAACTATACATTGGCATAGAGAGATACAAAGACGCGATCATGGTGCATCTAGCAATGTCGTTTAAAATGCCGATGCTTTAGTTGCCGATCTATCATTTAGGACGCTCAGCATATTTCGTAACTTATGATATTGACGGCATGAAGGGGAACAGCGCCTGAGCAATGTTTTGTTACGCGGGAATAGTATACACCCGGTCTATCTTCAGATTGATAGATCGGCAACTAAACCATCGGGACTTTACCCACGAGATAGTACTGTCGGACATTGAAACATTGTTGTCGTTCAATGATCACACATTACCCAAGTGTATTATATAGCCTGATATTGAGACAGTGCTGCCACCTATATTACCTGATCTGTGACTCTTTTAAAGTAAACAAGCAACATGTATTGTGTTTTGAGATATATATGCAGCATTTGATTGCATATGGCATCGATACCTTCTTTAAAAACATAAAGAACATAGTATTAATGGTGTCTAATGATGCTAAATGATTACATATACAACCGTAAACAATATATTAGTTATATTTCGGGTTTTACGCCTGCATCAGCACCATTTTGGGCTATATCGCCGGCGGGCAGTTTACCTAACAACACCTTTCCTGGGCAGGCTCCAGCGGTTAACCAGTACTTGGGTGCACCAACCTCCGTAAGAAACTGCCAATTTGTTCATATAAATGAGACACGGGCTGAGCGGGGCTCGAACCCGTGACCATCAGTGATAATAGGTTACAGTGGTATACAAGTCAGCGACCGACCGTAACCACTCGACCACGAAGGCGGACACAACCGTAAACAAACAGGATGTGTAAGATCGAAAACGTCAAGCTTAACAACATATGTCTCTCCGTTTATTTACTTCTGCCTTGTTAGTTCTAGTATACGTCAATGACATAGCTAAACTAGTGTTGAGTGTAACGGGACTCTTCGCAAAGGATTTCTCAAAAGCCTTGACTCAAACAACAACCATGATATCGAAATGACATTGAACCAAGAGCCACTAATCACGTCAATGTCTTGTAAATATTAATCCTACGTAAACGGAATTTATGATTTTCTCATATGATTTTACTATTAAATCTGACATTATGTTATCACTATTTAACTCGACTTTCTTGTCAATCAAAAACACAATGCATGCTTAATGGTATCGCACAATCTCAAACTTGTCCTCAACCAAATACCAGCAACCGAATTTACATAAGTATCATAATTGAGGCCGGTAGTTGAGAATACATCTGATGGGGATGAGTACGCTGATGCTGAAACACCATCTACAAGGTCGTTATCAAATGAGTCAAGTAACGAAATTAACTGTATGCATGACCTTGCCTGATAGGCGTACACTTAAAACATAATCATTGTTTTTAAAGCATCGAATGGTCTTAATTCCAGTTGTCAACGAAATAGTGTAACTATACTAGTGTCGTTTCTACAGTTACAAATTAGCTGCAAACAAGCACAGAGCGTACATTAATAACTTTGTCAATGTGTGTGTTTTACGTTTATATAGTGTCGCTACCGGTTGCCCATATATGAGCGACGCCTCCTGAAGAGATTAGTCATTTTAGAGACCCATTCCAGAATCTCCTCTGGTTCATTTACGTGCACGGTGTAAAACACCGACACGAGACCTCGGTTTAACGTCCCATCGGAAAGACTGTTAATTTTATTAGGGTCAGAGGGGGGATCGAACCTGCGATTCCTGGATTACCAGTCCAGCGTATTAACCATTGGACTACAGTTCCGTCTGTCAAGTCAAGTCAAACGCCTTTTATTCGCTCATTTCACATACATGAAAGAATGAGGATTTCATTAACATATGATTGTTCGAGGCTTGTGTGGAATTCAGTTGTGTAACCGAGTGACATGTGATTCAATAACATGCATGTATATGGTATGCTATTGATTTAGAATGGTTGACTTTGGTCATGGTGACTTTGGTCATGATGTTGCTGAGTTTCTGAGCATCTACAACGACATTAGTGACTGTCGATCGAAGAGTATCATATGCAGCCTCCAGACGGTTCTGTATTCCAGTGGTAGCACGCTGGACTGGTAATCCAGGGATCGCAGGTTCGATCCCCCGTCTGACCCTAATACAAATAACAGTCTTTCAGATGGGACTTTAGACCGAGGTCTCGTGTCGGTGCTGTACACCGTGCACGTAAAAGAACCAGAGGAGACTCTGGAAAGGGTCTATGTCTGTATCATTGCACTATGCTCCAAAATTCTAAAATGACTAATTTCTTCAGGAGGCGCCGCTCATATGGGCAACAGGTAGCGACGATAAATAAACGTAAAAAACACAAACTAGAATTCACTATGAATATCAGTTAGTTCTGTACGTCTATATCGCCTGCGCGTTTTACATTACCGTCTAATGAGAAGAATATAGATAACGATTGTTTTGATTGGAATATCAGTTACTTCTGTACGTCTATATCGTCTGTCCGTTTTACATTACCGTCTAATGAGAAGAATTTAGATAACGATTGTTTTGATTGGAATATCAGTTACTTCTGTACGTCTATATCGTCTGTCCGTTTTACATTACCGTCTAATGAGAAGAATTTAGATAACGATTGTTTTGATTGAGATAAATCGGAAAGAGGTATGTGTACTTAGGACATAATGTTTCACAATTGAAAAGCATGTAGTCTCTTGGGTGACGACAAACAGTGAAATAACTGATGTATGTATATCGGAGAAACCGGATATAGTTAATAATCTACAGTAATGCACAGCTTATAAACTCTCCACCGATGGTTTCATACTTGTTGTCATGGAAATGGCGTCATAGCATACCACGTAACGTGTTCAGACATATATTGGTACAAGTAGTAATTTCAGTAAGTCCGATTAGCGCAGTGGTTAGCGCGCTCGCTCTTCATCAATGCAACCCGGGTTCGATCTTCGGACCAGGAAGTATGTGAGATGGTACGGTGGTCGCCAGATCGGACAGGTGGGTTTTTCTCCGGGTATTCCGGTTTCCTCCCACACGAATGACCACATTTACGCTTACATCTGCGCCAACGAGAGTGGTTAATATAAGTTGTTAGAACTTGCTTCGCACTCGTTGTAAAATAAATAAAGTTTAAACTTTCAGTAAACTGAACAAACTGAACAAACCTCCATACGCTTTTTGACCACCTGAGTAAATATGTTCTCCGCTGTCTCCATCATGAATATTGACATTATTGGTTGGCATTGGTAACGGAATTGGCATTTATAAATACAGTATCTCGGCTATCCAGATTGGTAAAATATCACATAATAGTAGCTAAATTTTCAAAAGGCGGCTTCGTTTTTTTGTTGCTGCCAGCGACAACGGACGCTAATGGCGGGTCTAATTTCGCTTTGTAAAACCGTCTGCAACTAAACGCTCACAACGTTTCAAAGATTTAGAAAACAGAAATGACAGGTAATGCCAAATATAGCGTCATTATGAGACTACATCTCCGAAAGTACTCTTCATAAATGTCTAGCGATATAAGACTCTGTCTTTCATGTTAATCCTTTTTCTGTATTTTGATAGTTGTAATGTTATGCATCAATTAAACTTTATTTATTTTACAATGATTGCGAAACAAGTTCCAACAACTTATATTAATCAATCTCGTTGGCACAGATGAAAGCGTATATGTGGTAATTCGTGTGGGACGAAACCGGAGTACCCGGAGAAAACCCACCTGTCCGATCTAGTGACCACCGTACCATCTCACATACTTGCCGGTCCAAGAATCGAACCCAGGTTGCATTGGTGAGAAGCGATCGCGCTAACCACTGCGCTAATAGGCATTGTTTAAACTGTATAAGATTGGGAAATAATATATGCTTAAACTACACTAATATCTATAGACAAGCTTGGAATTCGGTAACTTATACACTTTGGTAGCCAATAATTTTGGAAAAGACATGATTTGGGCAATTGCTAGCTATATTTCAATTAATTCTGTTGCAATTCGTCATATTATATTGACCGATTGACGTCGCCGACCATATCACACTAAACGAGATAGATCGGAAAGCTGTATGTGTGCTTAAGACATAATGTTTCACTACAAGTATTCGAAATATATCTATCCTAAATAATTCCTACCGATTAATGAGCATAGCTAGGTAAAGATTGGTCGCTATGAAAAGTAAAAGTGTATGTTTATTATAGTGTCACCCCTATTTAAACAGCCAGCAATTTCTGACTTATGAGACACCTCTTTATATGAACATCAGTACTTCCCGAATCATATGCTTGTATGCCAGGCGCCAGGCTGGTAGGTAATCGGTAACCATTATTTAACTACATGTAGTTGGCGGCTCACCAACCGGCCATATCAGAACGAACGAGATTCGTACCTTCGACCTCCCGCTCCGTATGCGGACGCCTTAACCACTAGGCCACCCTTTTGCAACTGAGTATAATTATTTTTGGACTAATTTGATGTAGATGACAATATCACTGGGTTCATCTACGGAAGAGTTTAATTCAATACGGACGAAACCTACCCGAAAACTGATTGAAATTAGTGGAGAAACATCTTTTTGTTTTATTTAACGTCACTACCGGTTGCCCATTTGAGCGACGTTCCCCGTTATCCATTTGAGCGAAGCTACCGATTACCCATTTGAGCGACGCTACCGGATGCCCATTTGAGCGACGCTACCCGTTATCCATTTGAGCGACACTACCGGTTGTCCATTTCAGCGACGCTACCCGTTGTCCATTTCAGCGACACTACCGGTTGTCCACTTGAGCGACACTCCCGGTTGTCCATTTGAGCGACACTCCCGGTTGTCCATTTGAGCGACGCTACCGGTTGTCCATTTGAGCGACGCTACCGGTTGTTTATTTGAGCGACGCTACCGGATGCCCATTTGAGCGACGCTACCGGTTGCCCATTTGAGGGACGCTACCCGTTGTCCATTTGAGCGACACTACCGGTTGCGCATTTTAGCGACGCTACCGGTTGTCCATTTGAGCGACGCTACCCATTGTCCATTTGAGCGACGCTACCGTTTGTCTATTTGAGCGACGCTACCGGATGCCCATTTGAGCGACGCTACCGGTTGCCCATTTGAGGGACGCTACCCGTTGTCCATTTGAGCGACACTACCGGTTGCGCATTTTAGCGACGCTACCGGTTGTCCATTTGAGCGACGCTACCCATTGTCCATTTGAGCGACGCTACCGGTTGTCTATTTGAGCGACGCTACCGGATGCCCATTTGAGCGACGCTACCGGATGCCCATTTGAGCGACGCTACCCGTTGCCTATTTGAGCGACACTACCGGTTGTCCATTTGAGCGACACTACCGGATGCCCATTTGAGCGACGCTACCGGTTGCCCATTTGAGCGACGCTACCCGTTGCCTATTTGAGCGACGCTACCCGTTGCCTATTTGAGCGACACTACCGGTTGTCCATTTGAGCGACACTACCGGTTGCCCATTTGAGCGAAGCTATCGGTTGTCCATTTGAGCGACGCTACCGGTTGTCCATTTTAGCGACACTACCGGTTGCCCATTTGACCGACGCATCCGGTTGTCCATTTGAGCGAAGCAATCGGTTGTCCATTTGAGTGACGCTACTGGTTGCCCATTTGAGCGACGCAACCGGTTGTCCACCTACCTAATGACACCTTCCCTGGCCAGGCTCAAACGGTTATCTAGTATTTGGTGAACCAACACGAGACACGATCTGAGCGGGGCTCGAACCCATTAACATCAATGATGATAGGTTACAGTGGTATACAAGTCAGCGACTTTAACCACTCGACCACGGTGTTGGACTAAGGATCTTCTTTTTTTAAACGTTTATTTATCATCGCTACCGGATACCCATATGAGCGACGTCTCATGAAGAGATTAGTCATTTTAGATTTAATAGGAATATTGTTATTTACTAAGAATCTGAAGAGTGCAATGCTATATATATGTGATGTTTCTATTTTTGTTTGAAGCAATATTAAGTGGTTTTAAACCGCTATACGTGTCCCCATACGAGTATAAATGTAAATACATACAATTGTTTTAATCTGATGCTAAATTTGAAATCCATTTTGAACTATAGCAGTTAGCAATCTACTAGACTGTTTTAGATTGTAGAAATTTTAGAAATGGGGAAAACTGTAATAGCTCCCAAATGGCTATACTACATTACACATGCATTTAATTGCAGATAAATCACATATGAATGAGGAATCGTACATTTCCAAAATGCCTTCAGATTGTTTGCTTAATTGTTGGTGGGTTTTTGTAAGCCGGTCCCACAACTTCGGGGTGGATGCCTAAGAAAGTAATAGTGAATGACACAGAATGCGTTCCGATTTCAGACGCTTCAGTTATTTTACATGTCAGGTGTATAGCACCGAAACAAAACACCACAGTATATAGTCCGATCGCCACCCGCACCGACACAAATCACCAAAGTATATCGTCCGCACCCCCCCCCCCCCGCCCGCACCGACACAAAACACAACAGTATATAGTCCGCCCGCCCCGCCCGCACC
>CM026394.1:10367820-10385415 GCA_014843695.1 Archivesica marissinica | reverse complement strand
TGTTCCTGTTGGTCATAGTGATGTTCCTGTTGGTCATAGTGATGTTCCTGTTGGTCATAGTGATGTTCCTGTTGGTCATAGTGATGTTGTTGTTGGTCATAATGAGTTTCCTGTTGGACATAGTGATATTGCTGTTGGTCATAGTGATTATTTTCAAGTAACGGTATAGTTTACTGTACGATATATATACGGTATAGTTATAGTACGATATATACGGTATTGTTATACTGTATGATATTATAGTATAAGGTATAGTTTATAATGTACGATATATATACGGTATAGTTATAATGTACGATATATATACGGTATTGTTATAATGTACGATATATATACGGTATTGTTATACTGTACGATATATATACGGTATAATAAGGTATAGTTATACTGTACGATATATATACGGTATAGTTATAATGTACGATATATATACGGTATAGTTATAATGTACGATATATATACGGTATAGTTATAATGTACGATATATATACGGTATTGTTATACTGTACGATATATATATGGTATAGTTATAATGTACGATATATATACGGTATCAATAAGGTATAGTTATACTGTACGATATATATACGGTATAGTTATACTGTACGATATATATACGGTATAGTTATAATGTACGATATATATACGGTATAGTTATAATGTACGATATATATACGGTATTGTTATAATGTACGATATATATATACGGTATCAATAAGGTATAGTTATACTGTACGATATATATACGGTATCAATAAGGTATAGTTATACTGTACGATATATATACATTATCAATAAGGTATAGTTATACTGTACGATATATATACGGTATAGTTATAATGTACGATATATATACGAAATAGTTATAATGTACGATATATATACGGTATAGTTATAATGTACGATATATATACGGTATTATTATACTGTACGATATATATACGGTATCAATAAGGTATAGTTATAATGTACGATATATATACGGTATAGTTGTAATGTACGATATATATATACGGTATAGTTATAATGTACGATATATATACGGTATCAATAAGGTATAGTTATAATGTACGATATATATACGGTATTGTTATAATATACGATATATATACGGTATCAATGAGGTATAGTTATACTGTACGATATATATACGGTATAGTTATAATGTACGATATATATACGGTATAGTTATAATGTACGATATATATACGGTATAGTTATAATGTACGATATATATACGCTACAGTTATAATGTACGATATATATACGGTATAGTTATAATGTACGATATATATACGGTATAGTTATATAATGTATGATATATATACGGTATTGTTATACTGTACGATATATATACGGTATTGTTATAATGTACGATATATATACGGTATCAATAAGGTATAGTTATAATGTACGATATATATACGGTATAGTTATAATGTACGATATATATACGGTATAGTTATAATGTACGATATATATATACGGTATCAATAAGGTATAGTTATACTGTACGATATATATACGGTATAGTTATAATGTACGATATATATACGGTATAGTTATAATGTACGATATATATACGCTATAGTTATAATGTACGATATATATACGGTATAGTTATAATGTACGATATATATACGGTATCAATAAGGTATAGTTATAATGTACGATATATATACGGTATCAATGAGGTATAGTTATACTGTACGATATATATACGGTATAGTTATAATGTACGATATATATAGTGTATAGTTATAATGTACGATATATATACGGTATAGTTATAATGTACGATATATATAAGGTATAGTTATACTGTACGATATATATACGGTATTGTTATAATGTACGATATATATACGGTATCAATAAGGTATAGTTATAATGTACGATATATATACGGTATAGTTATAATGTACGATATATATACGGTATAGTTATAATGTACGATATATATACGGTATAGTTATACTGTACGCTATATATACGGTATCAATGAGGTATAGTTATAATGTACGATATATATACGGTATCAATAAGGTATAGTTATAATGTACGATATATATACGGTATAGTTATAATGTACGATATATATACGGTATCAATGTGGTATAGTTATAATGTACGATATATATACGGTATCAATAAGGTATGTTTATAATGTATGATATGTAACCGTATGCTTGTCCTGATAATACGTTCATTAAGGGGCGTATGTGCCTTCAAGAATGTGCTAGTTCTGCTTCAGAAATGTGCTAAACTGAAAACGCCTTACAATGTGGAGAATTCTGCGATATTGGTGAATCTTTGGTTTATCGATGTTTTTTCCCTATCTGCAATAATTGATATAATGACTATATTTCACTATTGCAGATTATAGAAGAGCGAAATGTGGGAGTGAGCATTCGAATGATCACATAATAGCTATGGAAAACTGTTTTCCCTTACCAAAACCACTTTGGAATCGGGGAAACTTACCAGGTATACGTATATACTAGAAGACATAGAAAACGCACACTTCGGATAAGTGTGTTATTACACGAAAAACAATAACTATATAAATACATAGTTTTAAACATTTTGGAATCATTTTATTTGTTAAGTTTGTGTTTTGTAATAAAGATGTGCTATATCTTTGATGGAATCCTTCGTATTTCGTTTTCATGTAATAATAATCATATAATGTAAGTGTTCGTTTTCTATGTCCTCTAGTATATAATCAACACAGTGTACACTGTCAGTTCTATATTTTCCTAAACACAAATTAAACAGATCTGAACAACACAGTGCCAATATGTTGCAGCGTAGAATGTGGGGAGGGGGGGTACGTTGTTACGTTGTTTCCTTACATATTAAGTTTATTGGTAACTATGGATACTAGACATGGTTTATCTTATCAATATTTCTTACTATTCATATTATCAAATAATATACTAATAATGGCTACATTCTAGGAGGATGAATATTTATCACTTTAAAAAAATAAGTTTGTTGGCAAACATGAAGACTAGACATTGCGTATATTATTAATGTTGGTAGCATTTAAGAAGTGTTTTTATTTTATGCATACATACGCAATACATTGAAGGAATCCAGATGTTGACAATATCTTGTTACATAACCATATTCGATGTCTCTAAAACAATCATAAAAGGTGAGTCCTGCTTTGTGAGCAGAATCTTGCGGCCTGTTCAATACTGGGTAAATTGCTATACTACTTAACCCTTTCCCTCATAGAAGCACCTCTTGACGCCATTACCAATACGACAAACATTGCCAATGTAGTAGTCAAACAAATGTTCATAATAAAGGCCGGAATCTCATGTAGTCCCAGTAATATCTATGGAGGTGGGATAGATATGGCCACTACTTATCCACTGCATGATAGCTAAATGGCTGTCGTTTGTCTGGAGATATAATAGTATATTAACGCAAATCTCTATGAATGAAAGGGTTAACGTAGAAAACATGTGCAGCCAAGTTGGTGTCAAGTACTTGTGATCATTACTCGAGTATGTACTGTACTTAATGCTGAAGGAGTGTACTTACTCTCAATAATATGATTATACAACATGTTTAAGTTTAAACTTTATTTATTTTACAACGATTACAGACTCAAAGTAAAATGTATCTTATCTTATGTTGTTGCATCTACCATCGTGAGTTTCTCAAATGTGTCGTCTTTTAGCCTGCTAGTAGATACTTACAGGTTATATAAATACAGTCTACATTATGCTTACATCTACGTTATGTCAAATTCGGTTATGTCGAATTATCCGGTTATCTCAAAGTTTCAGACATTATCTTTTTACATTTAACTGGCTCCGTTTATATATAAGCTCGTTAAACCAAACTTCGGTTATGTCGAATTATTGTGTTCGGTCCGACGGAATTCGACATAACGGACTCAAACATGCAATATTTAATATATATTATTTCTCAATTCGAGATCAACCGCTTCTTCATTCTGGCTATTCCTCGGAATTAATAATTCATAGTACAGTATTATTACTTCTCAACTGTACGTAGTAGTTCCAGCCGGCTTGCTTTAGGTCGGTGGTTCTATTCGGGTCCGTGCCTTCACTACTGCACGGAGGGGCATCCGGCCGGGGCTTCCCCACAAAATGAATGCTGGAAAGTCGCCGTCTGGCCTAGGCTGTTGGGTGGGACGTTAAACCCCCAAAATAAATACAAACATAAGAAAATGTAAGTAGTAACATTAGTCCATACCGACAGCTACTTGTAGATACAATGGAGTTGCAGTTCTTGACACATTGATACATTAGAATACAGAGACAATTTACTGTACAAGGTTGTAAAACAACAAATAAAAATGCCTATTAAATACATAGTAAAAAGTAAAAACATACAGTCTGTTCATTTATAGTTCCAATCTGTCATTTCTTCTGATACCACATCCACTGTGAAGAGGTATTCAAATCAAACTGTAAAAGAGCAAAACTCTTCCAATTATAATGTTTCTCATAGCCAGTGCTCACCTGTGAATAACGTCACTGTATTTACACACTGTATATAACGTCACTGTATTTACACACTGTATTCCTCCGCCAAATAATACAGTATACCAACCTTCAGTTTGCAATGGCCTGAATTCTTATACCACATCTTTTCTACCCATCAACTAGTCTGAAGTCTTCTCAAGTCACATAATTTCTCAAAAAACACAAAAACTATGCACTGCCTACAAAGCATTCCACTCGATATTTGGAAGGTCTGTCAAAAGATTTACATATGTGTTATGATTTATTGTTTGCTAACTGATATTGCATACAATAAAATAATATGTGTTATGATTTATTGTTTGCTAACTGATATTGCATACGGACATCTCACACATGTTGATGGTTCTGTATTTGAGTCTCCTACTTTCACATTTATGTTTTCAATGTCGTGACAATTTCATGTGAAAATTGTTGTTACGTAAACTGCATATCACTAAAATGGGCGACATATTGCGACGTTATATAAACTTAAATAAACAAAGCAACCTACATAAGCGGAAGTGCATCCGAGGTCCACAAATGTATTCCTGATGACTAATATAGTTCAGTTTTTTCTTTGGTAAAAAATACATTCTCATGACATGCAGTGTATCGTTTTTGTGTTTTATGGGAAATTAGGTGAGTTGAGAATACTTCAGACTGGTTGATGTGTAGAACAGATATAATATAAGAGGTCAGGCATTGCAAACTGAAGGTGGGATATACTGTAATATATGGCTGAAGAATACAGTGTATAAACAGTAAACACAGTGACGGCATTCACAGGTAAACTGTGTCAATGTTTGCCATTGTATTTGTAATATGGTTGCTGTTTTTCAGTTTGATTTGAGTACCTCTTCCCAGTGGATGTGGTATATACATGTAGAAATGAAATAATGGAAATATAAATGAACAGACTGACAGTGTAATAGTTTTTAGTTAGCAATTCAAATGTACATCTTGCTAAAAAATATCCAATATTAAAAAGTTACACATTTTGACCGACTTCGTAACAATTACTTATTGTGACGTCATAGTAGGCCCTAACCACTAAATGGAACACTAGCAAATAATTATTTATTTCCTCTACAGAATCAGTGAAATAAGTATTTACTCATATTCACATAATGCCATAATATTTCTGATATCTGGAAAACGTTTTATGAAATGCAGTGTAGCTTACGCCTTGCATCGTATCTCAAAATGCATCTACAACCTTATTTCCCTTTTGTAGCATAGTATTGAGCGGCGCCTGCACATTTAATATTCGGATTTAAAAGTATGTGAGTACATGTGTATTCAATTTGTTTTTCAACACGAGATAATTATACATATGCAATGTAGTAAATGAAATTGTTCGTTTAAGATTGGAAATACAATTCAGATATTTTTGATTTGATAAACCTTTATTGCTCTATATACATGTACGTAACAATCACAACCGTATTACAGATAGAACATTACCAAATGCGTTGGGCCACTTAGTGATTGGCCTCCCCATAGACAAAATTTAAACTCTACCGAATGTACGTAGCGTAAATATAGCTGACAACATTAATATACCAGATATTGATCAAAACTCTACCGAATGTACGTAGCGTAATAATAGCTGACAACATTAATATACCAGATATTGATCAAAACTCTACCGAATGTACGTAGCGTAATAATGGCTGACAACATTAATATACCAGATATTGATCAAACCTCTACCGAATGTACGTAGCGTAATAATGGCTGACAACATTAATATACCAGATATTGATCAAACCTCTACCGAATGTACGTAGCGTAATAATAGCTGACAACATTAATATACCAGATATTGATCAATCCTCTACCGAATGTACGTAGCGTAAATATAGCTGACAACATTAATATACCAGATATTGATCAAAACTCTACCGAATGTACGTAACGTAATAATAGCAGACAACATTAATATACCAGATATTGATCAAAACTCTACCGAATGTACGTAGCGTAATAATAGCTGACAACATTAATATACCAGATATTGATCAATCCTCTACCGAATGTACGTAGCGTAAATATAGCTGACAACATTAATATACCAGATATTGATCAAAACTCTACCGAATGTACGTAACGTAATAATAGCAGACAACATTAATATACCAGATATTGATCAAAACTCTACCGAATGTACGTAGCGTAATAATAGCTGACAACATTAATATACCAGATATTGATCAATCCTCTACCGAATGTACGTAGCGTAAATATAGCTGACACCATTAATATACCAGATATTGATCAAAACTCTACCGAATGTACGTAACGTAATAATAGCAGACAACATTAATATACCAGATATTGATCAAACCTCTACCGAATGTACGTAGCGTAATAATAGCTGACAACATTAATATACCAGATCACACAACGGATGTTCCTATATTTAGCATTACTTAATTTATTTAGCTTAATATGTCATATTACTATCAAACAGTCATTTTCTTTTAATAAGTTAAAGGTCTTTATACACATTTATTTTAGCTCGATTGCGAAACAAGTTATTTCAACTTTTACAAAACGTTCTAATTAATGTGGACACTATGCAATGCTGTGTTGTGTTTTACTATACCCTTGTATCGTACCTTCATGCGAAATAACGTACAAAAACGGCCTGCCTAATAAATTTTGCTTTATTAGTCAGTGCCTAATAAAGCTTTCGTGACGGACTACTTTTATGACCCAGATTACGATTTGTAAATAAACAAAGCGTCTGTCGTCACATTGTGTTGTCTGCTGAGTTTGGAAACTGTCCCAAGAAGAAAGTCGTGTATAGGCAAACTTTCAGGTTGTTTGGGATGAATTAACAGCACTCGATGAGACCCCTCTAGAAACTACTGTTGCCAGAGAAATGTCATTTATCATTTATCTATAAATAGAAATATCAATGCGCAACATATTACCAAGTGCGTAGCGATTTATAAGCTGGCATGGCTAGTTTGTTTGTTTTTGTGTCGGGTGCACACTCAGAATGTAGGTTAAATAGAAATATTAGGTTACTGTCTTATACATTTTAATTTATTAGGCTCGTCTCCGAAAAAATACAAGGCGAGGCTCTGTTCTATGCAAACCGCACTACACTTTATGGCAGGTTGCTTCATGTAGACGACTCGGACACGTATGTTCTATTTATAGAATGCTTGTACATATCATGTAAAGTGAGTATATGCATACCGTACTACACTTAATGACACGTCGCTACATGTAGACGACACGGCTACGTATGTTCTATTTATAGAATGCTTGTGCATATCATGCAAAGTAATTATATGCATACCGCAACACACTTAATGACAGGTTGCTACATGTAGACGACTTGGCCACGTATGTTCTATTTATAGATTGCTTGTACATGACTACGTTTGAATCATGACACACGATATAACAACAGAGGTATAAACAATTCATCATACAAACATATTTACATCGCTATTGCATTTCATTCGATGAGCGTATCCAATAAATGTCCTCACTAACGATATGCAGCTAGCATGCGCACTGGACGATTAGCGCATTCTCAGTGTTGGGCAGCGTTCTTCGAACGTGTGGACACAGAATAATTGAGCATATAAGTTAATTGTGTTCTTATTGTGTAATAATTACATCAAGTGTTGATAGTTCTATTCTCCTTAACATTCTGTTTAATACCAAACACTTTCAACTGTTCCATATAATTTCTACATCATACCAGTTCCCAATTCAAAACAATTCGTGCATCTAAAAACATAAGTTTTAAATTAAAGGTTTATATGGAGATGTATATGTTTGTTATTTTTTTGTTTCAGTAATTCTAAGAAATAATGACTCTATCTTTGGCGCTGTCCATCGTGCTATGTTTCGTTTCTGTTTCAATCGCTGTTGGACAAAGAATAGCAGAAACAAAAATGTTGGCTGATAGGCTAATGGCAAATTATAGCAAACATATAGTGCCATCGGAAGTCGCACACGATCCATTTAATGTGACTGTATACGTGGAGCTTCTCACAGTTCGAGAAATCGATGAGATCGAGGAAAAACTTTCAACTGTAATGCGGCTCATCTACACAGTGAGTTCAATTTTAATAATGCATACACATTTGAAGTGCGTAAGCAAAGAACAACCGTAATGCCTATTGTTGCTGAACGCAATATATTTGTCTACATCATTAAAGGAAATGCATCATAAAGAATCATGTTAAGCCTGCAAGTTAAAGCTCACTAACATAATTATACAATGCTGGTAAGGAATAATAAGATCACACTGCAAATGAAGAAGTTATGACAAGTTGATGATTTGCAATTATTATAGAAACTTATGGAGGTGGCCATTTTGGTTTAACCAACTTGAAGTCACATGACTTTCTAAAACAAATATGAAAGCTACCTGTGTAGGTACAAATATATTATTTAAAAACGTTTCATATTTTAGTGTCAGTTACATATGTTTTCATTATTTTGGCTACCAAGTCATTTTTTATGATGTCAAAACTACCCACAACTATTCAAAATGGCAGCCATTTTGAACACAATTTCAAGTTGTCAACTTAGAATAACTGCTGTGTTTCAAGTGTGATTTTAATACTAGTTGATTCGGTAGTATGTTGACAAATCCAATTAGAACAGTCTGTCTAAGTTTTCCTTTAATCGGCTTCTCATTAATGCTCGCTTGTTGAAGTCAAACTTTTTCTAAAACATGAACGATTAGTTTCTCTAAGCGTTTTCTTAGAATGTGCTGCACCTCCAGGCATTCTAAGGCAGATATCATTAGAGATCCTATATGTTGCCTTCCATTGGCATATTTCATTAAGTATATAATGTCTATAAATATTAAGTAATAGTTGAAGATTTGCTAGTAAAATAATTTTATTAATTATCTTTTTGTATACGTTTATCGCCCCTTGCTTAATTCGGTCATGCCTCCAGAAGTATCTTAGTCATAATACTAGTAAGTGATGGAGGATACTGCTACTCGCCGGGTACTATCCTCTAGCTATGATGTGTGTTTTGGAGGACACTGCAACTCTTATGGATACTATCCTCTATCTATGTTTGTTTTGGGGGGACACTGCAACTCTCCGGGTACTATCCTATGTCTATGATGTATATCTTGGAGGGACACTGCAACTCTCCGGGTACTATCCTCTAGCTATGAAGTGTGTTTTGGAGGACACTGCTACTCTCTGGGTACTATCCTCTATCTATCTTTGTTTTGGAGGGACACTGCAACTCTCCGGGTACTCTCCTTTATCTATGGTGTGTGTTTTGGAGGGACACTGCAACTCTCCGGGTACTATCCTCTATCTATGTTTGTTTTGGAGAGACACTGCAACTCTCCGGGTACTCTCCTTTATCTATGGTGTGTGTTTTGGAGGGACACTGCAACTCTCCGGGTACTATCCTCTATCTATGATGTGTATTTTGGAAGACACTGCAACTCTCCGGGTACTGTCCACTATCTATGAGGTGTGTTTTGGAAGACACTGCAACTCTCCTGGTACTATCCTCTAGCTATGGTGTGTGTTTTGGAAGATACTACAACGCTCTGGGTACTATCCTCTAGCTATGATGTGTGTTTCAGCTAAGCTGGTCAGATGTATGTATGGACACCAATATTTCGTGTAGCTAATCCCCAAGCAGACTCTCCAACTAGACAGACTACTGACAGCAAATTTGTAAGTGGAAGCTTAACAGGGTTTTAAACTGGAACATACATTTATATAAAGCTTTTTAGCTCAACATAAGGTGCTAGCTCCTTATAAAGCGTTTAAGTGTTTGACATTATTTTTGGTCCAATGAGATGGCAGCATTTTTCAAACTTTGAACGAATTTATTTTAGTAAATCAGATTTAAAGCACTAAGCAGGTTAAAGGTTATTAGTACGTATTTAAAAGATAACAGGCGCGATTTTAATGTTTAGGGGTGTCAATTAATGCCGCGGGACGAAAGAGGGCGGAGACATGTAGAGAGTGTACACAAATAATTTAAAACACTAAGCAGGTTAAAGTTTATTAGTACGTATTTACAAAATTAAATTGGTAGCACGGCATGCCCCGTGCCTGACCAATTTAATTTTGTAAATACGAACTAATAAACTTTAACCTATACATAAATTATATGTTGATTGTTCCTAACAGGGAAGTATTAATATATGTATATGGGCCTCTCTACATCCGATTTGTCGGCTTAAAAAGCCTTTTGCAAGGATAACAATCATAACAATCTTAAAGAAAACGAATAAGAATAAACCGGATTTATATATATATATATAGCGCGTTATAGATTATATATATATATATAGCGCGTTATAGATTATTTATATATATATAGCGCGTTATAGATTATATATATATATATAGCGCGTTATAGATTATATATATATATATTGCGCGTTATAGATTATTTATATATATATAGCGCGTTATAGATTATTTATATATATATAGCTCGTTATAGATTATATATATATAGCGCGTTATAGATTATTTATATATATATAGCGCGTTATAGATTATTTATATATATAGCGCGTTATAGATTATTTATATATATATAGCGCGTTATAGATTATTTATATATATATAGCGCGTTATAGATTATTTTTTATATATAGCGCGTTATAGATTTTATATATTGGTATATATATATAGCGCGTTATAGATTATTTATATATATATAGCGCGTTATAGATTATTTATATATATATAGCGCGTTATAGATTATTTATATATATATAGCGCGTTATAGATTATTTATATATATATAGCGCGTTATAGATTATTTATATATATATAGCGCGTTATAGATTATTTATATATATATAGCGCGTTATAGATTATTTATATATATATAGCGCGTTATAGATTATATATATATATATAGCGCGTTATAGATTATATATATATATATAGCGCGTTATAGATTATTTATATATATATAGGCGTTATAGATTATTTATATATATATAGCGCGTTATAGATTATTTATATATATATAGCGCGTTATAGATTATTTATATATATATAGCGCGTTATAGATTATTTATATATAATAGCGCGTTATAGATTATTTATATATATATAGCGCGTTATAGATTATATAATATATATAGCGCGTTATAGATTATATATATATATATAGCGCGTTATAGATTATATATATATATATAGCACGTTATAGATTATTTATATATATATAGCGCGTTATAGACTATTTATATATATATATATATATAGCGCGTTATAGATTATATATATATATATAGCACGTTATAGATTATTTATATATATATAGCGCGTTATAGACTATTTATATATATATATATATATAGCGCGTTATAGATTATATATATATATATAACGCGTTATAGATTATTTATATATATATAGCGCATTATAGATTATATATATATATATAGCGCGTTATAGATTATTTATATATATATAGCGCGTTATAGATTATTTATATATATATAGCGCGTTATAGATTATTTATATATATATAGCGCGTTATAGATTATTTATATATATATAGCGCGTTATAGATTATTTATATTAATATAGCGCGTTATAGATTATATATATATATATAGCGCGTTATAGATTATATATATATATAGCGCGTTATAGATTATTTATATATATATATATAGCGCGTTATAGATTATTTATATATATATATATAGCGCGTTATAGATTATATATATATATATAGCGCGTTATAGATTATTCATTTTCAATATAAATAATAGTCAAACTATATCTCATAATTACTTGAAGATATTAAATCGAAGGAGTTTTGCAATTCCTTCCATTTATCGAAAGACAATCTTTAACTCGTTCACCGCCAATGTCGCATAAAAGCGACTTTGTAAAAAATGTAGAGAACCCGATTGGACAGAACAGAACAGGCCGTCTGATCAGGCTATTTGCTGATTGCTCTTCAGACAGTGGAGCTGAAGCACCTGTCCGAATAGCAAACAACATAGATCCTGATCAGACGCGGATCTATGTTGTTTGCACATGCTCTGAATTAATTTATTCGGCGCTGAAAGAGTTAAAAATGAATGGTTATTTAGATAATTTGAAGGGGCAACACATAATAAGGCTAATTTGAGATATGATGTCACTATTGGTAAATGTTTTGTTGCGCTATTAATATACCATGTTTATTGTTTATTTATTGTTTATTGACTGAATGATAATTACAGGACACCGTTATTTACATACATAGTGGGGTTGCATTCTTTGACGAGATGAGGACTACAAAGACCACGTGCAACCTTGACATGACATACTATCCCTTTGACATTCAAGAATGCTACATTGTAATGAGCATATTGGGAAATATGCAGTACTATTATGACCTAATTCCGTCTGTGGTACATGGTGATCAAACAGTCCCCATGGTTGATAATGTTGAACACGGCTCGTGGAAATGTGTCGAAATAGACATAGTTCAATCCGAAATGAAACATGGTTATTTTGCTATAAAACTAGTGTTTGAAAGAATGCCTCTATTTGTTTTATTGCATATTTTGCTACCTACCGTGATATTAGCTATGCTGACTCCAATAGTTTTTTTATTACCGAAGAATTCAGGAGAACGAGTCGGATACTCAATAACAATGGTTCTAGCAATATCGGTATACATGACAATAGTAAGTGATAATCTACCAAATAATTCCACACCAATGCCGATTATTTCTATCATGATATTTACCTGGTACATCATAGATGCCTTGATTGTCGTTTGTGTAATTAGTAACACTATCATCAATACTGCAAAGGACCAGACACCGGTTCCAGCCATTGCAAGACAGTTTGTGCATCTCACTCGTTTACTCAGATTTCGCAAGAGACCACAGGCGACTGGCATATCCGATGAAACCCGTAAGTGTATCAATTCAGATATAGACAGCGAACAGGAAGACCTAAAGAAGAATAACGATACAAGTGAAGAGACAAACGCATGTTATATTCAGGGAATCACGTGGCAGGAAGTTAGCCATTGCATAGATAGGTGGTGTATTGTGCTTAGTTATACGATGAAGATAGTGCTTCCCATTGTCATCTATATTTTGAAGATGACAAATTAGAGCCATTATGCAGACCAACATACTATAGTAGAGTTAATATATAGGTTTTTGGAATAGGTCTACAACTGGTATGTTTCAGTAAACAGTGTAACAGTGTAGCGCTTACCACAACAATTTGTTCCGAGCTAGTGTTGTCTCCGCCTCCGTGGTCGAGTGGTTAAAGTCACTGACTTGTATACCACTGTAACCTATCATCACTGATGGTCACGGGTTCGTTCGAGCCCTGCTCAGGCCGTGTCTCATTTATATGAAATAGTTGGCAGTTTTTTACGGAGGTTGGTGCACCCAAGTACTGGTTAACCGCTGGAGCCTGCCATGGAAAGGTGTTGTTAGGTAAACTGCCTGCCGGCTATATAGCCCAACTTGGTGCTGATAGAGGCGTAAAACCCGAAATACAACATAACATAAGCTAGTGTTGCCGTGATGAAATCACGATCATTCTGTAGACATTTCCGCGCAGCCTCCAACGGCAGCCATGACATTATGCGAGTGAATAACTCCCTACCTAGACCTTTTCTAGAAGGATTTGATGATGTATACGTAGGTATGATAAAACTTTCTTTTATTATATGCTGACGACATTGATTTAATTCTCAAAAAACGAATCTAAATGTATTAGATGCGTATTGCAAGAATCAGTTGTCACAGTTGCACATTTAATTGTCTTCGTTGTATCATACGGAGTTGGTCTAAACTTTTGGAAAGTGACCATAATAAATAGGTTAAGTGTGCATACAATATGATGTTACAGGAGCTATAACGTCACCCACATAAGATATCACGGGCAATATAACAACTGCATTAATATAATTAGGAGTTTACCATGTCTATTTCAAGGTATTTGTGTAGAAATAACTTTTTATGAATATTTACACAAAGATTGTATGACCATTTTGTACAACATTGGAACAGCCAGATAGAAGATTCCACTAGAGAACGCACATATAGATAATATACTTGCTTAGCCATATTTAGGTAGTATTAATATTATTTTTAAAGTCTGTCCAATTCCTTATATCAGTTGTTGTAAATAATCATGTATTGACAGAAAATAAATATGTTTAAACTAAAATAATTAGAACATCATAAATACTTATAGAAGATTAAGAGGTTCAGCCCATAATTTATAAGTTGAATCTGGTAGAAAGCATAAAGCACAGATGAAATATCTTAGAAGACGAATTTTACGTTTTAATATTTGAAGAGTTACCAATTTCAGTTGCAACATATTTATTTTCACTCAATACATGATTAATTACAACAACTGATATAAGGAATTGGACAGAAAGCTGTATAGCTGTAAGTTACCAACTTTAACGTGAAATATGTTTAATTCATATGAAGAAATATTACACCAACATGTACTGGAATTTAGCAAACTGTTACTATCAGAAAACAAGTTACTGTTACAATTTAGCTATGTATATATTGTCAGAAATGTTCTTATATATATAAATATTATAAATTTATTTGGAGAGTTTGTATCCGATACGTCATCATTTTAGGGGGTGAGCGTTAATATTCGCGTGTGTAATATCATCCTCTTTGAATACTACGTGGTCTTCAATATTAAAAGGATATGTAGTATAGGTATCATTGCATGTATTATATGTACCACCATATGTAGTATATGTATAATTGCATGTATTATATGTACCACCATATGTAGTATATGTATAATTGCATGTATTATATGTACCACCATATGTAGTATATGTATAATTGCATGTATTATATGTACCACCATATGTAGTATATGTATAATTGCATGTATTATATGTACCACCATATGTAGTATATGTATAATTGCATGTATTATATGTACCACCATATGTAGTATATGTATAATTGCATGTATTATATGTACCACCATATGTAGTATATGTATAATTGCATGTATTATATGTACCACCATATGTAGTATATGTATAATTGCATGTATTATATGTACCACCATATGTAGTATATGTATAATTGCATGTATTATATGTACCACCATATGTATTATATGTATAATTGCATGTATTATATGTACCACCATATGTATTATATGTATAATTGCATGTATTATATGTACCACCATATGTATTATAGGTATCATTGCATGTAGTATATGTACCACATATGTATTATATGTTATTGCTGTATTATAGTACCACATATGTATTATATGTATAATGCATGATATGTACCCATAGTATTATAGGTATATTGCATGTATTATATGTACCCATATGATTATATGTTATTGCATGTATTATATGTACCACCATATGTATTATAGGTATAATTGCATGTATTATATGTACCACCATATGTATTATATGTATAATTGCATGTATTATATGTACCACCATATGTATTATATGTATAATTGCATGTATTATATGTACCACCATATGTATTATAGGTATCATTGCATGTAGTATATGTACCACCATATGTATTATATGTATCATTGCATGTATTATATGTACCACCATATGTATTATAGGTATCATTGCATGTAGTATATGTACCACCATATGTATTATATGTATCATTGCATGTATTATATGTATCATTGCATGTATTATATGTATCATTGCATGTATTATATGTACCACCATATGTATTATAGGTATCATTGCATGTAGTATATGTACCACCATATGTATTATATGTATCATTGCATGTATTATAGGTATCATTGCATGTAGTATATGTACCACCATATGTATTATATGTATCATTGCATGTATTATATGTACCACCATATGTATTATAGGTATAATTGCATGTATTATATGTACCACCATATGTATTATAGGTATCATTGCATGTATTATATGTATCATTGCATGTATTATATGTACCACCATATGTATTATATGTATAATTGCATGTATTATATGTACCACCATATGTATTATATGTATCATTGCATGTATTATATGTACCACCATATGTATTATATGTATCATTGCATGTATTATATGTATCATTGCATGTATTATATGTATCATTGCATGTATTATATGTATCATTGCATGTATTATATGTACCACCATATGTATTATATGTATCATTGCATGTATTATATGTACCACCATATGTATTATAGGTATCATTACATGTATTATATGTACCACCATATGTATTATATGTATAATTGCATGTATTATATGTACTACCATATGTATTATAGGTATCATTGATGTATTATATGACCACCATATGTATTATATTTATCTTGCATTTATTATATGTACCACATATGTATTATATGTTCATTGCATTATTATATTACCACCATATTATTAATGTTATCATTACATGTATGTATATTAAAACAATATGTATTTATGTATCATTACATGTATTATATGTACGCACCTATGTATTATATGTTCATTACATGTATTAATGTTACCACCATATGTAGTATATGTATAGTGCATGTATTATATGTACCACCATATGTAGTATATGTACCATCGTATGTAGTATATGTACCACCATATGTATTATATGCATAATTGCATGTATTATATGTACCACCATATGTATTATAGGTATCATTGTATGTAGTATATGTACCACCATATGTATTATATGTATAATTGCATGTATTATATGTACCACCATATGTATTATATGTACCACCATATGTAGTATATGTACCACCATATGTATTATATGTATAATTGCATGTATTATATGTACCACCATATGTATTATATGTACCACCATATGTATTATATGTACCACCATATGTAGTATATGTACCACCATATGTAGTATATGTATAATTGCATGTAGTATATTTACCACCATATGTATTATATGTATAATTGCATGTAGTATATGTACCACCATATGTATTATATGTATAATTGCATGTATTATATGTACCACCATATGTATTATATGTATAATTGCATGTATTATATGTACCACCATATGTATTATATGTATCATTGCATGTATTATATGTAC
>CM026394.1:10295077-10366820 GCA_014843695.1 Archivesica marissinica | reverse complement strand
TATTACATATTCACTTATTACATATTCACTTATTACATATTCACTTATTACATATTCACTTATTACATATTACATATTCACTTATTACATATTCACATATTACATATTCACTTATTACATATTCACTTATTACATATTCACTTATTACATATTCACTTATTACATATTCACTTATTACATATTCACTTATTACATATTACATATTCACTTATTACATATTCACATATTACATATTCACTTATTACATATTCACTTATTACATATTCACTTATTACATATTCACATATTACATATTCACTTATTACATATTCACTTATTACATATTCACTTATTACATATTACATATTCACTTATTACATATTCACTTATTACATATTCACTTATTACATATTACATATTCACTTATTACTTATTACATATTCACTTATTACATATTCACTTATTACATATTCACTTATTACATATTACATATTCACTTATTACATATTACATATTCACTTATTACATATTCACTTATTACATATTACATATTCACTTATTACATATTCACTTATTACATATTCACTTATTACATATTACATATTCACATATTACATATTCACTTATTACATATTCACTTATTACATATTATATATTCACTTATTACTTATTACATATTCACTTATTACATATTCACTTATTACATATTCACTTATTACATATTACATATTCACTTATTACATATTACATATTCACTTATTACATATTCACTTATTACATATTACATATTCACTTATTACATATTCACTTATTACATATTCACTTATTACATATTCACTTATTACATATTCACTTATTACATATTACATATTCACTTATTACATATTCACTTATTACATATTCACTTATTACATATCACTTATTACATATTCACTTATTACAAATATTCACTTATTACATATTCACTTATTACATATTCACTTATTACATATTCACATATTACATATTCACTTATTACATATTCACTTATTACATATTCACTTATTACATATTCACTTATTACATATTCACTTATTACATATTCACTTATTACATATTACATATTCACTTATTACATATTCACTTATTACATATTCACTTATTACATATTCACTTATTACATATTCACTTATTACATATTCACTTATTCACTTATTACATATTCACTTATTACATATTCACTTATTACATATTCACTTATTACATATTCACTTATTACATATTCACTTATTACATATTCACTTATTACATATTCACTTATTACATATTACATATTCACTTATTACATATTCACATATTACATATTCACTTATTACATATTCACTTATTACATATTCACTTATTACATATTCACTTATTACATATTCACTTATTACATATTCACTTATTACATATTCACTTATTACATATTACATATTCACTTATTACATATTCACTTATTACATATTCACTTATTACATATTCACTTATTACATATTACATATTCACTTATTACTTATTACATATTCACTTATTACATATTCACTTATTACATATTCACTTATTACATATTCACTTATTACATATTCACTTATTACATATTACATATTCACTTATTACATATTCACTTATTACATATTACATATTCACTTATTACATATTCACTTATTACATATTCACTTATTACATATTCACTTATTACATATTCACTTATTACATATTCACTTATTACATATTACATATTCACTTATTACTTATTACATATTCACTTATTACATATTCACTTATTACATATTACAACACTTATTACATATTACATTCACTTATTACTTATTACATATTCACTTATTACATATTCACTTATTACATATTACATATTCACTTATTACATATACATATTCACTTATTACATATTCACTTATTACATATCACTTATTACATATTCACTTATTACATATTCACTTATTACATATTACATATTCACTTATTACATATTCACTTATTACATATTCACTTATTACATATTCACTTATTACATATTACATATTCACTTATTACATATTCACTTATTACATATTCACTTATTACATATTCACATATTACATATTCACATATTACAGATTCACTTATTACATATTCACTTATTACATATTCACTTATTACATATTCACTTATTACATATTCACTTATTACATATTCACTTATTACATATTCACTTATTACATATTCACTTATTACATATTCACTTATTACATATTCACTTATTACATATTCACTTATTACATATTACATATTCACTTATACATATTCACTTATTACATATTCACTTATTACATATTCACTTATTACATATTCACATATTACATATTCACATATTACAATTCACTTATTACATATTCACTTATTACATATTCACTTATTACATATTCACTTATTACATATTCACTTATTACATATTCACTTATTACATATTCACTTATTACATATTCACTTATTACATATTCACTTATTACATATTCACTTATTACATATTCACTTATTACATATTCACTTATTACATATTCACTTATTACATATTCACTTATTACATATTACATATTCACTTATTACATATTCACTTATTACATATTACATATTCACTTATTACATATTCACTTATTACATATTACATATTCACTTATTACATATTCACTTATTACATATTCACTTATTACATATTCACTTATTACATATTACATATTCACTTATTACATATTCACTTATTACATATTCACTTATTACATATTCACTTATTACATATTCACTTATTACATATTCACTTATTACATATTCACTTATTACATATTCACTTATTACATATTCACTTATTACATATTCACTTATTACATATTCACTTATTACATATTCACTTATTACATATTCACTTATTACATATTCACTTATTACATATTCACTTATTACATATTCACTTATTACATATTCACTTATTACATATTCACTTATTACATATTCACTTATTACATATTCACTTATTACATATTACATATTCACTTATTACATATTCACTTATTACATATTCACTTATTACATATTCACATATTACATATTCACATATTACAGATTCACTTATTACATATTCACTTATTACATATTCACTTATTACATATTCACTTATTACATATTCACTTATTACATATTCACTTATTCACTTATTACATATTCACTTATTACATATTCACTTATTACATATTCACTTATTACATATTCACTTATTACATATTCACTTATTACATATTCACATATTACATATTCACATATTACAGATTCACTTATTACATATTCACTTATTACATATTCACTTATTACATATTCACTTATTACAGATTCACTTATATCAGATTCACTTATTACATATTCACTTATTACATATTCACTTATTACATATTCACTTATTACATATTCACTTATTACATATTCACTTATTACATATTACATATTCACTTATTACATATTCACTTATTACATATTCACTTATTACATATTACATATTCACTTATATCAGATTCACTTATTACATATTCACTTATTACATATTCACTTATTACATATTCACTTATTACATATTCACTTATTACAGATTCACTTATTACATATTCACTTATTACATATTCACTTATTACATATTCACTTATTACAGATTCACTTATTACATATTCACTTATTACATATTCACTTATTACATATTCACTTATTACATATTACATATTCACTTATTACATATTCACTTATTACATATTCACTTATTACATATTACATATTCACTTATTACATATTCACTTATTACATATTCACTTATTACATATTCACTTATTACATATTCACTTATTACATATTCACTTATTACATATTACATATTCACTTATTACATATTCACTATTACATATAATATTCACTTATTACTATTCACTTATTACATATTCACTTATTACATATTCACATATTACATATTCACATATTACAGATTCACTTATTACATATTCACTTATTACATATTCACTTATTACATATTCACTTATTACAGATTCACTTATATCAGATTCACTTATTACATATTCACTTATTACATATTCACTTATTACATATTCACTTATTACATATTCACTTATTACATATTCACTTATTACATATTCATTTATTACATATTACATATTCACTTATTACATATTCACTTATATCAGATTCACTTATTACATATTCACTTATTACATATTCACTTATTACATATTCACTTATTACATATTCACTTATTACATATTACATATTCACTAATTACATATTCACTTATTACAGATTCACTTATTACATATTCACTTATTACATATTCACTTATTACATATTCACTTATTACATATTCACTTATTACATATTCACTTATTACATATTCACTTATTACATATTCACTTATTACATATTCACTTATTACATATTACATATTCACTTATTACAGATTTACTTATTACATATTTACTTATTACAGATTTACTTATTACAGATTTACTTATTACAGATTTACACTATAAGCATAGACCATGTCACTCATTCCACTTGAAGGGTCAAATGTCAATAGCATTGTGTCCTCGGTAGCATTAAGTGCGACATCTTGGGGACCCATGACGTCATCGTTTCTTGTTAATACATCAGAAATAAGACCTCCTTCCTTGTCAAGAATCTGTACATTGTCGGTTCCAAATCCGCATACAATAACTCGCCCGTCATTAGTGATGTATAAACCACGTGGTGAGTTTAGGCTGTTATTCTGTGAACAATCATAAGACATGTATATATATATGCTACATTAAGTGGTGGCCGTCATCCAATCAAACGGATATGTAGCCCAGTGGTAAAACGCTGGACTGGTATTCCAGGTATCGCAGGTTCGATCCCCCATCTGACCCTCATAAAATTAACAGTATTTCAGATGGGACGCTAAACCGAGGTCTCGTGTCGGTGCTTTATACCGTGCACGTAAAAGAACCAGAGGAGACTCTGGAATATGTCTCTGTCTGTATCATTGCACTATCCTCCAAAATCTAAAATAACTAATCTCTTCAGGAGGCGTCGCTCATATGGACAACCGGTAGCGACGATTAATAAACGTAAAACACACACACACCAATCAAAAATCAGGAAATAAAATTATGTTTCTTTTCGGTTTAATCTCATCAACATTACGGGCAGGAGGTGACAATAAAACCACTGTGCAGGTCAATATTGAAATTATAAAAGACGACACAATCAAATAATCTCAGTTATGCTTCTTTTTATTATTTTTTAAATTAAGTTTATTTAACGTCGCTACCGGTTTCCCAGTTGAGTTGACCTAATCACACCTTTCTTGGGCAGACTCCAACTGTTAACCAGTACTTGGTGCACCAGAGCGACGGACAGTTTACAGAGCAACACCTTTCCTGGGCAGGTTCGCACCCCTTCAGACCGTGTATCTTTATATGAAAAGTTGGCAGTTTCTTACGAGGACTGGTGCACCAAGTACTGGTTAACCACTGGAGCCTGCCCAGGATTTGTGTTGTTAGGTAAACTGCCCGCCGCCCAAATGGGCAATCGGTAGTGACGTTAAATAAACTAAAATATAAAAAAGGTTAAATTTAATAGTTTTCCTTCGGTGTATGAACAACATTGGGTCTGTTTTCAAGTATGTGGCAACCGAAGGCAATAACCTGGTATTCATTAGCCTACTTATATTTACATTAAGTATTCAAGGAAATGACGCGCGACACTGCGAATGCGCATGTCCTTAACTTCGAGAGAACATTAGGTGCAAATCACTAATGAGGCAATTCACACGAAACTACACAGGGCATATACGTTCATTGATTTCGTTATCGGCGAAATGCACAAATACCTCAAATTACTGTAGACTACATGCAACAAAATTCCTAATTGGTCATCTCGTGTATTTGAATTTCTATTCCTGAACATAATAATATAAATAGCATTACGATTATTGAATACAGGGGCGTACCATGAGTTCAAGCTAGATAGCGAGCAATAAATGTCTTGTTAATCCCCCCCCCAACTAAAAATCGTACAATATCATCGAAATATTTTCATTTAATGCATTTTATTCCAAATGATTATACAGCAAAAAGATGATACATGAATGTATGAATATTGATTCTATAATTATGGTTATTGGTTTGCTCCAAATACTGTTAAGAACCAGGTGAAGTCGTGATAGCGCAGTGGATGCACGTTCGCTTCAGGTGCGAAAGGTCCGGAGTTCGAGCCCCGCTGAAGCCGTTACGATTGTGCCCTTAGGCAAGGCATTTAAATTCCACATTGCCTCTTCTCTCTCCTTCATGGCGATGGATTCCATCAGGAATGAGGTCTCGAGAGTGATTAATATAAGTTGAACTTGTTTCGCAATCGAGCTAAGATAAATTTGTATAAACTATAAACTAACCAGGTGACCGATTAGGGATTTTGTTCAGTGCATATTATTTGTATGGTTGAAGAATCATCGCCGACACCGGTATCTGTGCTGTTCTAAGGGTAAAAATGGTATGCTGGTGCGGGCCGTTGTCTAATGTTGTTAAAACGTGTGGCCCAAACCATTTGTATTGTCATGATATGTATTGTATCTGTACGTGTATGACATATGTACTATTGATTTACAATAAAATATGGTTAAATAAAAAATAAAAAAATATGGGCAAAAATGTCTGAAAAACGATATAAAAAATGTATGTTTAATACAACAACGCTATGACGTATTTGAATAAAAAAGTTTAAATTGATAAAATATGATTAGACAACGACTACGCCACATGGTCCAATGAAAAAGCCACAGTTCTCACTTCTAAATCGTATAGACGCGACCTACTTATGTACGTTGTCTAAGTCAGATAGATCAACTCATTGGCCCGTCTTAACGAAATATACACCGAGCGAAGCGTCAAGACGGGCCAATTCATGATATATCCCGTTTAGATTTAGACTATTATCGGTGAACGTATGTGTCATAATAATGCTAGATATAAGGTATTCAAATAAATGAAGAGCATACCTGGTAGACAAATTGTTTCATAACAGTTCCGTTAATGCATGTCACGTGGCTCCTATGACAATCTGATATGTACATCATGACGCCGGAAGTGTCCAGTTTGACATACCAGGGACGAAAGAGCATCGGGAGGTAGTTATCTTCTGGACACATAGTGTGTTTCTCGGTACCATCTACACCTATCAACTAAGCATAAAAACGAGTATAATATAGTGTATAATACTGCCGTGACGTTATACGTTTGTACAAACCGGAAGTCAATAATCCTAAACAAGAAGAAATATGAATATTAAATACAGTGTATATCCGTTATATCACAGTCGGTTATGTCAAATTCTCCGGTTAACTTGAAGTCGTGTCAAAATCCCAGTTCAGATACTATCATTTTACATATAGCTGACTCCTTTTATGTCAAATATGGTCGATATCCGTTATGTCAAATTTCGGTTATGTCGTAGTATTTTGTTCATTCCGACAGAATTCGACATAGCGGATGTAGACTATGTGTAGCATATCACAGAATATATGAATTATTACAGATTTCCGATTTTCAATGACATTTCAAGATATGTGTGCGCGCTTAGCTACATATACGTACATACGACACAACACGCACCTGAGCGACGGACAGTCAACTATAAGTTTTCTGAAAACTTGTTTTCCAATCCAAACCATTCACAATTTATGTAATTTGTAACATTGTTTGTGTTATACATGTAAATGTATTGGAATACATACTGTTTAAACCAACACGCACGCGGATACACGTACCTTAATCGATGGTGGAGATGCGCATGCGCATGCTACAGCAAACTTGTCCACAGAGAAGCTGATTCCGTATCCGCGGTCGGATATCTGTACACTATGCGTGCGCGTCAGGGACGACCCAACTCTAAACACATCAATCCTATTCTCCCTTGGAATGGTAACCGCAACTTGTGTAGGTGACATAGTTGTGATTCCAAATGGCTGGTGTTCTAGGCTGGTCTCTCCCACTAACTTGAAATCACTGCTGATAGTTTTCAATTTATTATTATTTCTATCCACCAGGATGATTTGTCCGCTTGGTAGGTATGCAATGCCGGTAAACCAACATGCTTCCATATCGGAAGACGATCTTGCGGAAAATGTTTCTTTAATATTTGCATACATAGTCCCTGACCTCAAAGACTTCATACTTCTCAAGCTTTTCGTGTCAAAATGTAATGTTCGTCGTGATCCTCTTATATCTAGCTCGTCTTCGGGGTCGGAATCTGATGTTGCCACCCTCAAAGCTCGTGAGGTAGGAAGTTGTGCGGATGATGATGATACTCTAAGCTCACCTAGTCTACTGATACCTTTCATCAAGTCTTCTAATCTCTCGTCGACAATGAAGTTCATTCTGGTATTTTTGATACGACCGTTCAGCGATCCTAGCTTCCCTTTGTAGTGTTCAGTCTGTAGAGCCGTGTCAGGTAATGCTTTTAACACATGACTATCATTGCCGTACTTTTCTGTACTAGTCACCAATTCATGAAGATTTCCAGATGATTTTCTGATACGTTGCGCTTCTTTCCTCTCTGAGAGAATAGTCGCCTTTTCTTTACCGTGTATGCCTTGCAATTCACCAATTATCTGACTTTCACATTTTGTTAAATTCTCGTTAATACGCTTACGAACATCTTGGATTCTTAGAAGTATATCGTTTTGATCGTTATCAACTACTTTGTCAGCTTTCGTTCGGTTTTCATGAATAGATTTTGCAAGATTTGCTTCATCGTTGAGTGTTGTGTTGATCTGCGAAACATCGTCTTTGTTTCTCATTGCTGCGTCATTAATCGTGCGTACGTCTTTGCATCCTTTATGGTTTCCGGCAACGCATTTCTCACAAACGACCTCTTTGTGGTTGTCGCAAAATTTGGTTACATTCTCTCCTTCGTGTATTGTACAAAGCGGAGTGGATATAATGCTTTCAATAGGTTGGTTCCTAAGCTTGCTTAGGTAGACAAGGCTGTGCTGCTTTGTTGTTTTCAGAGCATTGTGGAAACCTACACAACTGTCACATAGCGCATCGTGACACATACAACACCACTGGGCGGCACCTGCAGTTCTGCCCTGTCTGTGACATGTGTCACAAGCTTTGTGAGGGTCCTTCAAACTTATCGCCTCTAGATAGCTACTCAGAAACTCGTTAGTTGGTAGATTGTCAACCAACTCTTCGGTGCTTTTGGAATTATCTTTAAGATCTGCTGTAATTTGTAGACATATAGGACATGCAATTTCTTTCGATGGTGATCCGGAACCATGTCTTTGAGTAACGTACGCGACCAAGCAATTCCTACAGAACGAATGCATACATGACAGGGACTTGGGATTTTCCAATGTATGCTTACATAGCTCACACTTTAAGAAGTTGCCGATTGGAACTTTTTCTATTTCTTTCGTTGGATTGTTAATCTGTTTCAAAGCCTTAGCTTTGGCAGCAATCTGTGCGGTGTTGGTGTTTATTTCACCGCGTGTATTTCTTGCTTTGACTGGAATTTTGTTTTTGGAAGCCATTCTATGAATACCTGAAAATGTGTATATGTATACTTACTGAGATATATTACGATAAGGATTCGTTGTGCTATATGTATACATGTAGCATAATCGTTTGCTGAACACATACTTACAAGACGGATTTGCCGCCGAACGGAGGGGAAGGTGAACGAACAAACGGACGGGATGGTGGAGAAACAAACGGACGGGAAGGTGAACGAACAAACGGACGGGATGATGGACGAACAAACGGATGGGAAGGTGGACGAACAAACGGACGGGAAGGTGGACGAACAAACGGACGGGAAGGTGGACGAACACACGGACGGGAAGGTGGACGGTCAAATGGACGGGATGGTGGACGAACAAACGGACGGGAAGGTGGACGAAAACAGACGGGAAGGTGGACGGAAACAGACGGGAAGGTGGAAGAACAAACGGACGGGAAGGTGGACGAACAAACGGACGAGATGGTGGACGAACAAACGGACGGGTGGACGAACAAACGGACGGGAAGGTGGACGGACGAACGGATGGGAAGGTGGACGGACGAACGGATGGGAAGGTGGACGGACGAACGGATGGGAAGGTGGACGAACAAACGGACGGGAAGGTGGACGAACAAACGGACGGGAAGGTGGACGGACGAACGGATGGGAAGGTGGACGAACAAACAGACGGGATGGTGGAGGAACAAACAGACGGGAAGGTGAACGAACAAACGGACGGGAAGGTGGACGAACACATGGACGGGAAGGTGGACGAACATATGGACGGGAAGTATTGACTCCGATGACAAACAAACGTCAATTCATGAGCATGGATGACCGTTATATGAAATCATACTTTCAATCCACAAAAACACTGTTTATTGTTTCAATGTTAGTGTTCGAGTGTATTCGGAAGAATTTGTAGTAGCAATGCATTTATATATATAAATATGTGAACAAATGAATTTTATTTGCTTTTTGCGATGTAATGTCGCTATATAAAAAGTGGAAGTTGTGAAAGCGCAGTGGTTGGTGTGTGTTCGCTTCATGTGCGAAAGGTCTGGAGTTCGAGCCCCGCTGGAGCCGTTACGATTGTGCCCTTAGGCAAGGCATTTAAATTCCACGTTGCCTCTTCTCTCTCCCTCGTGGCGATGGATTCCACCAGGAATGAGATCTCGAGAGTGATTAATATAAGTTGTAATAACTAGTTTCGCAATCGAGCTAAAATAAATGTGTATAAACTAAACGATCTTACCTTACAGCTAAATAATACCGTTATAGTGTCTAATAAAATGTATGTTAACTTTCAGTATTAAACATTGTACATAATTATACACGAGATAGACACTACTTGTCGTGCAACTCATTTCTTGATCTAAGCTGTGTTATGGATACATATATTTACCAATAACAGTCTATATAGTTGAAATGCAATTATTTATGAATAAAATTTGAAAGGTGTGTATTAATTGTATTGATCCAGATATCCAGATAAAGTTTCTTTTAATCTGTAGTCGATGAATTCGTAATCGATAATTTAATTTCTCAATATATCGCATTGATGCCCATATTGAAAGTACAAAGTAACTATTCAATCCATGTTGCTTGCTTATATATGAATGTATTTAGCGAATGCGTATATTCCACAAAGCGGGTTTAGTGGTGTGGGGCGCACGCGCGACACCCCCATCCCCCTAAAATGCCTGAACTTGCAATATTACATGAAGATCAAATACAGTCAAACCTGTCTTAAGCAGCCAGACAAGGGAATCACAGAAAGTGGCTGCTGAACACAGGTGGCTGCTTAATAGAGGGCAAATGTATAATAAAACATCATATTGGGAATCTAGAAACTGGCTGCTTAATACAGGTTGGCTGCTTAATGGAGGTGACCACTAACACAGGTTTGACTGTAAGTACAAAATATACGTTGAAGACCGACCCAACTCTCCAATGTTGACGGGGACCAATAAATGGGCAAACTTGTTTTGCTGAAATTACAAAAAACAAAAACAAACAAACAACAAAATATATGGGTCCCTGAGAGGTCCCTGTTTCTGGCTGTATGAATGTCTATAGCGAATGTTAGAGATAAACAAGGTTATATTTGATGCAGTTCACCAGTTTATTACAGCAACAAAGAGATTTGATAACGGCTAGTGTAATTTGTGTATCTTCCTCTTCCATCCTCGTATAAACGATTCCCACCTCGTTCTCGCTCACTCACTCTTTCTCTCTCTCTCTCTCGTCCCCTCTCTCGCCTCACCATTTCCTAAATCGACTGCACGTAATCCCTCACCATTTCCTAAATCGACTGCACGTAATCCCTCACCATTTCTTAAATCGACTGCACGTAATCCCTCACCATTTCCTAAATCGACTGCACGTAATCCCTCACCATTTCCTAAATCGACTGCACGTAATCCCTCACCATTTCCTAAATCGACTGCACGTAATCCGACTGTAAGCCAGTCTGATTGATTACTTCATCATTATCTCCATATTATTTTTACTTACACTTATATCATTACAGTTGAATAAAACTTGTCACGTTCATAAATGTATATACACTCTGCCATAGTTTATGAAAAGTATGTTTGTCATGGAGAAAATCTAAATAAGCTACTAGCTTCCGATTTAATCCATTTCTTCTTGTATATTAATGTTACAACATGATGTAAATATTGATAAAATAAAATATGTTTAAACTATAGCGAATGTGTATATTCGACAAAGCGGATTCAGTGTGTGGGGAAGGGGGGACCCGCGCGTGACGCCACTAAGAATAACACATAGTGTGTGTGGAAGGGGGACCTGCGCGTGACGCCACTAAGAATGACACATAGTGTGTGTGGCATGGGGACCCGCGCGTGACGCCACTAAGAATGACACAGAATGTGTGTGGAAGGGGGACCCGCGCGTGACGCCACTAGGAATGACACAGATTGTGTGTGGAAGGGGGACCCGCGCGTGACGCCACTAGGAAATGACACAGATGATGCAATATTACTTGAAGATCAAATAAATAACCGAGGTGCGAAAGTGTGTGTGTGTGTGTGTGTGTGTGTGTGTGTGTGTGTGTGTGTGTGTGTGTGTGTGTGTGTGTGTGTGTGTGTGTGTGTGTGTGTGTGTGTGTGTGTGTGTGTGTGTGTGTGTGTGTGTGTGTGTGTGTGTGTGTGTGTGTGTGTGTGTGTGTGTGTGTGTGTGTGTGTGTGTGTGTGTGTGTGTGTGTGTGTGTGTGTGTGTGTGTGTGTGTGTGTGTGTGTGTGTGTGTGTGTGTGTGTGTGTGTGTGTGTGTGTGTGTGTGTGTGTGTGTGTGTGTGTGTGTGTGTGTGTGTGTGTGTGTGTGTGTGTGTGTGTGTGTGTGTGTGTGTGTGTGTGTGTGTGTGTGTGTGTGTGTGTGTGTGTGTGTGTGTGTGTGTGTGTGTGTGTGTGTGTGTGTGTGTGTGTGTGTGTGTGTGTGTGTGTGTGTGTGTGTGTGTGTGTGTGTGTGTGTGTGTGTGTGTGTGTGTGTGTGTGTGTGTGTGTGTGTGTGTGTGTGTGTGTGTGTGTGTGTGTGTGTGTGTGTGTGTGTGTGTGTGTGTGTGTGTGTGTGTGTGTGTGTGTGTGTGTGTGTGTGTGTGTGTGTGTGTGTGTGTGTGTGTGTGTGTGTGTGTGTGTGTGTGTGTGTGTGTGTGTGTGTGTGTGTGTGTGTGTGTGTGTGTGTGTGTGTGTGTGTGTGTGTGTGTGTGTGTGTGTGTGTGTGTGTGTGTGTGTGTGTGTGTGTGTGTGTGTGTGTGTGTGTGTGTGTGTGTGTGTGTGTGTGTGTGTGTGTGTGTGTGTGTGTGTGTGTGTGTGTGTGTGTGTGTGTGTGTGTGTGTGTGTGTGTGTGTGTGTGTGTGTGTGTGTGTGTGTGTGTGTGTGTGTGTGTGTGTGTGTGTGTGTGTGTGTGTGTGTGTGTGTGTGTGTGTGTGTGTGTGTGTGTGTGTGTGTGTGTGTGTGTGTGTGTGTGTGTGTGTGTGTGTGTGTGTGTGTGTGTGTGTGTGTGTGTGTGTGTGTGTGTGTGTGTGTGTGTGTGTGTGTGTGTGTGTGTGTGTGTGTGTGTGTGTGTGTGTGTGTGTGTGTGTGTGTGTGTGTGTGTGTGTGTGTGTGTGTGTGTGTGTGTGTGTGTGTGTGTGTGTGTGTGTGTGTGTGTGTGTGTGTGTGTGTGTGTGTGTGTGTGTGTGTGTGTGTGTGTGTGTGTGTGTGTGTGTGTGTGTGTGTGTGTGTGTGTGTGTGTGTGTGTGTGTGTGTGTGTGTGTGTGTGTGTGTGTGTGTGTGTGTGTGTGTGTGTGTGTGTGTGTGTGTGTGTGTGTGTGTGTGTGTGTGTGTGTGTGTGTGTGTGTGTGTGTGTGTGTGTGTGTGTGTGTGTGTGTGTGTGTGTGTGTGTGTGTGTGTGTGTGTGTGTGTGTGTGTGTGTGTGTGTGTGTGTGTGTGTGTGTGTGTGTGTGTGTGTGTGTGTGTGTGTGTGTGTGTGTGTGTGTGTGTGTGTGTGTGTGTGTGTGTGTGTGTGTGTGTGTGTGTGTGTGTGTGTGTGTGTGTGTGTGTGTGTGTGTGTGTGTGTGTGTGTGTGTGTGTGTGTGTGTGTGTGTGTGTGTGTGTGTGTGTGTGTGTGTGTGTGTGTGTGTGTGTGTGTGTGTGTGTGTGTGGTGTGTGTGTGTGTGTGTGTGTGTGTGTGTGTGTGTGTGTGTGTGTGTGTGTGTGTGTGTGTGTGTGTGTGTGTGTGTGTGTGTGTGTGTGTGTGTGTGTGTGTGTGTGTGTGTGTGTGTGTGTGTGTGTGTGTGTGTAGAAGTTGCAGCGTATCTACCGTATTTGCACATCGAAGACGCTTTGATTACGGGTCATATGATCCCTTGCTGGCTTGATGGGTTTGTACAATGTTAATTAAGTCCAAACCATTATTAACATTATAAAGTCCAATGTGCCTGTCTCAATTGAGGCTTTATTTGTTTAGGTCATACAAATTTATTTTAGCGTGAATGCGAAACAAGTTCTTACAATTTATATTAATCACTCTCTCGAGACATCATTCATGATGGTATCCACCGCAACGAGGGAGAGAGAAGAGACAATGTGGAATTTAAATGCATTGCCGAAGGGCATAAATCGTATCGGCTGGATAATCAATGAGAGACATCTCTAATTTTCTATTACCTCCCTTGGCAGATAAAGTCCGATTTTCCCCGAAATGTGAATTGGTCCTTTTAGTTAGAATCCTTTGTTTTTACTGTTATTCCCTAACCAGATGTTGTGGTATGATAATTGTGATTTATCAAAATCGTATTAATTACTGTAACTGATAGCATTCGTTTACAAATAAGTACCCATTGCATACGCTGTATGAGATCTGTCGAGATATAGTAATTTAATAATCATAAGAAGCGATAATGTAATACAATTGTTAGCACGTTGTGCAAAGGAAATAGCGATAAAAACAGAGTAAACACTTAATATGACCTATCTAATTTTAGAGCAGTGGTTTGGGCCAGGAATTTTGACTAGGGTGCTCCCCGAGGTAGAACAAAGCGAAATTGGTATATTCTTGTAGGTTAATGTTTCATAGACTCGAAAATAGTTCTTGGCCTATTCAAAACGGTGATTCAAGAACATTATAGAGCTTTTAATAAGATGATCATTGGAACGGGTATGAGTTGTACTTGATGTTGCAAGGATTTATTTTGCAGTAAATATGAGGATGACGCCATGGTGACGTCATATGTTATAGTAGTCGTCAAATACGGAAGTAGATATATTTTGTGATGCTAAATTTATATTTTATATATATCATTTGTACAAAACATGAGTGAGTTGGGTATCAATTGTACAGTGGATGCGCGTTCACTTCAGGTGCGAAAGGTCAGGAGTTCGAGCCCCGCTGGAGCCGTTACGAGTGTGTCCTTAGGCAATGCATTTAATTTCCACGTTGCCTCTTCTCTCTCCCTCGTGGCGATGGATTCCATCAGGAATGAGGTCTCGAGAGTGATTAATATAAGTTGTAAGAACTTGTTTCGCAATCGAGCTAAAATAAATTTGTATAAACTAATTGTACTCGCTTGATCAATATCGAAACATCATTATCAATCAGAAGTATTAAAATGTGAACATTTCCTATATATACTAGCATGATTATGTAGTGATATGCGAAATAAAATTATACAATTCAACAACGTTTTATATATATTTTATAAAACATTAAGCTATTTGTTCTGATGCTAAGACCTTTAATATGATGCAGAGAATAAACTGTTTCTAGAGCAGAACATCATCACATAAGGTTGAAATTATTTCCCTTTAAACAATTTACATTATAGATCATGCGTATATTACAAAACTTGGACTAGCTGTACAAATTCACCATGACCATGGGAGTAAACAACTAATTGATATGTTGCATTCTCTTGGGTCTTGTATGAGTTATGATGAAGTAAGGCGATTGCTGTCGTCTTTGGCTAAATGCCAGATCGGAGATGATAATAGGTATATTCCTGCAGGATTGATTCCGATCGGGACAGAAGGCTCTTCATCCATAGATGCAGCAATTGACAACTTCGATCAGAATGAAGAAACACTCGACGGCAAGTCCACAATCCACTCAATGGCGACTGTCATATATCAGCGTAACACAACACATGTGCCAAGTATTCGCATACCACGAGTAACCAGTAAGACGCTGACAGAAAATGATGGCATAGATGAATCTAACTTGATTGAGAGATATAGAAAACTGCCCAATCGCCCCCGAGTCCCCAGTTGTTCCAACAATAGTCTCCACCAACATGGACAAATATCTGTATTCGTTCAATACAGCTGTTTCCATGGATTTGCTTTGGTGTCTTGCTAACATAAGCAAACAAAATGAGATTCCTTTGGTGGACAGCATTTAATGCCATGTTGTCAGAATCTACACAGCCTGTGACAACCATCCGATACTTACATTTTATACATGCTCCACCCACTGATCTGAATACAATATATACTGCCTTGATTCAAATAGTACGCTTGGCAGAATCGTTTGCCAAGAACATATATTTGTAACCGCAGACCTTTCCATTTATAGCAAAGCTCAGGAATTGTTATGGAGTAAACCCCCATTGTTGCAAGACAAGGTGACTATGCGGCTTGGCGTGATGCATCTTCTGTTGGCATTGATAGCTAGCATCGGTAAACTGTATGCTGATGGCGGCCTGCATGCATTCTTGACTGAGTCGGGAGTGTATGCAGATAGTTCGTGCACAATGCTTTTGCAAGGAAAACATCTGTCAAGAGGCATGCGAGCACTTAGGTTGGCAATGGAAGCTTTAACTGAACTGCTGTTTGAAGGTTTGACAAAATGGATGGCTGCTGCCAATGGCACGGAGTTCATGTCCAATGCACTTCGGCTTGACTTAGAAGATTTGCAACGTTCATTTATCTACCATGACAAGGATCTGTCAACTGATTTGATTGGCACTATTAACAAGAAGCTATTTTCAATTTCTGAAGCTATCACTAAGTTTGTGAGGAAAGGGGTACAGCAATCACAGACATTTGACTATTGGTTTAAGTTTCTAAAAGGAGTGCTAGTTTTGTTACGTCTACTTCGGGAAGATCGCAGTGCAGATTTTCTATTACACAAAGCAAATCCCCATCCTGCGGGCTGCTGGGCGCAATAATTACGCAAAGTACTTACCTGTATATCTTATCGAGATGAGAATGTTGGAATCCAAGAACCCACCCTGCGTACCAACATTTTCTTGAAGGGGGATTTATGGTCCGGCGATCCAACAACAATCTATTCAACTGTGTTGCCACTGACCAGGCATTGGAACAGTCAGTGAATAAGGACTGTAAAAGTCGTGATGGGGTCGTCGGGTTCACATTGATCAAAAGTGCTTTGACCAGGTGGCTGATTACCCGACATTTAACTGGAGAGTATGCAGCGTGCATCAAGTCGTTTTGTGGCATTGCCAACGAGAATGAGACCGAGAGTGCTAAGAATAGTACAAGAGATGCAAAAGGAATCACGTCAAATAGTTGATATTATATCAGACCAGTGGCAACATCCATTTGACTTAGAAGATGTACCTGAAATGTTAATTAACATAGATATATAGTTTATTTTTCAAATTCAATAAGCCAGAGGCCCATGAGAACATACAACAAACATAAACATATATATTATACAGTATACAGTGACGCAACAAGATGACAATAACACAGTGACAATGCATACAATCAATGGCAGAACTATTTATAACTCTCATGAACAGTGTACTCAAACCGTAATGCTCATAGTTTCATACAACACCCAAAATATGCATAGTCATGCGGAGAAGGTGTTAACTATACAAAAATCAATTCAAGTATTAATTCGGTGGTGCATTGCATAATAATATATAGATTTAGAATTGGTACTTTAAATTATTTCATTAAACCTTTACATCAGCATGTACAATGTGTAAAATGTATAAGCACTACTTATGTAGCTCGGGCCTTAAACAAAACAGTTTCAGCAATTCATATGCAATGTACTGATTGACTTTAACTGAAATGTATAGGCATCTATGCATAGTCATGACAAGTGTATATTGTAACTGTAATATGGTCATACATAAATAATAATTTAAAGACGTAATGGCATATATATATTGATTCAAGATGCATGCAATATTGTACAAAATAGCACATAATTATATAATAATTTGCACTCAGATGAAACATAATAATTAGTCACATATTCACTGGTTTGGTTGCATCTCAAGATATAGCCACATCACTGACTGGTTACATGAAAAATGGGAATAAACGTTCAGTCGAGTTCTTTGAGAAGAGGTTGTTTGAAGACAGCAAGGTAGTTAGCTTTTGGAAGCCCGATGCAAGAATTAAACCATTAACATTTGCTGATGTGAAACCAAGTGTCACACTGCAATCGAAACAGCTGAAGATCAATTCAGAAGTACTGTTCAGGCGATTATTAGCCGTTGCAAAACAAAGAAATGTTGATCTGACAACTGTTATAAAACATGAGTTAGCCGCTGTACCCCCTACGCTATTCAATGACGACGGAACAATTCGAAAGACTACAAAGTCAGATCTTGGATGCAAGATAGAATCTATATGCCCAGCTCACACGGACATATCCAGCCAAGAACTATTGCAAAGCACCGTATACATTATTGATGGAATGGCCATGTTGCAGACACTGAATGATAGATTGTTCAAGACATTTGATGAATTAGCAAATATTGTTATGAATAGACTTATATCAACCATGCGTGGTAGGCTATCAGTTGTAACTTGTGTTCTTGTATTGTATTCGATCGATACGACATGCCTGACTCGATTAAAAATGCTGAGCGTAACCGACGAGCTGGTGGTAGTGAAACTGTGTCACATGTAGTCTTGGGTGCACGCAATGTTCCAAACGATTCTTGAAACATTCAAAGAACAAAGGCTCATTGACATCTCATATTTCAGAGTACATAGACGCACATATACAAGTGCATATACCTGTTGGAAGTTGCGTTATACTTGCAGGTGGCTATGACAATTGTGAAATTATCAGGCAAATAACACCAACGTCGGTGTTTGACCTGGAACATTTGTACAGTACACACGAGGAAACTGACACAAGAATGTTACTGCATGTTATAGATTCTGTGGACAACCATACTCGCATTATTGTGCGCTGTGATGACACCGATGTATTGGTGTTGCTGTTGTATTACTGTGGCCGCGGAGATATACCCATCAACACGTACATGCATGCTGGTCACGAGGGGGCATTGACGAATAGGCAAAGATTCATCCCAATCAATGAAGTGACGTCAACCTTGGGGGCAGCTCTAACACAATGCCTACCTGCAATACATGTCTTAACGGGATGTAATAGTACAAGTTCATTGTTTAGGATTGGCAAACGAACAGCATTCAACATCCTACAAAAGAACATGGATGACATTGAGCCGATATCATTGATGGGTGGCAAGCTACAGGTATCTAATGAGATGCAGAGTATAACTAGGCTGTATGCATTGACACTGTATGGGAATAAGAAGAAAGAAAACGGCCAATTGTGTGCCGATTTAGATGAACTTAGATATGTTATTGCTACAGACAAATCTGTTGCCAATCTACAACCAACCGGGGACGCTTTCACACAGCACGTACGTCGCTGCGCTTACCAATTATACATTTGGAAGCAGTCACATTCAGCGGCCTGATGTCAGTAGCCAAATTGTCCATGGCTGGAGAAGACTGCCTGATGGTGCTATTGCCGCTGTCTTTTTCGAGAAAGATCCAGCACCAGTTGAAGTTAGAGCAATGACACACTTATTTTACACAGATTCAATGTGTGATAATAAGCAACACTGTCAGTGCATTCAGGCCGGACTTACTTGTACGGAAAACTGTCGTTGTTATGCAGAATGTTTAACGGACAACATCCAAGCAACACTAGAAGACCAATATTAGTCTGATGTATCGGTACAAAACCTAATAGTATGGTTGTGTACGCTAGTACTTGACATGGACACTTGATAATAGTTCAAAGTGAAGATTTTGTGATTTTATGTTAAAATCGGCATTACACTTCCCCTTTAACAATGACATATAAGTTCATCTTGCTTGATGTATAAACATATAATGTTCACAGTAGTTACTCTTTATTGTCTCCATTTCTTCCACTAAATAGTGTAATTTTGTGATGAGACATAAAATAAAACGAAGTATTGAGACCAAGATTATGCGCACTTACAGTTTCGATGGCAAAATGTTAATTATGACGTCAGTATGACGCCAACGTCATTCATACATTATATTAAATAAGCCAAACAATTATAACAATGTATTACCTTTCCAACGGTATGTAACATGTATCGTTTTATAGGTGTTATAAATATGCATTTCTCAAAATATTTACCCTACCCTGCAATTTATTTTACTTTTGAAAATAGCAATACCATATAGTAAAGTAAGAATAAAAAAACATTGAATCATCGAATTGAACATGCCAAGAACTTGCTTCGGGTCCATAAGACCCTAATTGATGATAATATACCAATTTCGTTTTGTTCTACCTCGGGGAGCACTAACTCCTTAATTAGAGCTCTTTTGGGCCATTGACCACTGCACTATTTTAGGGAGTATTCATGGACAGTACCTGACCGATGTCTCTCATAGCTTCGATCATATGGCCACTGTCTAGCTATTATTGGTAGATGAAGACCCCGGTGCACCTTCAAGCAGTATTTCTCAGGCACCTGGGTAGAACATACTGCAAGCCTGGCCACATTCTAGCTATTATTGGTAGAGGAAGACCCCGGTGCACCTTCAGCACCTGTGTAGAACATACCGCAAGCCTGGCCACATTCTAGCTATTATTGGTGGAGGAAGACCCCGGTGCACCTTCAGCACCTGGGTAGAACATACCGCAAGCCTGGCCACATTCTAGCTATTATTGGTGGAGGAAGACCCCTGGTGCACCTTCAGCACCTGGGTACAACATACCGCAAGCCTGGCCACTTTCTAGCTATTATTGGTGGAGGAAGACCCCGGTGCACCTTCAGCACCTGGGTACAACATACTGCAAGCCTGGCCACTTTCTAGCTATTATTGGTGGAGGAAGACCCCGGTGCACCTTCAGCACCTGTGTAGAACATACCGCAAGCCTGGCCACATTCTAGCTATTATTGGTGGAGGAAGACCCCGGTGCACCTTCAGCATCTGTGTAGAACATACCGCAAGCCTGGCCACATTCTAGCTATTATTGGTGGAGGAAGACCCCGGTGCACCTTCAGCACCTGTGTAGAACATACCGCAAGCCTGGCCACATTCTAGCTATTATTGGTGGAGGAAGACCCCGGTGCACCTTCAAGCAGTATTTCAGGCACCTGGGTAGAACCACTGACCTACTGCAAGCCAGCTGGATAGCTTCCTCACTTGAATGAATGTGACTTACGCAGTGGGATTCCAAACTACAGCAGTGAGAGGGGGCCAAGTGATTTCAATGTTGGACAGGCGGGTATTTCATTCCTCCCACAAGAATGAACACAAATACGCTGCCATCTGCGCCAACAAGAGAGATTATTACAAATTGATACAGCTTGTTTCGCAATCGCTGCAAAATGAATAAACTTGATACAGTAAAGCCAGGCAATATGAAGACAAGATATTTTAAAATTGATAGAGCTTGTTTCGCAATCGCTGCAAAATGAATAAACTTGATACAGTAAAGCCAGTTAAAGGCAATATGATAACAAGACACGACGTTTTTTTAAGCATTTATTTTCCGATGCAGAAAATGCGTACATTGACTAAGTAATGTTCTCAATAACACGTCATGTCAAACACGCAGCGTGAATGAACCATGTGACTTAGGCTGCAGGTTTTCTGGCCAATGGATGACATTTCAAGCTCCTTGAATAAATACATGCAATTTTAGGAATGCCAAAAACAATATCCTTGTATTGTATTTGTGAATCAATGTAGAATATTCACATTAAAGTCCCATTTTGCATTTTGTTTTCTTTACGAGGAATAATGAAACAAGAATTTCAAATGAAGGCTACATAAGTGTTAACGTCCCTACCCTACTTACTGTAATTAGAATGATCTTCATTGTTTGAATCAGTGGATGAGTGAATGCATAATGGGGCTTTAACACACAAGCAACATTTTGTATTTCCATATGAGATCTAATGGTACACATGTAAATGAGGAGCTGTAATGGATACTGTGTCTGCCTCGTAACCGAGAGGTTGTGAGTTCGAGCCCTGCCTCATCCGGATCTACACTTTTTGTAAGACTATTTGTTGGAAAGGGGGTTAAGCAGCACATGTCTTCTAAAGTATTACAACATTCAATACAATAGCCCAGCCTAGGTTTATGTAAAAACAATCCATTTTTCATTCCAATCCATGGGCTCATTCTAGAGGGCGACATGGGTGAAATAGTCGCCCTAGGCTTCGCACCCAGGGGCCACACCTCGCCATAAAAATTTAAAAAAACATTTTCATACAAAATGTTGTCCAGTAACATACAACTGTCTGTCACAATCTGTATATTAACACTATTTTGTTGAAATTTATTAAATAACACCATATAAGGATGCAATCAAACGCTTTCTCAGTGCTTGGGACATTAACCGAGGGCTCGTGTCGGTGCTGTGCACGTAAAAGAACCAGAGGAGATTCTGGAATGGGTCTCTGTCTGTATCATGTACTATCCTCTAAAATCTAAAATGAATAATCTCTTCAGGTTGTCGCTCATATGGGCAACCGGTAGCGACGATAAATAAATGTAAAACACACACTTTCTCACTATTCCAAAAAATTCAGACATAGGACCAGCCCTAAATCCAAATGTTTCCGCTATTCAATAGTGATTTTTATATTCATTAATGATTTTTATATTCAATAGTGATTTTTATATTCAGTAGTGATTTTTATATTCAGTAGTGATTTTTATATTCAATAATGATTTTTATATTCAATAGTGATTTTTATATTCAATAGTGATTTTTATATTCAATAATGATTTTTATATTCATTAATGATTTTTATATTCAATAGTGATTTTTATATTCAGTAGTGATTTTTATATTCAGTAGTGATTTTTATATTCAATAATGATTTTTATATTCAATAGTGATTTTTATATTCAATAGTGATTTTTATATTCAATAATGATTTTTATATTCATTAATGATTTTTATATTCAATAGTGATTTTTATATTCAGTAGTGATTTTTATATTCAGTAGTGATTTTTATATTCAATAATGATTTTTATATTCAATAGTGATTTTTATATTCAATAGTGATTTTTATATTTAATAGTGAATTTTATATTTAATAGTGAATTTTATATTCAATAGTGATTTTTATATTCAATAATGATTTTTATATCTATTAAGTTAACAACTTAGGTCATATGGCGACTCCAGCTGTTATTGGTGGAGGAAGACTCTGGTTGCCCCTCGAGCAGTATTACAGGCACTGCCGAATACCCGGGTAGAACCATGACATTCAAATTGGACAGATGACTAGTAGTAGATCTAACAGTCCACACTGATGTAGATCCCAATCAGAAATGGATGTCCCGACAGTCTGGAATCCCGATTTTGTGAGGCTGCGAAATATTTTTACTCGCAACTTCCATTGTGGTTAAGAATTGTCCAGCAAATTCTATAGTCCAATTTTATATTTTGGTCAAATTTACTTCTCAAGTATGCTGTATTATCACCTAATTTAATCTCCAAATATTCAAATATATGTTGGAATGCACCACAGACGTTCTATGGGGAGGAGGGCAAGCAGGTTCAATCTTGCCGATCTGTCTTACTAGCTTACTGTATGTGAGATAGTATGGTGGTGGTCGCCAGATCCAGTAGGTGGGTTTTCTCCATGTACGCTGGTTTCCTCGCACACGATCGACGACATATACGCTTTCATCCGTGCCAACGAGAGAGATTAATATACAAATATACGTTGCTAAAGTTTGTTTCGCAGTTGTACAGTCAATCCCACTGACACCTCCATACTTCCCGTCGCATACAACGACCATGACACAGTGAATCTGAAACTGTCGCATCCATGTCGACTCCACATCTCATCTCTACGATTTTAGATACACATAAACACGACACGATTATTTCTCAATCCCATCTCGATTTTTTCTTGCGTTTAGAATTTGAATGGTCCGGAAAAGGATTGGGATTTTCTGGTTCATGTACTCCAGTTGGTATAGTTTTTACAGCAGAATCGACAGCTGCTATAAAGTTTGTTTTATACTGTGACTGCAAAAAGAAAGAGTTAGTTTTAGTAAAGCTGAGAATACAGAAGAATTTGGACAACATACAATATAAAAATAAAGTAAAGTGTTTGTTTATTATAGTGTCACCCCAATTTAAAGGGCCAGCCATTTCTGACTTATGAGACACCTCTTTTTGTGAACAGCAGTACTTCCAGAATCCTATGCTTGTATGCCAGGCGCCAGGCTGGTAGGCAATCGGTAAATATGATTTAACTAGCTGGCGGCTCACCAACCAGCAATATCAGAACGAACAAGGTTCGAACCTTCGACCTCCCATTCCATAGGCGGACGCCTTAACCACTAGGCCACGGAGATGGTTTATATATAAATCCAAGGCAAACAGATTCAGTAAAACTAGACAAGGATCTTAGTGAGAAACGCCATTACCAAAATGGCCCAATACCACTATTTTGTTGCAAAATAGCATCAATCAATCGCTCTATTTCTGGACACCACCTGTTTTCGAATTTGCTTGCAAATGACGTCATCGCTGTCAGTAACAGGTACTTGGATTATATGGTAAACGCTATAACTACATTAATCTTTTATTTTGAAAATAAGTAAATGTTGATGGTTTTCAAAAGTCTCATTCACGTGTACCCTAAAAATCCCTTACACAGAGATATATGCAAAGAAATATTTGTTTATTTTTGTAACGGGAGAAGTCTAATGCTTGGCTTCACAAGGTCACGTGTCAATCATGTGACAAATACCGGAAAACACATTTCCGGTACATGAAATTTGATTGGTGTCAGAAACGTAAATCAGTTAAGGGCATAAATCAGTTAATGGCGTAAATCAGTTAATGGCATAAATTGGTTAATGGCATAAATCAGTTAATGCCGTAAATCAGTTAATGGCATAAATTGGTTAATGGCATAAATCGGTTAATGGTATAAATCAGTTAATGGCGTATATCAGTTAATGGCATAAATTGGTTAATGGCGTAAATCGGTTAATGCCATAAATCGGTTAATGCCATAAATCGGTTAATGCCATAAATCAGTTAATGGCATAAATTGGTTAATGCCATAAATCGGTTAATCCCCATAAATCGGATGATGCCATACATTGGTTAATGGCGTAAATCGGTTAATGCCATAAATCGGTTAATGCCATAAATCAGTTAATGGCATAAATTGGTTAATGCCATAAATTGGTTAATCCCCATAAATCGGTTGATGCCATACATTGATTAATGGCATAAATCGGTTAATGCCATAAATCGGTTAATGCCATAAATCAGTTAATGGCATAAATCGGTTAATGCCATAAATCGGTTAATGCCATAAATCAGTTAATGCCATAAATCGGTTACAGCCGTAAATCGGTTAATGCCATAAATCGGTTAAAGCCGTAAATCGTTGAAATCCTGCAATTGTATTGTTTGTATATACTTGATTAATGTACACTTTATCTGTAATAAAATATGTTTAAACCAATACCGCAAAAGCTGTTCTCATGGCGGACATTCTGTCTGTCTGTGGGCCTCGTGCCAGGGCAGCACTTGCCCTAAATGATGTAAAGCTTGTAGAATCTTGAACTCTTGTACTCTAAAATACAAAAATGTTGTTGGTTTAAACATATTTATGTATTCATAATTCAGAGGTTATTATATGGTCGGGGAAAAAAGTACCAACATGCATATTGACTCTTGAAAAATCCAGTTTGACTCTTGAAAAATCCAGTTTGACTCTTGAGATTTTGACCTCAAGGGTCATTGACTCTTGGCTTTCAAAGTCTAGTGAACGCCCTGCATAATGTACAGTACATATCTATTGTATACAGAATGAAAATGAATTTAATCGATAGTTGATGGTGGAGGAAGACCCAGGTGCCACTCCATGCAATATTCCAGCCACGGACGGACACCCAGGTATAACTACCGACCTACCACAAGCCAGCTGCATAGTTTCCTCACATGAAACAATTCGACATCCCGAGTGGGATTCGAACCCACAGTGTGGAGGGTCAAGTGATTTGATGTCAACGACGTAACAACTTGGCCACGGAGACCCCTAGAATCAATCTAAAATCACACGAGCAGCATTAGCTAAGAATGTTTTGGAACATACAGGTAACACAAGGCCCACCCCCTAGCAGCACAATTATTTGAAGGTTTTATAAGACTCCTTGCCAATATATTTTGAAATCAGGAAAATGATGGTTGAGATGAGTTTTCAGTTGAGAGGCCCTTTGAACACATATTGATGCACAGATTGATGCTTACTGTTGCTGCACCAAGCCCTGGTTGTTCCTTCTGTCCTGTAGATGCCCTAGTTTGTAAGCAAGCAGTATAAAGCTTACAAATGCTGCACCAAGCCCTGGCCGTTCCTTCTGTCCTGTAGATGCCCTAGTTTGTAAGCAAGCAGTATAAAGCTTACCGTTGCTGCACCAAGCCCTGGCCGTTCCTTCTGTCCTGTAGATGCCCTAGTCTGTAAGCAAGCAGTATAAAGCTTACCGATGCTGCATCTGGTTGTTCCTACTGTCCTGTAGATGCCCTAGTTTGTAACCAAGTAGTATAAAGCTTACCGATGCTGCACCTGGTTGTTCCTACTGTCCTGTAGATGCCCTAGTCTGTAAGCAAGCAGTATAAAGCTTACCGTTGCAGCACCTGGTTGTTCCTACTGTCCTGTAGATGTCCTAGTTTGTAAGCAAGCAGTATAAAGCTTACTGTTGCTGCACCAAGCCCTGGTTGTTCCTTCTGTCCTGTAGATGCCCTAGTTTGTAACCAAGCAGTATAAAGCTTACCGATGCTGCACCTGGTAGTTCCTTCTGTCCTGTAGATGCCCTAGTTTGTAACCAAGCAGTATAAAGCTTACCGATGCTGCACCTGGTTGTTCCTACTGTCCTGTAGATGCCCTAGTCTGTAAGCAAGCAGTATAAAGCTTACCGTTGCAGCACCTGGTTGTTCCTACTGTCCTGTAGATGTCCTAGTTTGTAAGCAAGCAGTATAAAGCTTACTGTTGCTGCACCAAGCCCTGGTTGTTCCTTCTGTCCTGTAGATGCCCTAGTTTGTAACCAAGCAGTATAAAGCTTACCGATGCTGCACCTGGTAGTTCCTTCTGTCCTGTAGATGCCCTAGTTTGTAACCAAGCAGTATAAAGCTTACCGATGCTGCACCTGGTTGTTCCTACTGTCCTGTAGATGCCCTAGTCTGTAAGCAAGCAGTATAAAGCTTACCGTTGCAGCACCTGGTTGTTCCTACTGTCCTGTAGATGTCCTAGTTTGTAAGCAAGCAGTATAAAGCTTACAGTTGCTGCACCTGGTTGTTCCTACTGTCCTGTAGATGCTCCTAGTCTGTAAGCAAGCAGTATAAAGCTTACCGATGCTGCACCTGGTTGTTCCTACTGTCCTGTAGATGCTCCTAGTTTGTAAGCAAGCAGTATAAAGCTTATCGTTGCTGCACCAAGCCCTGGTTGTTCCTACTGTCCTGTAGATGTCCTAGTTTGTAAGCAAGCAGTATAAAGCTTACCGATGCTGCACCTGGTTGTTCCTACTGTCCTGTAGATGCTCCTAGTTTGTAAGCAAGCAGTATAAAGCTTATCGTTGCTGCACCAAGCCCTGGTTGTTCCTACTGTCCTGTAGATGTCCTAGTTTGTAAGCAAGCAGTATAAAGCTTACCGATGCTGCACCTGGTTGTTCCTACTGTCCTGTAGATGCTCCTAGTTTGTAAGCAAGCAGTATAAAGCTTATCGTTGCTGCACCAAGCCCTGGTTGTTCCTACTGTCCTGTAGATGTCCTAGTTTGTAAGCAAGCAGTATAAAGCTTACCGATGCTGCACCTGGTTGTTCCTACTGTCCTGTAGATGCTCCTAGTTTGTAAGCAAGCAGTATAAAGCTTATCGTTGCTGCACCAAGCCCTGGTTGTTCCTACTGTCCTGTAGATGTCCTAGTTTGTAAGCAAGCAGTATAAAGCTTACCGATGCTGCACCTGGTTGTTCCTACTGTCCTGTAGATGCTCCTAGTTTGTAAGCAAGCAGTATAAAGCTTATCGTTGCTGCACCAAGCCCTGGTTGTTCCTACTGTCCTGTAGATGTCCTAGTTTGTAAGCAAGCAGTATAAAGCTTATCGTTGCTGCACCAAGCCCTGGTTGTTCCTACTGTCCTGTAGATGTCCTAGTTTGTAAGCAAGCAGTATAAAGCTTACCGTTGCTGCACCAAGCCCTGGTCGTTCCTTCTGTCCTGTAGATGCTCCTAGTTTGTAACCAAGCAGTATAAAGGTTACTGATGCTGCACCAAGCCCTGGTTGTTCCTACTGTCCTGTAGATGCCCTAGTTTGTAAGCAAGCAGGATAAAGGTTACTGATGCTGCACCAAGCCCTGGTTGTTCCTTCTGTCCTGTAGATGCTCCTAGTCTGTAAGCAAGCAGTATAAAGCTTACAAATGCTGCACCAAGCCCTGGTTGTTCCTTCTGTCCTGTAGATGCTCCTAGTCTGTAAGCAAGCAGTATAAAGCTTACCGATGCTGCACCAAGCCCTGGTTGTTCCTTCTGTCCTGTAGATGTCCTAGTTTGTAAGCAAGCAGTATAAAGGTTACCGATGCTGCACCAAGCCCTGGTTGTTCCTTCTGCCCTGTAGATGTCCTAGTTTGTAAGCAAGCAGTATAAAGGTTACCGATGCTGCACCAAGCCCTGGTTGTTCCTTCTGTCCTGTAGATGTCCTAGTTTGTAAGCAAGCAGTATAAAGCTTACAAATGCTGCACCAAGCCCTGGTTGTTCCTTCTGTCCTGTAGATGTCCTAGTTTGTAAGCAAGCAGTATAAAGCTTACCGATGCTGCACCTTGTTGTTCCTACTGTCCTGTAGATGCCCTAGTTTGTAAGCAAGTAGTATAAAGCTTACCGTTGCTGCACCAAGCCCTGGTTGTTCCTACTGTCCTGTAGATGTCCTAGTTTGTAAGCAAGCAGTATAAAGCTTACCGATGCTGCACCTGGTTGTTCCTACTGTCCTGTAGATGCTCCTAGTTTGTAAGCAAGCAGTATAAAGCTTATCGTTGCTGCACCAAGCCCTGGTTGTTCCTACTGTCCTGTAGATGTCCTAGTTTGTAAGCAAGCAGTATAAAGCTTATCGTTGCTGCACCAAGCCCTGGTTGTTCCTACTGTCCTGTAGATGTCCTAGTTTGTAAGCAAGCAGTATAAAGCTTACCGTTGCTGCACCAAGCCCTGGTCGTTCCTTCTGTCCTGTAGATGCTCCTAGTTTGTAACCAAGCAGTATAAAGGTTACTGATGCTGCACCAAGCCCTGGTTGTTCCTACTGTCCTGTAGATGCCCTAGTTTGTAAGCAAGCAGTATAAAGCTTACCGTTGCTGCACCTGGTTGTTCCTACTGTCCAGTAGATGCTCCTAGATTGTAAGCAAGCAGTATAAAGCTTACCGTTGCTGCACCAAGCCCTGGTTGTTCCTACTGTCCTGTAGATGCCCTAGTTTGTAAGCAAGCAGTATAAAGCTTACCGATGCTGCACCAAGCCCTGGTTGTTCCTACTGTCCTGTAGATGCCCTAGTTTGTAAGCAAGCAGTATAAAGCTTACCGATGCTGCACCTGGTAGCTCCTTCTGTCCTGTAGATGCTCCTAGTTTGTAAGCAAGCAGTATAAAGCTTACTGATGCTGCACCAAGACCTGGTTGTTCCTACTGTCCTGTAGATGTCCTAGTTTGTAAGCAAGCAGTATAAAGCTTACCGTTGCTGCACCAAGCCCTGGTTGTTCCTACTGTCCAGTAGATGCTCCTAGTCTGTAAGCAAGCAGTATAAAGCTTACCGATGCTGCACCAAGCCCTGGTTGTTCCTACTGTCCTGTAGATGCCCTAGTTTGTAAGCAAGCAGTATAAAGCTTACCGTTGCTGCACCTGGTTGTTCCTACTGTCCAGTAGATGCTCCTAGTTTGTAAGCAAGCAGTATAAAGCTTACCATTGCTGCACCAAGCCCTGGTTGTTCCTACTGTCCTGTAGATGCCCTAGTCTGTAAGCAAGCAGTATAAAGCTTACCGATGCTGCACCTGCTTGTTCCTACTGTCCTGTAGATGTCCTAGTTTGTAAGCAAGCAGTATAAAGCTTACCGATGCTGCACCTGGTTGTTCCTACTGTCCTGTAGATGTCCTTGTTTGTAAGCAAGCAGTATAAAGCTTACCGTTGCTGCACCAAGCCCTGGTCGTTCCTTCTGTCCTATAGATGCTCCTATCACGGCCATTGGCTTCTTTCCTCGTCCATGCTGTTTAAATCGAGTCTGTTGAAAGTGCTGACACTGTAAAAAGTAACAACAACCATACTAACATTTACGTGATGGTGTTACAAATTATTTTGTCTCCATATGTCTTATTTCATATTATTAATTGTTGTTTCTACATGTCTTATTTAACATTATGTAAATAAATGGTGTCCTTCGCGGCACGAAAATCAAAAAAAATAAAAGAGATTTCTGGGTACATGTTGGTGGATCCACTACACTGTGTATATTGTATTTGCTCTAAGCATCTCATAGAAGTTATACTTAATGAACTATTGTTGTTAAAAAAATAAAAAAAATAACAACAACCATACTACACCATTATCGCTTCACACCATAGCCACCATTCCAAGCCGTTATCTATTCCCATAGATATTGATTATTAAGTATTGTGACCTTTTTTTAGTTTAACCCTTTCCCTCATTGGAAGCACCTCTTGATGCCATTACCAATACGACATACATTGACAATGTAGTAGTCAAACCAATGTTCATAATTAAGTCCAGAATCTCATGTGGCCTCCAGTGAGGCAGAGTAAAGGATTATGACCATATCCCCCCCCCCACACACTGCAACAAAATCCCTGAAAGTAACAGCTATGCTCCCTTATATGCCAGTGGGATGATATAATTGACCTGTTCATTGTTTCAAATGACTGGCATACATTCAGGACTCATTTGATAGGGTGACTGGGGCGAAATAGTCGCCCTAGGGATCCTGACTTCGCCCCCTGGGGACCCCACTTTTCCCTAAAAAATACATTTTTTTTTAAATTTTACAATTTTCATGCAAAATGCAGTAAGATACACTGGCCGAATATAACTCACTCCTATTCAAAATTGTCAATTAACACTATTTTATTGAAGTTTATTAAATAACACAATGTAAGGTTGCAATCGCACACTGTCTCACTTCTCCCAAACATTATGACCTAGAACACAGGCACCAGACACACACAAAAAATTTTGTTTGGCCTATGGTCATATAGTAAGTATTATTACCTAATGCTCTATATAACTTGTAATTCGTTATTTTTGCCTGTTTCATTGTATTTTTTATCCTTCGCTCAGGTCTGGGCAACAGTTCAAACTGTTGACCGGGCAATAGTTTGAACTGTTTCATACTAGACTTTTGAACCAATCATACTCTGAGTATGCTTTCACTGTGCGCAGTAGGATGCGCAATAGGGTGTTATGGAAGTCAAAGTAAAAAATACGTCCCGAATACATTTTAGCTCTGACTGCGCTTGAAGTCATCGATATACATTATGTGAAGCCCTCCTTTCCGTTCATTAATACCTTTCCGTATTTTATTGCATACTTACCGGCGTACCGGCCTTTAGACCAAAACCAAGCGTTTACAAATGATGATTGATTAGTCATCAGCCGACAAACTGGGAAAAACAGAAATTTATCTTGAATTATGGCCCAGGCTAGGTTTGAAGACATGACTGAGGATGAACTCAATGTTTTATTAGAAAATAGGGACTCTCTGAGTACAAAAAACGTTATAAAGCATTAGGTAATAAAACAGTTATTTCATGGGTGTTTGGGGAACAGTCAAAACTATTGTCCCGAGGTATCAGGGAAGACTTTCGAACTGTTGCCCGAGGCCGTTAGGCTACTAGTAAACATTACTTACTATATGACCATAGGTGACCATAGGTGCCTGTGACCTAGAATGAGCCCAGATGTTCATTGTTTAAATGGTGTAAGCTTGTCAGGGCTGATAAGCCCCTCCAATCAGCTGTTTAAATACTGATAAAAAACAACCCTATAGGCCAAACCAAACACTTCGTTTCACGTCCCATTCACAAGATTGCAAGAAACAAGAACTGGCAGGAAAATAGTGTGCAAACGTCAAGCACGGATCATAAATATTTCTTCAGGAGGCAGTGTCGGTGAATGCTAAAACTCGAATAACAAGTTGTTGACCTGGAAAGAGTTATCATGATGGTGAATGTAAAAACTGATACGCCATTCTTAATTCTTTGCACATGTAAGAACTTGTTTCGCAATCGAGCTAAAACAATTTGTTTGAACTAATTCTATGCATTCGGTGAAAATATTTATAACAATCAAACATGTCGTGTCGACACAATTAAAATGTAATTCCACTCATATCTAATGATATTCCATAACAAATCTGAGTGGAGAGGTAAAACGGAACGGAAAGCAATTACCTGCATTGCTAGATCTAGGAGAGGCTGCGGGACGTGCTGGTTTGCAGCCTCTAGGTTCCGTACCAGAGCACCCGCAAACTCCTTTTCCTTTTCTGTTATCAGCGTGAACGCGAAACCTTTCTGCCCTACAAAAACAATGCACGGTATAACAAGATGAGATAGCAAGTGTCACAAGCAAGTGTCACATGTAAGTGTCACAAGCAAGTGTCACATGCAAGTGTCACATGCAAGTGTCACAAGCAAGTGTCACATGCAAGTGTCACAAGCAAGTGTCACAAGCAAGTGTCACAAGCAAGTGTCACAAGCAAGTGTCACAAGCAAGTGTCACAAGTGTCACATGCAAGTGTCACAAGCAAGTGTCACAAGCAAGTGTCACATGCAAGTGTCACATGCAAGTGTCACAAGCAAGTGTCACAAGCAAGTGTCACATGCAAGTGTCACATGCAAGTGTCACAAGCAAGTGTCACAAGCAAGTGTCACAAGCAAGTGTCACATGCAAGTGTCACAAGCAAGTGTCACAAGCAAGTGTCACAAGCAAGTGTCACAAGCAAGTGTCACATGCAAGTGTCACAAGCAAGTGTCACAAGCAAGTCTCACATGCAAGTGTCACAAGCAAGTGTCACAAGCAAGTGTCACATGCAAGTGTCACAAGCAAGTGTCACAAGCAAGTGTCACATGCAAGTGTCACAAGCAAGTGTCACAAGCAAGTGTCACATGCAAGTGTCACAAGCAAGTGTCACAAGCAAGTGTCACAAGCAAGTGTCACAAGCAAGTGTCACAAGCAAGTGTCACAAGCAAGTGTCACAAGCAAGTGTCACAAGCAAGTGTCACAAGCAAGTGTCACAAGCAAGTGTCACAAGCAAGTGTCACAAGCAAGTGTCACAAGCAAGTGTCACAAGCAAGTGTCACAAGCAAGTGTCACAAGCAAGTCTCACGGCATGATGCATCACATGACATTCATTTTGAATGAATATTTATTGTAAACATTCTCCTATGCAAGAATAGTGGAAGCCGTAGTCAGTTAAAACCTAAACTTGCCCAATCCAACAGATTGTATTTAAGACATCAGCGGAATGTTGACTGGGAGATCAATTTCTCATTATTGGAAATTGAATGTGATTTTTTCGAATATTGAATTTACCTGTCCTACCTACTGTATAAGCATTGATTGTATTTACCTGCACGACCTGTCCTACCCACTCTGTAAGCATTGATTGTATTTACCTGCACGACCGGTCCTGTCTACTGTATAAGCATTGATTGTATTTACCTGCACGACCTGTCCTGCACACTCTGTAAGCATTGATTGTATTTACCTGCACGACCGGTCCTGCCCACTGTATAAGCATTGATTGTATTTACCTGCACGACCTGTCCTGCCCACTGTATAAGCATTGATTGTATTTACCTGCATGACCTGTCCTACCTACTGTATAAGCATTGATTGTATTTACCTGCACGACCTGTCCTACCCACTCTGTAAGCATTGATTGTATTTACCTGCACGACCGGTCCTGCCCACTGTATAAGCATTGAATGTATTTACCTGCACGACCTGTCCTGCCCACTGTATAAGCATTGATTGTATTTACCTGCACGACCTGTCCTGCACACTCTGTAAGCATTGATTGTATTTACCTGCACGACCTGTCCTGCCCACTGTATAAGCATTGATTGTATTTACCTGCACGACCTGTCCTACCTACTGTATAAGCATTGATTGTATTTACCTGCACGACCTGTCCTGCCCACTCTGTAAGCATTGATTGTATTTACCTGCACGACCTGTCCTGTCTACTGTATAAGCATTGATTGTATTTACCTGCACGACCGGTCCTGCCCACTCTGTGTGTATGTGTGTCAATGTCTCTAGCAATATCATAGTTTACCACAGTCTTGATTGCTGGGATATCTAAACCTCTAGCTATACATCAGAAAAAATAAACATTTGTCAGTTACGGAAATTTGAATTCATGCATATATCATGAATGTACCGTATTATCAATTGTACCATGCGCATTGAAATTGCGTACAACGAATGTACCGTATTATCAATCATACCATGTGCTTTGAACCGTATTGCGTACAACGCATATACTGTATTATCAAACGTACCATGCGCTTTGAACCATATTGCGTACAATGAATGTACCATATTATCAATGGTACCATGCGCATTGAAATTGCGTACAACGAATGTACCGTATTATCAATCATACCATGTGCTTTGAACCATATTGCGTACAACGCATATACTGTATTATCAAACGTACCATGCGCATTGAAATTGCGTACAACGAATGTACCGTATTATCAATCATACCATGTGCTTTGAACCGTATTGCGTACAACGAAATGTACCATACTATCAATCATACCATGCGCTTTGAATCGTATTGCGTACAACGAATGTACCGTACTATCAATCATACCATGCGCTTTGAACCATATTGCGTACAACGCATATACTGTATTATCAAACGTACCATGCGCTTTGAACCATATTGCGTACAATGAATGTACCATATTATCAATCATACTATACGCTTTGAACCCTATTGCGTACAACGAAATGTACCATACTATCAATCATAACATGCGCTTTGAACCCTATTGCGTACAACGAAATGTACCATACTGTCAATCATAACATGCACTTTGAACCATATTGCGTACAACGAAATGTACCATACTATCAATTATAACATGCGCTTTGAACCCTATTGCGTACAACGAAATGTACCATACTATCAATCATAACATGCACTTTGAACCATATTGCGTACAACGAAATGTACCATACTATCAATTATAACATGCACTTTGAACCATATTGCGTACAACGAAATGTACCATACTATCAATCATAACATGCACTTTGAACCCTATTGCGTACAACGAAATGTACCATACTATCAATCATACCATGCACTTTGAACCCTATTGCGTACAACGAAATGTACCATACTATCAATCATAACATGCACTTTGAACCCTATTGCGTACAACGAAATGTACCATACTATCAATCATAACATGCACTTTGAACCATATTGCGTACAACGAAATGTACCATACTATCAATCATAACATGCACTTTGAACCATATTGCGTAAAACGAAATGTACCATACTATCAATCATAACATGCACTTTGAACCATATTGCGTACAACGAAATGTACCATACTATCAATCATAACATGCACTTTGAACCCTATTGCGTACAACGAAATGTACCATACTATCAATCATAACATGCACTTTGAACCATATTGCGTACAACGAAATGTACCATACTATCAATCATAACATGCACTTTGAACCATATTGCGTAAAACGAAATGTACCATACTATCAATCATAACATGCACTTTGAACCATATTGCGTACAACGAAATGTACCATACTATCAATAATAACATGCACTTTGAACCATATTGCGTACAACGAAATGTACCATACTATCAATCATACCATGCGCTCTGAACCATATTTCGCACAACGAATGTACCGTATTATCAATCGTACCATGCGCTTCGAGCCATATTGCGTACAACGAATGTACCGTATTACCAAACGTACCATGCGCTGTATTGCATCTAACGCATCGTATCACGCCATATGCATACATCATACGAAGCATATAATACCTGATAATGTATGTTTTCCTACCTGCTACATCAGTGGCTACCAGGATGGGGTAATCTTTCTTCTTAAACGATGTTATAACTTCATTTCTTTCTATCTGACTCATGTCTCCGTGTAGCAGTCCAGCTGAAAGACAAGAGCTGTCCGATTAGTGCGGTCACGAGGCACGCTCGCTTCTCCACAAACTTTTGCCAAAGCATTTCAAAAGTTAGATGAAAAAGATCATGCACGCATGAAAGTACTATTCAATTGTGCTTACTGTATTGGTTGCAACAATAAACCATTTAGTGACATGCACATTTTGTTCAGTGTCGTGTGTAAAAATGGCGTTGACATTTGTGAGAATTCTGGTAATGATCACAGGGCCAGTGAATTCATATACTATTATATACTATGATGATGTTAAAAATAAAACTACATATAAAACTGTATATTTATATTTCATAAACTTAACTAGTGTAAGCCATCATTCGACAATTAGCATAATAATTGGGGGAAGTCAAATTCACATTGGGGCAAGTCAGTTTGCCAGTGTCACTTGTCCCGGGCAAGTCAGTTTGCCATTGTCACTTGTCTCGGGCAAGTCAGTTTGCCATTGTCACTTGTCCCGGGAAAGTCAGTTTGCCAGTGTCATTTGTCCCGGGCAAGTCAGTTTGACAGTGTCACTTGTCCCAGGCAAGTCAGTTTGCCAGTGTCACTTGTCCCGGGCAATGCCAGTGTCACTTGTCCCGGGCAAGTCAGTTTGCCAGTGTCACTTGTCCCGGGCAAGTCAGTTTGCCAGTGTTACTTGTCCCGGGCAAGTCAGTGTGAAAAGAATTTGCAGAACCCTGTACATATGCATTATCTATGTCCAAAAGTAGATCTTTATGTTGAGAATGGCACAATATTGACATTGGCAGAATCAGTTTCCACGATATATCAAATTTTCAGCTGATTTTTACTTACCTTTAAAATCTCGACTACGTAGGTTTGTAGCTAACTCTTCTGAATTTGATTTTCTTGTTACAAAGATAAGGACACTTCCTACTGGAAAATGAAGTTACAAAGATAAGGACACTTCCTACTGGAAAATGAAGTTACAAAGATAAGGACACTTCCTACTGGAAAATGAAGTTACAAAGATAAGGACACTTCCTACTGGAAAATGTAGTTACAAAGATAAGGACACTTCCTACTGGAAAATGAAGTTACAAAGATAAGGACACTTCCTACTGGAAAATGAAGTTACAAAGATAAGGACACTTCCTACTGGAAAATGAAGTTACAAAGATAAGGACACTTCCTACTGGAAAATGAAGTTACAAAGATAAGGACACTTCCTACTGGAAAATGTAGTTACAAAGATAAGGACACTTCCTACTGGAAAATGAAGTTACAAAGATAAGGACACTTCCTACTGGAAAATGAAGTTACAAAGATAAGGACACTTCCTACTGGAAAATGAAGTTACAAAGATAAGGACACTTCCTACTGGAAAATGAAGTTACAAAGATAAGGACACTTCCTACTGGAAAATGTAGTTACAAAGATAAGGACACTTCCTACTGGAAAATGAAGTTACAAAGATAAGGACACTTCCTACTGGAAAATGAAGTTACAAAGATAAGGACACTTCCTACTGGAAAATGAAGTTACAAAGATAAGGACACTTCCTACTGGAAAATGAAGTTACAAAGATAAGGACACTTCCTACTGGAAAATGAAGTTACAAAGATAAGGACACTTTCTACTGGAAAATGTAGTTACAAGATAAGGACACTTTCTACTGGAAAATGAAGTGAAAACAATTAAATCTCGCAATCTCAATATTTAGTGGAGCCTACATCGTGAAATGGATACAGTGTTTGCCTCAGTCGAGAGACTGCGAGTTCGAATCGCACAAACATCAGGGTGGTTATGTCCTTAGGCAAGACTCTTAAATCCACATTGCCTCTTCTCCCTCCCTCATGGCGATGAATTCCACATTGCCTCTTCTCCCTCCCTCATGGCAATGAATTCCACATTGCCTCTTCTCTCTCCCTCATGGCGATGAATTGCCTCTTCTCTCTCCATCATGGCGATGGATTCCACATTGCTTCTTCTCTCTCCCTCATGGCAATGAATTCCACATTGCCTCTTCTCTCTCCCTCATGGCGATGGATTCCACATTGCCTCTTCTCCCTCCCTCATGGCGATGAATTCCACATTGCCTCTTCTCCCTCCCTCATGGCGATGAATTCCACATTGCCTCTTCTCCCTCCCTCATGGCGATGGATTCCACATTGCCTCTTCTCCCTCCCTCATGGCGATGAATTCCACATTGCCTCTTCTCCCTCCATCATGGTGATGGATTCCACATTGCCTCTTCTCTCTCCATCATGGCAATGAATTCCACATTGCCTCTTCTCCCTCCCTCATGGCGATGGATTCCACATTTCCTCTTCTCTCTCCATCATGGCGATGAATTCCACATTTCCACTTCTCTCTCCCTCATGGCGATGGATTCCACATTGCCTCGTCTACCGGTACCTCCCTCGTGGCAATGGATTCCATCAGGAATGAGGTATTGGGAGCAATTAAACGAGCAATTAAACTAATGTTGTAAGAACATGTTTCGCAATCAAACTAAATTAATTTTGTATACACTAATACTTTCGTATTATAATAAAATTTCCTGACTTAAGTTTTCACGAAGTTCTGTGCAATACAATGAGTAAATCATATTGTTTATGACTCGGTGATAAATCTATAATATTCAATTACCTGCAGTGTGATATATGTACAGCTAAATCTGTGTTAGCAGTCACCTCTATTCAGCAGTCAATTTCCAGATTCACTAACTGCCATTTTATTATATATTTGACCTCTATTAAGCAGCCACCTGATCCAACCAATCGTTCGCTGTCCTTCCCTGGAGCCGAGGCGAGCGGTTCAAAAGATCAATTAGCCCGTCATAAAACACAATGTGGTAATACAGCATGCCACTGCACGAGATTGTATTATTATTATATTTCGGGTTTTACGCCTGCATCAGCACCATTTTAGGATATATCGCCGGCAGGCAGTTTACCTAACAACATCTTTCCTGGGCAGGCTCCAGCGGTTAACCAGTACTTGGGTGCACCAACCTCCGTAAGAAACTGCCAACTTTTTCATATAAATGAAACACGGTCTGAGCGGGGCTCGAACCCGTGACCAACAGTGATGATAGGTTACAGTGGTATACAAGTCAGCGACCTTAACCACTCGACCACGGAGGCGGACTGCTGCACAAGATTGTACAAAACCGCTCCTTATTCTTGGAATAGTCAAGCTATAAACCATTTTATGCTCCTCAATCTATACTTATAGTATGTCCCTCAATCTATACATACATTACCTTCAATCTATACCTGTATGTCCAGCAATCTATACTTGTATGTTCCTCATTCTATAATTGTATATCCCATTCTATACTATGACCCTCCCTCAATCTATACTTACATGTGGTCATTTCAACAAGCCGCTTAACCAACCACGTCCATTTTGCCGGGCCCGGGGGTAACACCTCCACGTACTGCGTCACATCTTCATTGGCCTGAAATGTGATGAACAAGAATACTTTCAGCATTGTATCACACATGCAACCAAATATGGTATTTGACAAACTAAATGATCTCTAGTTTATTCAACGTCGCTAACGGTTGCCCATTTGAGAGATTTGGAACCTAGAACAATGATGGGCAAGTGATTTGAAGTCAAATACCGTAACCATGCGGCCTTGAATGTAAATATTTACATATGTAAATGAGCACTTACAATTCCTGCTTCCGCTTGGACCACTCTGATTGGATCATATTTACATAGTAAATGAGCACTTACAACTCCTGCCTCCCCTTGGACCACTCTAATTGGATCATATTTACATATGTAAATGAGCACTTACAACTCCTGCCTCCTCTTGGACCACTCTGATTGGATCATATTTACATATGTAAATGAGCACTTACAACTCCTGCCTGCCCTTGGACCCACTCTGATTGGATCATATTTACATATGTAAATGAGCACTTACAACTCCTGCCTCCCCTTGGACCACTCTGATTGGATCATATTTACATATGTAAATGAGCACTTACAACTCCTGCCTCCCCTTGGACCACTCTGATTGGATCATATTTACATATGTAAATGAGCACTTACAACTCCTGCCTCCCCTTGGACCCACTCTGATTGGATCATATTTACATATGTAAATGAGCACTTACAACTCCTGCCTCCCCTTGGACCACTCTGATTGGATCATATTTACATATGTAAATGAGCACTTACAACTCCTGCCTCCCCTTGGACCACTCTGATTGGATCAGCTAGAATATCACGTGCCAATTTTTCAACTTTTCTTCTAAAGGTTGCACTAAATAGCAATGCTAAAAAAGAAAGTTACATCATTCAACCTTTTTTCGATCCAAAGTGAATATATGTATTACACTGTGGGTAGATAATGTATGCATGACTTTGTTGGTAGGTAGATACGGTATAATGTAAAAATGTGTGTATTACGTTTATTTATCGTCGCTACCGGTTGCCCATATGAGCGACGCCTCCTGAAGAGATTACGGTAGTCATTTTAGATTTTGGAGGATAGTGCATGATACAGATAGAGACCCATTCCAGAGTATCCTCTGGTTCTTTTACGTGCACGATGTACAGCACCGACACGAGACCTCGGTTTAACGTCCCATCTGAAAGACTGTTCATTTGTAAAAAAGTAAAGTGTTTGTTTATTATAGTGTCACCCCCATTTAAAGGGCCAGCCATTTCTGACTTATGAGACACCTTTAAATGTCAAAACTGTTTAGAAATATTACAGATACCTTGCAACAACATCCACCACTATGCATCTTAAAATTTTAATTAACTGCTCAATATTACCAAAAATTACTATTTAAAGTATATTATGACAATGACCTCAAGAATGTTGTCCGCTCAGTCACACGTTTGGAAATACTTCAACCGCTATGAGAATAACAAAACTGCTAGGTGTAAACTATGCAAATTGGATTTAACATATTCGGGTACAACATCAATCTGTATAATCATTTGAAAAACAAACACCCTTCAACAGAAAGCAGTTCAAGTGACAATGGCTTCATTTGTGAAAACGCCCAAGAATGTACAGTGACCAATAACAATAACTGAATGAGTGGTCGTCATAATTGGCATGGCCTTACAGGAAGAAGATGATGTCTACGCGTAAAACAGAAATTAGGCTAATTTGGCAATTTTTATAAGAGTATGAGTGATTTTGAGTTTTTGATAGAATTATATCGAATATTGGAATACCTTTCCAACCGAATATTAAAATAGCAAAATCACTATTCATTGCCAACCCTACTATTTTTAAGAACCACTAGTTTTCAACTTGTTTTTATATCAATTGGCCTCATTTTCTCACAGACAGTCACAATATTAGTAAACAAAAAGTAAAAGTAAAGTGTTTGTTTATTATAGTGTCACCACTTTTTAAAGGGCCAGCCATTTCTGACTTATGAGACACTTCTTTTTATGAACATCAGTACTTCCCGATTCCTATGCTTGTATGCCAGGCGCCAGGCTGGTAGGCAATCAGTAACCATTATTTAACTGGCTGGTGGCTCACCAACCGGCCATATCAGAATGAACCCCTGACAAGATTCGAACCTTCGACCTCCCGCTCCATAGTCGGGACGCCTAACCACTAGGCCACGGTATATATATTGCTTACTTACTCTGTCGATCGGGTCTGACATGGTTAGCGATAGAATGCACCTGAGGCTCTGAAAAACAAATAATCGTGCTTTCTCTATAATGGTGACTATAAATGTTACTTATTACATGAAATTGAAGTCAATCATATACTGGGATTGCAAACATTGCATGCTAAACTTTATGCTTACAAAGGATGCTTTTTTGTGGGACCTTAGCCTGGGAACAGGCGTCGATATATTTTGCCTGGTCAGTCAAATAAACATTTTTAACACCGAGACTATTAATTGGGTCGTATTGAGTTTCTGATCATATCAACGCTTGGGGAAACTTGGGGGATTGTCCTTGTAATTATTACTTACCATTAATCCTATTAATAGGCCTATTAGCACGTGACTTAATTAATGACGTACTTGAATCGAAAGCGAGGCACTGCAATGTTGATAAAACTTTATAATTGGCAGCCATTGTTTACAGGTCAACGGAACGATAAATAGTTTTAAAAAGTACAATGTGCGTCTGATTTGACATATTTACTCAATATTTAAGTTGTCCTTAGCTCAATTACGCCGAATCGACCCATTACCACCTAAACATAATAGTTAAAATCCGCCATCTCAACGATATAACACAGAAACGGGACAATATATGTTTGCAATGTAAATGAGGCTACGGGAGCATTCGTGTATATTCGGAAATGATTGTGTATAATCGCGCCTGTTTGGCAATTTCCGATATAATTCCGTTTCTATATTTAGCGATAGTATCTTGTAGAGAAGAATTGTCGTTCTTCAAATCTACACCCTCATAAATGAGGGTGTATGTAAGTAGATGGCGCTACGATCGGAAATCAAGTTTCCCCAGGCTGTCATTTTACCAGAAGTTAAAAAGTGAAAAATTGACAGACTGGAAGCCAGGCTAGTGGGACCTCTATGGTGTAATGGATACGATCTCCGCCTTGTAACTGAGAGGTTGTGAGTTTGAGACTGGAAACCAGGCTAGTGGGACCTCTATGGTGTAATGGATATGATCTCTGCCTTGTAACCGAGCGGTTGTGAGTTTGAGACTGGAACCCAGGCTAGTGGGACCTCTATGGTGTAATGGATACGATCTCCGCCTTGTAACCGAGAGGTTGAGAGTTTGAGCCCCGTGAGAACCAGGGTGGTGCCCTTAGACATGACATTTATATCCACATTGCTCCCTCTCTCCCCCACCCACGGTGAAGATTCCAATCAGGAATGAAGTCTCGAAAGCGATTAATCTGATGTTGTAAAATTTATGCAATGGAGGTAATATAAATTTGTAAATTTAAACGGTTAAAGCGACATTACATCGCAAAATGCAAACAAAATTCTTTTTTCTTCAGTTATTGCATTGCTACTACCAATCCTTCCGAATACATTCGAATACTAACATTGAATCAATAAACAGTGTTTTTGTGGATTGAAAGTATGATTTCATATAACGGTCATCCACGCTCCTGAATTGACGTTTGTTTTGTCATCGGAGTCAATACTAAACACGAGATAATGTCGTTTAGATATTTTAACTAAGTATAGTCTAGAAATATATAGGCACAAATGTGAGATATAACGGTAAATCTGTACCATAAATCGTGTTATTCAGGACACACCAGTTGTATTATGCATGGATGTTTACATTATTTTGTTATGTCAACAAACTGTGCATACAACGTTTGTTTATTATTTGAAACACTCAGTATTTGAGGCAAATATTTGGAAACAAATTATACCATATAAGGGGAAAATACATTCTGTAGAAATTTGTGTTTTCACTGATGTAGTGTCGCTTTAAAAAGAGTATTCTGGGGGGTGGGGGTCAGTAACAAATAAGGTCTCGCATTATTTCCAGCTACGTTGCAATACGTGCACCATCCTAGTGATAAAGTTACGTTGCACTGATTAATAGAATGGTTTACTAACTCTAAACGTTTGTCCAGAATTACGGTAACACTTACCAAAGCCCATATCAAACATTCGATCAGCTTCATCATATACAAGGTAGGTAACTCTTCTCAGATTTGTGGCCTTCTTCTTTACTAAGTCTATCAATCTCCCCTAATATAAATCAATCAATTAATCAATCAATCAATCAATCAATGAAAACAATACTATTCCATAATGAATTAACCTACAATTATGTTTGTGGATGTCGTGATAGCGCAGTGGTAGCGTGTTCGCTTCAGGTGCGAAAGGGTCGGAGCTTGAATAATTAAAACAAGTAGATATCTTAATAGCAAGATTTTTAACAAAGAACTTTTACAGAAAATATGACTGTTGGAACTTACAGGTGTGGATGGAACTTACAGGTGTGGATGGAACTTACAGGTGTGGATGGAACTTACAGGTGTGGATGGAACTGGATGGACCATACAGGTGTGGATGGAACTTACAGGTGTGGATGGAACTTACAGGTGTGGATGGAACTTACAGGTGTGGATGGAACTTACAGGTGTGGATGGAACTGGATGGAACTTACAGGTGTGGATGGAACTTACAGGTGTGGATGGAACTGGATGGAACTTACAGGTGTGGATGGAACTTACAGGTGTGGATGGAACTTACAGGTGTGGATGGAACTTACAGGTGTGGAGACTATGTGGAACTTACAGGTGTGGTGACTATGTGGAACTTACAGGTGTGGTGACTATGTGGAACTTACAGGTGTGGTGACTATGTGGAACTTACAGGTGTGGAGACTATGTGAAAGATGGAACTTACAGGTGTGGTGACTATATGAGAGATAGATCTTACAGGTGTGGTGACTATATGAGAGATGGAACTTACAGGTGTGGGGACTATATGAGAGATGGAACTTACAGGTGTGGTGACTATGTGAGAGATGTAACTTACAGGTGTGGTGACTATATGAGAGATGGAACTTACAGGTGTGGAGACTATGTGAGAGATGGAACATACAGGTGTGGTGACTATGTGAGAGATGGAACTTACAGGTGTGGAGACTATGTGAGAGATGGAACTTACAGGTGTGGAGACTATGTGAGAGATGGAACTTACAGGTGTGGTGACTATGTGAGAGATGGAACTTACAGGTGTGGAGACTATGTGAGAGATGGAACTTACAGGTGTGGAAACTATGTGAGAGATGGAACTTACAGGTGTGGTGACTATGTGGAAGTTACAGGTGTGGTGACTATGTGGAACTTACAGGTGTGGAGACTATGTGAGAGATGGAACTTACAGGTATGGAGACTATATGAGAGATGGAACTTACAGGTGTGGAGACTATATGAGAGATGGAACTTACAGGTGTGGAGACTATGTGGAACTTACAGGTGTGGTGACTATGTGGAACTTACAGGTGTGGTGACTATGTGAGAGATGGAACTTACAGGTGTGGTGACTATGTGAGAGATGGAACTTACAGGTGTGGTGACTATGTGAGAGATGGAACTTACAGGTGTGGAGACTATGTGGGAGATGGAACTTACAGGTGTGGTGACTATGTGAGAGATGGAACTTACAGGTGTGGTGACTATGAGAGAGATGAAACTTACAGGTGTGGTGACTATGTGAGAGATGGAACTTACAGGTGTGGTGACTATGTGAGAGATGGAACTTACAGGTGTGGAGACTATGTGAGAGATGGAACTTACAGGTGTGGTGACTATGTGAGAGATGGAACTTACAGGTGTGGTGACTATGTGAGACATGGAACTTACAGGTGTGGAGACTATGTGAGAGATGGAACTTACAGGTGTGGAGACTATATGAGAGATGGAACTTACAGGTGTGGTGACTATGTGAGAGATGGAACTTACAGGTGTGGAGACTATGTGGAACTTACAGGTGTGGGAACTATGTGAGAGATGGAACTTACAGGTGTGGAGACTATGTGAGAGATGGAACTTACAGGTGTGGTGACTATGTGGAACTTACAGGTGTGGTGACTATGTGGAACTTACAGGTGTGGAGATTATGTGAGAGATGGAACGTACAGGTGTGGAGACTATGTGAGAGATGGAACTTACAGGTGTGGTGACTATGTGAGAGATGGAACTTACAGGTGTGGACTATGTGAGAGATGGAACTTACAGGTGTGGTGACTACGTGGAACTTACAGGTGTGGTGACTATGTGGAACTTACAGGTGTGGTGACTATGTGGAACTTACAGGTGTGGTGACTATGTGGAACTTACAGGTGTGGCGACTATGTGGAACTTACAGGTGTGGTGACTATGTGGAACTTACAGGTGTGGTGACTATGTGGAACTTACAGGTGTGGTGACTATGTGGAATTTACAGGTGTGGTGACTATGTGGAACTTACAGGTGTGGAGACTATGTGGAACTTACAGGTGTGGTGACTATGTGGAACTTACAGGTGTGGTGACTATGTGGAACATACAGGTGTGGAGACATGTGGAACTTACAGGTGTGGTGACTATGTGGAACTTACAGGTGTGGAGACTATGTGGAACTTACAGGTGTGGTGACTATGTGGAACTTACAGGTGTGGTGACTATGTGGAACTTACAGGTGTGGAGACTATGTGAGAGATGGAACTTACAGGTGTGGTGACTATGTGGAACTTACAGGTGTGGAGACTATATGAGAGATGGAACTTACAGGTGTGGTGACTATGTGGAACTTACAGGTGTGGTGACTATGTGGAACTTACAGGTGTGGTGACTATGTGGAACTTACAGGTGTGGAGACTATATGAGAGATGGAACTTACAGGTGTGGTGACTATGTGGAACTTACAGGTGTGGTGACTATGTGGAACTTACAGGTGTGGTGACTATGTGGAACTTACAGGTGTGGAGACTATATGAGAGATGGAACTTACAGGTGTGGTGACTATGTGGAACATACAGGTGTGGTGACTATGTGGAACTTACAGGTGTGGAGACTATGTGGAACTTACAGGTGTGGTGACTATGTGGAACTTACAGGTGTGGAGACTATGTGAGAGATGGAACATACAGGTATGGTGACTATATGAGAGATGGAACTTACAGGTGTGGTGAATATGTGGAACTTACAGGTGTGGAGACTATGTGAGAGATGGAACTTACAGGTGTGGTGACTATGTGAGAGATGGAACTTACAGGTGTGGAGACTATGTGAGAGATGGAACTTACAGGTGTGGAGACTATGTGAGAGATGGAACTTACAGGTGTGGTGACTATGTGAGAGATGGAACTTACAGGTGTGGAGACTATGTGAGAGATGGAACTTACAGGTGTGGTGACTATGTGAGAGATGGAACTTACAGATGTGGAGACTATGTGAGAGATGGAACTTACAGGTGTGGTGACTATGTGAGAGATGGAACTTACAGGTGTGGTGACTATGTGAGACATGAACTTACAGGTGTGGAGACTATTGAGAGATGAACTTACAGGTGTGGTGACTATGTGAGAGATGGAACTTACAGGTGTGGTGACTATGTGAGAGATGGAACTTACAGGTGTGGAGACTATGTGAGAGATGGAACTTACAGGTGTGGAGACTATGTGAGAGATGGAACTTACAGGTGTGGAGACTATGTGGAACTTACAGGTGTGGAGACTATGTGGAACTTACAGGTGTGGAGACTATGTGAGAGATGGAACTTACAGGTGTGGTGACTATGTGAGAGATGGAACTTACAGGTGTGGAGACTATGTGAGAGATGGAACTTACAGGTGTGGTGACTATGTGAGAGATGGAACTTACAGGTGTGGAGACTATGTGGAACTTACAGGTGTGAGACTATATGAGAGATGGAACTTACAGGTGTGGAGACTATGTGGAACTTACAGGTGTGGTGACTATGTGAGAGATGGAACTTACAGGTGTGGTGACTATGTGGAACTTACAGGTGTGGTGACTATGTGGAACTTACAGGTGTGGTGACTATGTGGAACTTACAGGTGTGGTGATTATGTGGAACTTACAGGTGTGGAGACTATGTGAGAGATGGAACTTACAGGTGTGGTGACCATATGAGAGATGGAACGTACAGGTGTGGTGACTATGTGAGAGATGTAACTTACAGGTGTGGTGACTATATGAGAGATGGAACTTACAGGTGTGGAGACTATGTGAGAGATGGAACTTACAGGTGTGGTGACTATGTGAGAGATGGAACTTACAGGTGTGGTGACTATGTGGAACTTACAGGTGTGGTGACTATGTGGAACTTACAGGTGTGGTGACTATGTGGAACTTACAGGTGTGGTGACTATGTGGAACTTACAGGTGTGGAGACTATGTGAGAGATGGAACTTACAGGTGTGGTGACTATATGAGAGATGGAACTTACAGGTGTGGTGACTATGTGAGAGATGTAACTTACAGGTGTGGTGACTATATGAGAGATGGAACTTACAGGTGTGGAGACTATGTGAGAGATGGAACTTACAGGTGTGGTGACTATGTGAGAGATGGAACTTACAGGTGTGGAGACTATGTGGGAGATGGAACTTACAGGTGTGGTGACTATGTGAGAGATGGAACTTACAGGTGTGGAGACTATATGAGAGATGGAACTTACAGGTGTGGAGACTATGTGGAACTTACAGGTGTGGTGACTATGTGGAACTTACAGGTGTGGTGACTATGTGAGAGATGGAACTTACAGGTATGGAGACTATATGAGAGATGGAACTTACAGGTGTGGAGACTATGTGAGAGATGGAACTTACAGGTGTGGAGACTATATGAGAGATGGAACTTACAGGTGTGGAGACTATGTGGAACTTACAGGTGTGGTGACTATGTGGAACTTACAGGTGTGGTGACTATGTGAGAGATGGAACTTACAGGTGTGGTGACTATGTGAGAGATGGAACTTACAGGTGTGGTGACTATGTGAGAGATGGAACTTACAGGTGTGGAGACTATGTGGGAGATGGAACTTACAGGTGTGGTGACTATGTGAGAGATGGAACTTAAAGGTGTGGTGACTATGAGAGAGATGAAACTTACAGGTGTGGTGACTATGTGAGAGATGGAACTAACAGGTGTGGTGACTATGTGAGAGATGGAACTTACAGGTGTGGAGACTATGTGAGAGATGGAACTTACAGGTGTGGTGACTATGTGGAACTTACAGGTGTGGTACTATGTGGAACTTACAGGTGTAGCGACTATGTGAGAGATGGAACTTACAGGTGTGGTGACTATGTGGAACTTACATGTGTGGAGACTATGTGAGAGATGGATCTTACAGGTGTGGTGACTATGTGAGAGATGGAACTTACAGGTGTGGTGACTATGTGGAACTTACAGGTGTAGCAACTATGTGAGAGATGAAACTTACAGGTGTGGTGACTATGTGGAACTTACAGGTGTAGAGACTATGTGAGAGATGGATCTTACAGGTGTGGTGACTATGTGAGAGATGGAACTTACAGGTGTGGTGACTATGTGAGAGATGGATCTTACAGGTGTGGTGACTATGTGAGAGATGGAACTTACAGGTGTGGTGACTATGTGAGAGATGGATCTTACAGGTGTGGTGACTATGTTGAGAGATGGAACTCACAGGTGTGGTGACTATGTGGAACTTACAGGTGTAGCGACTATGTGAGAGATGGAACTTACAGGTGTGGTGACTATGTGGAACTTACAGGTGTGGAGACTATGTGAGAGATGGATCTTACAGGTGTGGTGACTATGTGAGAGATGGAACTTACAGGTCTGGAGACTATGTGAGAGATGGAACTTACAGGTGTGGAGACTATGTGAGAGATGGAACTTACAGGTGTGGTGACTATGTGAGATATGGAACTTACAGGTGTGGAGACTATGTGGAACTTACAGGTGTGGAGACTATATGAGAGATGGAACTTACAGGTGTGGAGACTATGTGGAACTTACAGGTGTGGTGACTATGTGAGAGATGGAACTTACAGGTGTGGTGACTATGTGGAACGTACAGGTGTGGTGACTATGTGGAACTTACAGGTGTGGTGACTATGTGGAACTTACAGGTGTGGTGACTATGTGGAACTTACAGGTGTGGTGACTATATGAGAGATGGAACTTACAGGTGTGGAGACTATGTGAGAGATGGAACTTACAGGTGTGGTGACTATGTGAGAGATGGAACTTACAGGTGTGGAGACTATATGGAACTTACAGGTGTGGGGACTATGTGAGAGATGGAACTTACAGGTGTGGAAACTATGTGAGAGATGGAAATTACAGGTGTGGTGACTATGTGGAACTTACAGGTGTGGTGACTATGTGGAACTTACAGGTGTGGTGACTATGTGAGAGATGGAACTTACAGGTATGGAGACTATATGAGAGATGGAACTTACAGGTGTGGAGACTATATGAGAGATGGAACTTACAGGTGTGGAGACTATGTGGAACTTACAGGTGTGGTGAATATGTGGAACTTACAGGTGTGGTGACTATGTGAGAGATGGAACTTACAGGTGTGGTGACTATGTGAGAGATGGAACTTACAGGTGTGGAGACTATGTGGGAGATGGAACTTACAGGTGTGGTGACTATGTGAGAGATGGAACTTACAGGTGTGGTGACTATGAGAGAGATGGAACTTACAGGTGTGGTACTATGTGAGAGATGGAACTTACAGGTGTGGTGACTATGTGAGAGATGGAACTTACAGGTGTGGAGACTATGTGAGAGATGGAACTTACAGGTGTGGTGACTATGTGAGAGATGGAACTTACAGGTGTGGTGACTATGTGAGACATGGAACTTACAGGTGTGGAGACTATGTGAGAGATGGAACTTACAGGTGTGGTGACTATGTGAGAGATGGAACTTACAGGTGTGGAGACTATGTGAGAGATGGAACTTACAGGTGTGGTGACTATATGAGAGATGGAACTTACAGGTGTGGAGACTATGTGGAACTTACAGGTGTGGAGACTATGTGGAACTTACAGGTGTGGTGACTATGTGAGAGATGGAACTTACAGGTGTGGAGACTATGTGGAACTTACAGGTGTGGAGACTATATGAGAGATGGAACTTACAGGTGTGGAGACTATGTGGAACTTACAGGTGTGGTGACTATGTGAGAGATGGAACTTACAGGTGTGGTGACTATGTGGAACTTACAGGTGTGGTGACTATGTGGAACTTACAGGTGTGGTGACTATGTGGAACTTACAGGTGTGGTGACTATGTGGAACTTACAGGTGTGGAGACTATGTGAGAGATGGAACTTACAGGTGTGGTGACTATATGAAAGATGGAACTTACAGGTGTGGTGACTATGTGAGAGATGTAACTTACAGGTGTGGTGACTATATGAGAGATGGAACTTACAGGTGTGGAGACTATGTGAGAGATGGAACTTACAGGTGTGGTGACTATGTGAGAGATGGAACTTACAGGTGTGGAGACTATATGGAACTTACAGGTGTGGGGACTATGTGAGAGATGGAACTTACAGGTGTGGAAACTATGTGAGAGATGGAAATTACAGGTGTGGTGACTATGTGGAACTTACAGGTGTGGTGACTATGTGGAACTTACAGGTGTGTTGACTATGTGAGAGATGGAACTTACAGGTATGGAGACTATATGAGAGATGGAACTTACAGGTGTGGAGACTATATGAGAGATGGAACTTACAGGTGTGGAGACTATGTGGAACTTACAGGTGTGGTGACTATGTGGAACTTACAGGTGTGGTGACTATGTGAGAGATGGAACTTACAGGTGTGGTGACTATGTGAGAGATGGAACTTACAGGTGTGGTGACTATGTGAGAGATGGAACTTACAGGTATGGAGACTATGTGGGAGATGGAACTTACAGGTGTGGTGACTATGTGAGAGATGGAACTTACAGGTGTGGTGACTATGAGAGAGATGGAACTTACAGGTGTGGTACTATGTGAGAGATGGAACTTACAGGTGTGGTGACTATGTGAGAGATGGAACTTACAGATGTGGCGACTATGTGAGAGATGGAACTTACAGGTGTGGTGACTATGTGAGAGATGGAACTTACAGGTGTGGTGACTATGTGAGACATGGAACTTACAGGTGTGGAGACTATTTGAGAGATGGAACTTACAGGTGTGGTGACTATGTGAGAGATGGAACTTACAGGTGTGGAGACTATGTGAGAGATGGAACTTACAGGTGTGGTGACTATATGAGAGATGGAACTTACAGGTGTGGAGACTATGTGGAACTTACAGGTGTGGAGACTATGTGGAACTTACAGGTGTGGAGACTATGTGGAACTTACAGGTGTGGAGACTATGTGGAACTTACAGGTGTGGTGACTATGTGAGAGATGGAACTTACAGGTGTGGAGACTATGTGAGAGATGGAACTTACAGGTGTGGTGACTATGTGAGAGATGGAACTTACAGGTGTGGAGACTATGTGGAACTTACAGGTGTGGAGACTATATGAGAGATGGAACTTACAGGTGTGGAGACTATGTGGAACTTACAGGTGTGGTGACTATGTGAGAGATGGAACTTACAGGTGTGGTGACTATGTGGAACTTACAGGTGTGGTGACTATGTGGAACTTACAGGTGTGGTGACTATGTGGAACTTACAGGTGTGGTGATTATGTGGAACTTACAGGTGTGGAGACTATGTGAGAGATGGAACTTACAGGTGTGGTGACTATATGAAGATGGAACTTACAGGTGTGGTGACTATGTGAGAGATGTAACTTACAGGTGTGGTGACTATATGAGAGATGGAACTTACAGGTGTGGAGACTATGTGAGAGATGGAACTTACAGGTGTGGTGACTATGTGAGAGATGGAACTTACAGGTGTGGTGACTATGTGGAACTTACAGGTGTGGTGACTATGTGAGAGATGAACTTACAGGTGTGGGACTATATGAGAGATGGAACTTACAGGTGTGGTGACTATGTGGAACTTACAGGTGTGGTGACTATGTGGAACTTACAGGTGTGGAGACTATGTGAGAGATGGAACTTACAGGTGTGGGACTATATGAAGATGGAACTTACAGGTGTGGAGACTATGTGAGAGATGGAACTTACAGGTGTGGTGACTATATGAGAGATGGAACTTACAGGTGTGGAGACTATGTGGAACTACAGGTGTGGTGACTATGTGGAACTTACAGGTGTGGTGACTATGAAATGGAACTTACAGGTGTGGTGACTATGTGAGAGATGGAACTTACAGGTGTGGTGACTATGTGAGAGATGGAACTTACAGGTGTGGTGACTATGTGAGAGATGGAACTTACAGGTGTGGTGACTATGTGAGAGATGGAACTTACAGGTGTGGTGACTATGTGAGAGATGGAACTTACAGGTGTGGTGACTATGTGAGAGATGGAACTTACAGGTGTGGTGACTATGTGAGAGATGGAACTTACAGGTGTGGAGACTATGTGAGAGATGGAACTTACAGGTGTGGTGACTATTGGAACTTACAGGTGTGGGACTATGTGAGAGATGGAACTTACAGGTGTGGAGACTATATGAGAGATGGAACTTACAGGTGTGGAGATATGGAACTTAAGACTATGTGGAACTTACAGGTGTGGTGACTATGTGAGAGATGGAACTTACAGGTGTGGACTATGTGAGAGATGGAACTTACAGGTGTGGTGACTATGTGAGAGATGGAACTTACAGGTGTGGAGACTATGTGGAACTTACAGGTGTGGTGACTATGTGGAACTTACAGGTGTGGGACTATGTGAGAGATGGAACTTACAGGTGTGGGACTATGTGAGAGATGGAACTTACAGGTGTGGTGACAAACACAACAAAAACTATGTGAGAGATGGAACTTACAGGTGTGGAGACTATGAATGGAACTTACAGAACATGGAACTTACAGTGTGGAGACTATGTGAGAGATGGAACTTACAGGTGTGGTGACTATGTGAGAGATGGAACTTACAGGTGTGGTGACTATGTGGAACTTACAGGTGTGGAGACTATGTGAGAGATGGAACTTACAGGTGTGGTGACTATGTGAGAGATGAACACAACAGAACTTACAGGTGTGGAGACTATGTGAGAGATGGAACTTACAGGTGTGGTGACTATATGAGAGATGGAACTTACAGGTGTGGTGACTATGTGGAACTTACAGGTGTGGAGACTATGTGAGAGATGGAACTTACAGGTGTGGTGACTATGTGGAACTTACAGGTGTGGAGACTATGTGAGAGATGTAACTTACAGGTGTGGTGACTATATGAGAGATGGAACTTACAGGTGTGGTGACTATGTGGAACTTACAGGTGTGGAGACTATGTGAGAGATGGAACTTACAGGTGTGGTGACTATGTGGAACTTACAGGTGTGAAGACTATGTGAGAGATGTAACTTACAGGTGTGGTGACTATATGAGAGATGGAACTTACAGGTGTGGTGACTATGTGGAACTTACAGGTGTGGAGACTATGTGAGAGATGGAACTTACAGGTGTGGTGACTATGTGGAACTTACAGGTGTGAAGACTATGTGAGAGATGTAACTTACAGGTGTGGTGACTATATGAGAGATGGAACTTACAGGTGTGGTGACTATGTGGAACTTACAGGTGTGGAGACTATGTGAGAGATGGAACTTACAGGTGTGGTGACTGTGTGAGAGATGGAACTTACAGGTGTGATGACTGTGTGAGAGATGGAACTTACAGGTGTGGAGACTATGTGAGAGATGGAACTTACAGGTGTGATGACTGTGTGAGAGATGGAACTTACAGGTGTGGAGACTATGTGAGAGATGGAACTTACAGGTGTGGAGACTATGTGAGAGATGGAACTTACAGGTGTGGTGACTATGTGGAACTTACAGGTGTGGAGACTTTGTGAGAGATGGAACTTACAGGTGTGGAGACTGTGTGAGAGATGTAACTTACAGGTGTGGTGACTATGTGGAACTTACAGGTGTGGTGACTGTGTGAGAGATGGAACTTACAGGTGTGATGACTGAGTGAGAGATGGAACTTACAGGTGTGGAGACTATGTGAGAGATGGAACTTACAGGTGTGATGACTGTGTGAGAGATGGAACTTACAGGTGTGGAGACTATGTGAGAGATGGAACTTACAGGTGTGGAGACTATGTGAGAGATGGAACTTACAGGTGTGGTGACTATGTGGAACTTACAGGTGTGGAGACTTTGTGAGAGATGGAACTTACAGGTGTGGAGACTGTGTGAGAGATGTAACTTACAGGTGTGGTGACTATGTGGAACTTACAGGTGTGGGGACTATGTGAGAGGTGGAACTTACAGGTGTGGAGACTGTGTGAGAGATGTAACTTACAGGTGTGGTGACTATGTGGAACTTACAGGTGTGGGGACTATGTGAGAGATGGAACTTACAGGTGTGGAGACTATGTGAGAGATGGAACTTACAGGTGTGGTGACTATGTGGAATATAGGTGTGGTGACTATGTGGAACTTACAGGTGTGGTGACTATGTGAGAGATGGAACTTACAGGTGTGGATACTATGTGAGATATGGAACTTACAGGTGTGGAGACTATGTGAGAGATGGAACTTACAGATGTGGAGACTATGTGGAACTTACAAGTGTGGAGACTATGTGAGAGATGGAACTTACAGGTGTGGTGACTATGTGAGAGATGGAACTTACAGGTGTGGTGACTATGTGGAACTTACAGGTGTGGAGACTATGTGAGAGATGGAACTTACAGGTGTGGTGACTATGTGAGAGATGGAACTTACAGGTGTGGTGACTATGTGGAACTTACAGTTGTGGAGACTATGTGAGAGATGGAACTTACAGGTGTGGTGACTATATGAGAGATGGAACTTACAGGTGTGGTGACTATGTGAGAGATGGAACTTACAGGTGAGGTGACTATGTGAGAGATGGAACTTACATGTGTGGTGACTATGTGGAACTTACAGGTGTGGTGACTATGTGAGAGATGGAACTTACAGGTGTGGTGACTATGTGAGAGATGGAACTTACAGGTGTGGAGACTATGTGGGAGATGGAACTTACAGGTGTGGAGACTATATGAGAGATGGAACTTACAGGTGTGGAGACTATATGAGAGATGGAACTTACAGGTGTGGTGACTATGTGGAACTTACATGTGTGGTGACTATGTGAGAGATGGAACTTACAGGAGTGGTGACTATGTGAGAGATGGAACTTACAGGTGTGGTGACTATGTGAGAGATGGAACTTACAGGTGTGGAGACTATGTGGGAGATGGAACTTACAGGTGTGGTGACTATGTGAGAGATGGAACTTACAGGTGTGGTGACTATGAGAGAGATGGAACTTACATGTGTGGTGACTATGTGAGACATGGAACTTACAGGTGTGGAGACTATATGAGAGATGGAACTTACAGGTGTGGAGACTATGTGGAACTAAGGTGTGGTGACTATGTGGAACTTACAGGTGTGGGGACTATGTGAGAGATGGAACTTACAGGTGTGGAGACTATGTGAGAGATGGAACTTACAGGTGTGGTGACTATGTGGAACTTAGGTGTGGAGACTATGTGGAACTTACAGGTGTGGTGACTATGTGAGAGATGGAACTTACAGGTGTGGACTATGTGAGAGATGGAACTTACAGGTGTGGTGACTATGTGAGAGATGGAACTTACAGGTGTGGAGACTATGTGAGAGATGTAACTTACAGGTGTGGTGACTATGTGGAACTTACAGGTGTGGAGACTTTGTGAGAGATGGAACTTACAGGTGTGGAGACTGTGTGAGAGATGTAACTTACAGGTGTGGTGACTATGTGGAACTTACAGGTGTGGGGACTATGTGAGAGATGGAACTTACAGGTGTGGTGACTGTGTGAGAGATGTAACTTACAGGTGTGGTGACTATGTGGAACTTACAGGTGTGGGGACTATGTGAGAGATGGAACTTACAGGTGTGGAGACTATGTGAGAGATGGAACTTACAGGTGTGGTGACTATGTGGAACTTATAGGTGTGGTGACTATGTGGAACTTACAGGTGTGGTGACTATGTGAGAGATGGAACTTACAGGTGTGGATACTATGTGAGATATGGAACTTACAGGTGTGGAGACTATGTGAGAGATGGAACTTACAGATGTGGAGACTATGTGGAACTTACAAGTGTGGAGACTATGTGAGAGATGGAACTTACAGGTGTGGTGACTATGTGAGAGATGGAACTTACAGGTGTGGTGACTATGTGGAACTTACAGGTGTGGAGACTATGTGAGAGATGGAACTTACAGGTGTGGTGACTATGTGAGAGATGGAACTTACAGGTGTGGTGACTATGTGGAACTTACAGGTGTGGAGACTATGTGAGAGATGGAACTTACAGGTGTGGTGACTATATGAGAGATGGAACTTACAGGTGTGGTGACTATGTGAGAGATGGAACTTACAGGTGTGGTGACTATGTGAGAGATGTAACTTACAGGTGTGGTGACTATATGAGAGATGGAACTTACAGGTGTGGTGACTATATGGAACTTACAGGTGTGGTGACTATGTGGAACTTACAGGTGTGGAGACTATGTGAGAGATGGAACTTACAGGTGTGGAGACTATGTAAGAGATGGAACGTACAGGTGTGGTGACTATGTGGAACTTACAGGTGTGGAGACTATATGAGAGATGGAACTTACAGGTGTGGTGACTATATGAGAGATGGAACTTACAGGTGTGGTGACTATGTGGAACTTACAGGTGTGGAGACTATATGAGAGATGGAACTTACAGGTGTGGTGACTATATGAGAGATGGAACTTACAGGTGTGGTGACTATGTGGAACTTACAGGTGTGGAGACTATGTGAGAGATGGAACTTACAGGTGTGGAGACTATGTGAGAGATGGAACTTACAGGTGTGGTGACTATGTGAGAGATGGAACTTACAGGTGTGGTGACTATGTGGAACTTACAGGTGTGGAGACTATGTGAGAGATGGAACTTACAGGTGTGGTGACTATGTGAGAGATGGAACTTACAGGTGTGATGACTGTGTGAGAGATGGAACTTACAGGTGTGGAGACTATGTGAGAGATGGAACTTACAGGTGTGGTGACTATTGAGAGATGGAACTTACAGGTGTGGTAAACACAGACTATGTGGAACTTACAGGTGTGGAGACTATGTGAGAGATGGAACTTACAGGTGTGGTGACTATGTGAGAGATGGAACTTACAGGTGTGGTGACTATGTGGAACTTACAGGTGTGGAGACTATGTGAGAGATGGAACTTACAGGTGTGGTGACTATGTGAGAGATGGAACTTACAGGTGTGGTGACTATGTGGAACTTACAGGTGTGGAGACTATGTGAGAGATGGAACTTACAGGTGTGGTGACTATGTGAGAGATGGAACTTACAGGTGTGGTGACTATGTGGAACTTACAGGTGTGGAGACTATGTGAGAGATGGAACTTACAGGTGTGGTGACTATGTGAGAGATGGAACTTACAGGTGTGGTGACTATGTGGAACTTACAGGTGTGGAGACTATGTGAGAGATGGAACTTACAGGTGTGGTGACTATGTGAGAGATGGAACTTACAGGTGTGGTGACTATGTGGAACTTACAGGTGTGGAGACTATGTGAGAGATGGAACTTACAGGTGTGGTGACTATGTGAGAGATGGAACTTACAGGTGTGGTGACTATGTGGAACTTACAGGTGTGGAGACTATGTGAGAGATGGAACTTACAGGTGTGGTGACTATGTGAGAGATGGAACTTACAGGTGTGGAGACTATGTGAGAGATGGAACTTACAGGTGTGGTGACTATGTGAGAGATGGAACTTACAGGGTGTGGAATTGGAACTTACAGTGTGGAGACTATGTGAGAGATGGAACTTACAGGTGTGGTGACTATGTGAGAGATGGAACTTACAGGTGTGGTGACTATGTGGAACTTACAGGTGTGACTATGTGAGAGATGAACTTACAGGTGTGGTGACTATGGACTATTGAGAGATGGAACTTACAGGTGTGGTGACTATGTGAGAGATGGAACTTACAGGTGTGGTGACTATGTGAGAGATGGAACTTACAGGTGTGGTGACTATGTGGAACTTACAGGTGTGGTGACTATGTGAGAGATGGAACTTACAGGTGTGGAGACTATTGAGAGATGGAACTTACAGGTGTGGTGACTATGTGAGAGATGGAACTTACAGGTGTGGAGACTATGTGAGAGATGGAACTTACAGGTGTGGTGACTATGTGAGAGATGGAACTTACAGGTGTGGTGACTATGTGAGAGATGGAACTTACAGGTGTGGTGACTATGTGAGAGATGGAACTTACAGGTGTGGTGACTATGTGAGAGATGGAACTTACAGGTGTGGAGACTATGTGAGAGATGGAACTTACAGGTGTGGTGACTATATGAGAGATGGAACTTACAGGTGTGGAGACTATGTGGAACTTACAGGTGTGGAGACTATGTGGAACTTACAGGTGTGGAGACTATGTGGAACTTACAGGTGTGGAGACTATGTGGAACTTACAGGTGTGGTGACTATGTGAGAGATGGAACTTACAGGTGTGGAGACTATGTGAGAGATGGAACTTACAGGTGTGGTGACTATGTGAGAGATGGAACTTACAGGTGTGGAGACTATGTGAGAGATGGAACTTACAGGTGTGGTGACTATATGAGAGATGGAACTTACAGGTGTGGAGACTATGTGGAACTTACAGGTGTGGAGACTATGTGGAACTTACAGGTGTGGAGACTATGTGGAACTTACAGGTGTGGAGACTATGTGGAACTTACAGGTGTGGTGACTATGTGAGAGATGGAACTTACAGGTGTGGAGACTATGTGAGAGATGGAACTTACAGGTGTGGTGACTATGTGAGAGATGGAACTTACAGGTGTGGAGACTATGTGGAACTTACAGGTGTGGAGACTATATGAGAGATGGAACTTACAGGTGTGGAGACTATGTGGAACTTACAGGTGTGGTGACTATGTGAGAGATGGAACTTACAGGTGTGGTGACTATGTGGAACTTACAGGTGTGGTGACTATGTGGAACTTACAGGTGTGGTGACTATGTGGAACTTACAGGTGTGGTGATTATGTGGAACTTACAGGTGTGGAGACTATGTGAGAGATGGAACTTACAGGTGTGGTGACCATATGAGAGATGGAACTTACAGGTGTGGTGACTATGTGAGAGATGTAACTTACAGGTGTGGTGACTATATGAGAGATGGAACTTACAGGTGTGGAGACTATGTGAGAGATGGAACTTACAGGTGTGGTGACTATGTGAGAGATGGAACTTACAGGTGTGGTGACTATGTGGAACTTACAGGTGTGGTGACTATGTGGAACTTACAGGTGTGGTGACTATGTGGAACTTACAGGTGTGGTGATTATGTGGAACTTACAGGTGTGGAGACTATGTGAGAGATGGAACTTACAGGTGTGGTGACCATATGAGAGATGGAACGTACAGGTGTGGTGACTATGTGAGAGATGTAACTTACAGGTGTGGTGACTATATGAGAGATGGAACTTACAGGTGTGGAGACTATGTGAGAGATGGAACTTACAGGTGTGGTGACTATGTGAGAGATGGAACATACAGGTGTGGAGACTATGTGGGAGATGGAACTTACAGGTGTGGTGACTATGTGAGAGATGGAACTTACAGGTGTGGAGACTATATGAGAGATGGAACTTACAGGTGTGGAGACTATGTGGAACTTACAGGTGTGGTGACTATGTGGAACTTACAGGTGTGGTGACTATGTGAGAGATGGAACTTACAGGTATGGAGACTATATGAGAGATGGAACTTACAGGTGTGGAGACTATGTGAGAGATGGAACTTACAGGTGTGGAGACTATATGAGAGATGGAACTTACAGGTGTGGAGACTATGTGGAACTTACAGGTGTGGTGACTATGTGGAACTTACAGGTGTGGTGACTATGTGAGAGATGGAACTTACAGGTGTGGTGACTATGTGAGAGATGGAACTTACAGGTGTGGTGACTATGTGAGAGATGGAACTTACAGGTGTGGAGACTATGTGGGAGATGGAACTTACAGGTGTGGTGACTATGTGAGAGATGGAACTTAAAGGTGTGGTGACTATGAGAGAGATGAAACTTACAGGTGTGGTGACTATGTGAGAGATGGAACTAACAGGTGTGGTGACTATGTGAGAGATGGAACTTACAGGTGTGGAGACTATGTGAGAGATGGAACTTACAGGTGTGGTGACTATGTGGAACTTACAGGTGTGGTACTATGTGGAACTTACAGGTGTAGCGACTATGTGAGAGATGGAACTTACAGGTGTGGTGACTATGTGGAACTTACATGTGTGGAGACTATGTGAGAGATGGATCTTACAGGTGTGGTGACTATGTGAGAGATGGAACTTACAGGTGTGGTGACTATGTGGAACTTACAGGTGTAGCAACTATGTGAGAGATGAAACTTACAGGTGTGGTGACTATGTGGAACTTACAGGTGTAGAGACTATGTGAGAGATGGATCTTACAGGTGTGGTGACTATGTGAGAGATGGAACTTACAGGTGTGGTGACTATGTGAGAGATGGATCTTACAGGTGTGGTGACTATGTGAGAGATGGAACTTACAGGTGTGGTGACTATGTGAGAGATGGATCTTACAGGTGTGGTGACTATGTGAGAGATGGAACTCACAGGTGTGGTGACTATGTGGAACTTACAGGTGTAGCGACTATGTGAGAGATGGAACTTACAGGTGTGGTGACTATGTGGAACTTACAGGTGTGGAGACTATGTGAGAGATGGATCTTACAGGTGTGGTGACTATGTGAGAGATGGAACTTACAGGTCTGGAGACTATGTGAGAGATGGAACTTACAGGTGTGGAGACTATGTGAGAGATGGAACTTACAGGTGTGGTGACTATGTGAGATATGGAACTTACAGGTGTGGAGACTATGTGGAACTTACAGGTGTGGAGACTATATGAGAGATGGAACTTACAGGTGTGGAGACTATGTGGAACTTACAGGTGTGGTGACTATGTGAGAGATGGAACTTACAGGTGTGGTGACTATGTGGAACGTACAGGTGTGGTGACTATGTGGAACTTACAGGTGTGGTGACTATGTGGAACTTACAGGTGTGGTGACTATGTGGAACTTACAGGTGTGGTGACTATATGAGAGATGGAACTTACAGGTGTGGAGACTATGTGAGAGATGGAACTTACAGGTGTGGTGACTATGTGAGAGATGGAACTTACAGGTGTGGAGACTATATGGAACTTACAGGTGTGGGGACTATGTGAGAGATGGAACTTACAGGTGTGGAAACTATGTGAGAGATGGAAATTACAGGTGTGGTGACTATGTGGAACTTACAGGTGTGGTGACTATGTGGAACTTACAGGTGTGGTGACTATGTGAGAGATGGAACTTACAGGTATGGAGACTATATGAGAGATGGAACTTACAGGTGTGGAGACTATATGAGAGATGGAACTTACAGGTGTGGAGACTATGTGGAACTTACAGGTGTGGTGAATATGTGGAACTTACAGGTGTGGTGACTATGTGAGAGATGGAACTTACAGGTGTGGTGACTATGTGAGAGATGGAACTTACAGGTGTGGAGACTATGTGGAGATGGAACTTACAGGTGTGGTGACTATGTGAGAGATGGAACTTACAGGTGTGGTGACTATGAGAGAGATGGAACTTACAGGTGTGGTACTATGTGAGAGATGGAACTTACAGGTGTGGTGACTATGTGAGAGATGGAACTTACAGGTGTGGAGACTATGTGAGAGATGGAACTTACAGGTGTGGTGACTATGTGAGAGATGGAACTTACAGGTGTGGTGACTATGTGAGACATGGAACTTACAGGTGTGGAGACTATGTGAGAGATGGAACTTACAGGTGTGGTGACTATGTGAGAGATGGAACTTACAGGTGTGGAGACTATGTGAGAGATGGAACTTACAGGTGTGGTGACTATATGAGAGATGGAACTTACAGGTGTGGAGACTATGTGGAACTTACAGGTGTGGAGACTATGTGGAACTTACAGGTGTGGTGACTATGTGAGAGATGGAACTTACAGGTGTGGAGACTATGTGGAACTTACAGGTGTGGAGACTATATGAGAGATGGAACTTACAGGTGTGGAGACTATGTGGAACTTACAGGTGTGGTGACTATGTGAGAGATGGAACTTACAGGTGTGGTGACTATGTGGAACTTACAGGTGTGGTGACTATGTGGAACTTACAGGTGTGGTGACTATGTGGAACTTACAGGTGTGGTGACTATGTGGAACTTACAGGTGTGGAGACTATGTGAGAGATGGAACTTACAGGTGTGGTGACTATATGAAAGATGGAACTTACAGGTGTGGTGACTATGTGAGAGATGTAACTTACAGGTGTGGTGACTATATGAGAGATGGAACTTACAGGTGTGGAGACTATGTGAGAGATGGAACTTACAGGTGTGGTGACTATGTGAGAGATGGAACTTACAGGTGTGGAGACTATATGGAACTTACAGGTGTGGGGACTATGTGAGAGATGGAACTTACAGGTGTGGAAACTATGTGAGAGATGGAAATTACAGGTGTGGTGACTATGTGGAACTTACAGGTGTGGTGACTATGTGGAACTTACAGGTGTGTTGACTATGTGAGAGATGGAACTTACAGGTATGGAGACTATATGAGAGATGGAACTTACAGGTGTGGAGACTATATGAGAGATGGAACTTACAGGTGTGGAGACTATGTGGAACTTACAGGTGTGGTGACTATGTGGAACTTACAGGTGTGGTGACTATGTGAGAGATGGACCTTACAGGTGTGGTGACTATGTGAGAGATGGAACTTACAGGTGTGGTGACTATGTGAGAGATGGAACTTACAGGTATGGAGACTATGTGGGAGATGGAACTTACAGGTGTGGTGACTATGTGAGAGATGGAACTTACAGGTGTGGTGACTATGAGAGAGATGGAACTTACAGGTGTGGTACTATGTGAGAGATGGAACTTACAGGTGTGGTGACTATGTGAGAGATGGAACTTACAGATGTGGCGACTATGTGAGAGATGGAACTTACAGGTGTGGTGACTATGTGAGAGATGGAACTTACAGGTGTGGTGACTATGTGAGACATGGAACTTACAGGTGTGGAGAATATTTGAGAGATGGAACTTACAGGTGTGGTGACTATGTGAGAGATGGAACTTACAGGTGTGGAGACTATGTGAGAGATGGAACTTACAGGTGTGGTGACTATATGAGAGATGGAACTTACAGGTGTGGAGACTATGTGGAACTTACAGGTGTGGAGACTATGTGGAACTTACAGGTGTGGAGACTATGTGGAACTTACAGGTGTGGAGACTATGTGGAACTTACAGGTGTGGTGACTATGTGAGAGATGGAACTTACAGGTGTGGAGACTATGTGAGAGATGGAACTTACAGGTGTGGTGACTATGTGAGAGATGGAACTTACAGGTGTGGAGACTATGTGGAACTTACAGGTGTGGAGACTATATGAGAGATGGAACTTACAGGTGTGGAGACTATGTGGAACTTACAGGTGTGGTGACTATGTGAGAGATGGAACTTACAGGTGTGGTGACTATGTGGAACTTACAGGTGTGGTGACTATGTGGAACTTACAGGTGTGGTGACTATGTGGAACTTACAGGTGTGGTGATTATGTGGAACTTACAGGTGTGGAGACTATGTGAGAGATGGAACTTACAGGTGTGGTGACCATATGAGAGATGGAACGTACAGGTGTGGTGACTATGTGAGAGATGTAACTTACAGGTGTGGTGACTATATGAGAGATGGAACTTACAGGTGTGGAGACTATGTGAGAGATGGAACTTACAGGTGTGGTGACTATGTGAGAGATGGAACTTACAGGTGTGGAGACTATGTGGGAGATGGAACTTACAGGTGTGGTGACTATGTGAGAGATGGAACTTACAGGTGTGGAGACTATATGAGAGATGGAACTTACAGGTGTGGAGACTATGTGGAACTTACAGGTGTGGTGACTATGTGGAACTTACAGGTGTGGTGACTATGTGAGAGATGGAACTTACAGGTATGGAGACTATATGAGAGATGGAACTTACAGGTGTGGAGACTATGTGAGAGATGGAACTTACAGGTGTGGAGACTATGTGAGAGATGGAACTTACAGGTGTGGTGACTATGTGGAACTTACAGGTGTGGTGACTATGTGGAACTTACAGGTGTGGTGACTATGTGAGAGATGGAACTTACAGGTGTGGTGACTATGTGAGAGATGGAACTTACAGGTGTGGTGACTATGTGAGAGATGGAACTTACAGGTGTGGAGACTATGTGAGAGATGGAACTTACAGGTGTGGTGACTATGTGAGAGATGGAACTTACAGGTGTGGTGACTATGTGAGAGATGGAACTTACAGGTGTGGTGACTATGTGAGAGATGGAACTTACAGGTGTGGAGACTATATGAGAGATGGAACTTACAGGTGTGGAGACTATGTGGAACTTACAGGTGTGGTGACTATGTGGAACTTACAGGTGTGGTGACTATGTGAGAGATGGAACTTACAGGTGTGGTGACTATGTGAGAGATGGAACTTACAGGTGTGGAGACTATATGAGAGATGGAACTTACAGGTGTGGAGACTATGTGGAACTTAAGGTGTGGTGACTATGTGGAACTTACAGGTGTGGGGACTATGTGAGAGATGGAACTTACAGGTGTGGACTATGTGAGAGATGGAACTTACAGGTGTGGTGACTATGTGAGAGATGGAACTTACAGGTGTGGAGACTGTGTGAGAGATGTAACTTACAGGTGTGGTGACTATGTGGAACTTACAGGTGTGGGGACTATGTGAGAGATGGAACTTACAGGTGTGGTGACTGTGTGAGAGATGTAACTTACAGGTGTGGTGACTATGTGGAACTTATAGGTGTGGTGACTATGTGGAACTTACAGGTGTGGTGACTATGTGAGAGATGGAACTTACAGGTGTGGATACTATGTGAGATATGGAACTTACAGGTGTGGAGACTATGTGAGAGATGGAACTTACAGATGTGGAGACTATGTGGAACTTACAAGTGTGGAGACTATGTGAGAGATGGAACTTACAGGTGTGGTGACTATGTGAGAGATGGAACTTACAGGTGTGGTGACTATGTGGAACTTACAGGTGTGGAGACTATGTGAGAGATGGAACTTACAGGTGTGGTGACTATGTGAGAGATGGAACTTACAGGTGTGGTGACTATGTGGAAATTACAGGTGTGGAGACTATGTGAGAGATGGAACTTACAGGTGTGGTGACTATATGAGAGATGGAACTTACAGGTGTGGTGACTATGTGAGAGATGGAACTTACAGGTGTGGTGACTATGTGAGAGATGTAACTTACAGGTGTGGTGACTATATGAGAGATGGAACTTACAGGTGTGGTGACTATATGGAACTTACAGGTGTGGTGACTATGTGGAACTTACAGGTGTGGAGACTATGTGAGAGATGGAACTTACAGGTGTGGAGACTATGTAAGAGATGGAACGTACAGGTGTGGTGACTATGTGGAACTTACAGGTGTGGAGACTATATGAGAGATGGAACTTACAGGTGTGGTGACTATATGAGAGATGGAACTTACAGGTGTGGTGACTATGTGGAACTTACAGATGTGGAGACTATATGAGAGATGGAACTTACAGGTGTGGTGACTATATGAGAGATGGAACTTACAGGTGTGGTGACTATGTGGAACTTACAGGTGTGGAGACTATGTGAGAGATGGAACTTACAGGTGTGGTGACTATATGAGAGATGGAACTTACAGGTGTGGTGACTATGTGGAACTTACAGGTGTGGAGACTATGTGAGAGATGGAACTTACAGGTGTGGTGACTGTGTGAGAGATGGAACTTACAGGTGTGATGACTGTGTGAGAGATGGAACTTACAGGTGTGGAGACTATGTGAGAGATGGAACTTACAGGTGTGATGACTGTGTGAGAGATGGAACTTACAGGTGTGGAGACTATGTGAGAGATGGAACTTACAGGTGTGGAGACTATGTGAGAGATGGAACTTACAGGTGTGGTGACTATGTGGAACTTACAGGTGTGGAGACTTTGTGAGAGATGGAACTTACAGGTGTGGAGACTGTGTGAGAGATGTAACTTACAGGTGTGGTGACTATGTGGAACTTACAGGTGTGGTGACTGTGTGAGAGATGGAACTTACAGGTGTGATGACTGTGTGAGAGATGGAACTTACAGGTGTGGAGACTATGTGAGAGATGGAACTTACAGGTGTGATGACTGTGTGAGAGATGGAACTTACAGGTGTGGAGACTATGTGAGAGATGGAACTTACAGGTGTGGAGACTATGTGAGAGATGGAACTTACAGGTGTGGTGACTATGTGGAACTTACAGGTGTGGAGACTTTGTGAGAGATGGAACTTACAGGTGTGGAGACTGTGTGAGAGATGTAACTTACAGGTGTGGTGACTATGTGGAACTTACAGGTGTGGGGACTATGTGAGAGATGGAACTTACAGGTGTGGAGACTGTGTGAGAGATGTAACTTACAGGTGTGGTGACTATGTGGAACTTACAGGTGTGGGGACTATGTGAGAGATGGAACTTACAGGTGTGGAGACTATGTGAGAGATGGAACTTACAGGTGTGGTGACTATGTGGAACTTATAGGTGTGGTGACTATGTGGAACTTACAGGTGTGGTGACTATGTGAGAGATGGAACTTACAGGTGTGGATACTATGTGAGATATGGAACTTACAGGTGTGGAGACTATGTGAGAGATGGAACTTACAGATGTGGAGACTATGTGGAACTTACAAGTGTGGAGACTATGTGAGAGATGGAACTTACAGGTGTGGTGACTATGTGAGAGATGGAACTTACAGGTGTGGTGACTATGTGGAACTTACAGGTGTGGAGACTATGTGAGAGATGGAACTTACAGGTGTGGTGACTATGTGAGAGATGGAACTTACAGGTGTGGTGACTATGTGGAACTTACAGTTGTGGAGACTATGTGAGAGATGGAACTTACAGGTGTGGTGACTATATGAGAGATGGAACTTACAGGTGTGGTGACTATGTGAGAGATGGAACTTACAGGTGTGGTGACTATGTGAGAGATGGAACTTACATGTGTGGTGACTATGTGGAACTTACAGGTGTGGTGACTATGTGAGAGATGGAACTTACAGGTGTGGTGACTATGTGAGAGATGGAACTTACAGGTGTGGAGACTATGTGGGAGATGGAACTTACAGGTGTGGAGACTATATGAGAGATGGAACTTACAGGTGTGGAGACTATATGAGAGATGGAACTTACAGGTGTGGAGACTATATGAGAGATGGAACTTACAGGTGTGGTGACTATGTGGAACTTACATGTGTGGTGACTATGTGAGAGATGGAACTTACAGGAGTGGTGACTATGTGAGAGATGGAACTTACAGGTGTGGTGACTATGTGAGAGATGGAACTTACAGGTGTGGAGACTATGTGGGAGATGGAACTTACAGGTGTGGTGACTATGTGAGAGATGGAACTTACAGGTGTGGTGACTATGAGAGAGATGGAACTTACATGTGTGGTGACTATGTGAGACATGGAACTTACAGGTGTGGAGACTATATGAGAGATGGAACTTACAGGTGTGGAGACTATGTGGAACTTAAGGTGTGGTGACTATGTGGAACTTACAGGTGTGGGGACTATGTGAGAGATGGAACTTACAGGTGTGGAGACTATGTGAGAGATGGAACTTACAGGTGTGGTGACTATGTGGAACTTACAGGTGTGGAGACTATGTGGAACTTACAGGTGTGGTGACTATGTGAGAGATGGAACTTACAGGTGTGGACTATGTGAGAGATGGAACTTACAGGTGTGGTGACTATGTGAGAGATGGAACTTACAGGTGTGGAGACTATGTGAGAGATGTAACTTACAGGTGTGGTGACTATGTGGAACTTACAGGTGTGGAGACTTTGTGAGAGATGGAACTTACAGGTGTGGAGACTGTGTGAGAGATGTAACTTACAGGTGTGGTGACTATGTGGAACTTACAGGTGTGGAGACTATGTGAGAGATGTAACTTACAGGTGTGGTGACTATATGAGAGATGGAACTTACAGGTGTGGTGACTATGTGGAACTTACAGGTGTGGAGACTATGTGAGAGATGGAACTTACAGGTGTGGTGACTATGTGGAACTTACAGGTGTGGAGACTATGTGAGAGATGTAACTTACAGGTGTGGTGACTATATGAGAGATGGAACTTACAGGTGTGGTGACTATGTGGAACTTACAGGTGTGGAGACTATGTGAGAGATGGAACTTACAGGTGTGGTGACTATGTGGAACTTACAGGTGTGAAGACTATGTGAGAGATGTAACTTACAGGTGTGGTGACTATATGAGAGATGGAACTTACAGGTGTGGTGACTATGTGGAACTTACAGGTGTGGAGACTATGTGAGAGATGGAACTTACAGGTGTGGTGACTATGTGGAACTTACAGGTGTGAAGACTATGTGAGAGATGTAACTTACAGGTGTGGTGACTATATGAGAGATGGAACTTACAGGTGTGGTGACTATGTGGAACTTACAGGTGTGGAGACTATGTGAGAGATGGAACTTACAGGTGTGGTGACTATGTGGAACTTACAGGTGTGAAGACTATGTGAGAGATGTAACTTACAGGTGTGGTGACTATATGAGAGATGGAACTTACAGGTGTGGTGACTATGTGGAACTTACAGGTGTGGAGACTATGTGAGAGATGGAACTTACAGGTGTGGTGACTGTGTGAGAGATGGAACTTACAGGTGTGATGACTGTGTGAGAGATGGAACTTACAGGTGTGGAGACTATGTGAGAGATGGAACTTACAGGTGTGATGACTGTGTGAGAGATGGAACTTACAGGTGTGGAGACTATGTGAGAGATGGAACTTACAGGTGTGGAGACTATGTGAGAGATGGAACTTACAGGTGTGGTGACTATGTGGAACTTACAGGTGTGGAGACTTTGTGAGAGATGGAACTTACAGGTGTGGAGACTGTGTGAGAGATGTAACTTACAGGTGTGGTGACTATGTGGAACTTACAGGTGTGGTGACTGTGTGAGAGATGGAACTTACAGGTGTGATGACTGTGTGAGAGATGGAACTTACAGGTGTGGAGACTATGTGAGAGATGGAACTTACAGGTGTGATGACTGTGTGAGAGATGGAACTTACAGGTGTGGAGACTATGTGAGAGATGGAACTTACAGGTGTGGAGACTATGTGAGAGATGGAACTTACAGGTGTGGTGACTATGTGGAACTTACAGGTGTGGAGACTTTGTGAGAGATGGAACTTACAGGTGTGGAGACTGTGTGAGAGATGTAACTTACAGGTGTGGTGACTATGTGGAACTTACAGGTGTGGGGACTATGTGAGAGATGGAACTTACAGGTGTGGAGACTGTGTGAGAGATGTAACTTACAGGTGTGGTGACTATGTGGAACTTACAGGTGTGGGGACTATGTGAGAGATGGAACTTACAGGTGTGGAGACTATGTGAGAGATGGAACTTACAGGTGTGGTGACTATGTGGAACTTATAGGTGTGGTGACTATGTGGAACTTACAGGTGTGGTGACTATGTGAGAGATGGAACTTACAGGTGTGGATACTATGTGAGATATGGAACTTACAGGTGTGGAGACTATGTGAGAGATGGAACTTACAGATGTGGAGACTATGTGGAACTTACAAGTGTGGAGACTATGTGAGAGATGGAACTTACAGGTGTGGTGACTATGTGAGAGATGGAACTTACAGGTGTGGTGACTATGTGGAACTTACAGGTGTGGAGACTATGTGAGAGATGGAACTTACAGGTGTGGTGACTATGTGAGAGATGGAACTTACAGGTGTGGTGACTATGTGGAACTTACAGGTGTGGAGACTATGTGAGAGATGGAACTTACAGGTGTGGTGACTATATGAGAGATGGAACTTACAGGTGTGGTGACTATGTGGAACTTACAGGTGTGGTGACTATGTGAGAGATGGAACTTACAGGTGTGGTGACTATGTGAGAGATGGAACTTACAGGTGTGGTGACTATGTGGAACTTACAGGTGTGGTGACTATGTGAGAGATGGAACTTACAGGTGTGGAGACTATGTGAGAGATGGAACTTACAGGTGTGGAGACTATGTGGAACTTACAGGTGTGGTGACTATGTGGAACTTACAGGTGTGGAGACTATATGAGAGATGGAACTTACAGGTGTGGTGACTATATGAGAGATGGAACTTACAGGTGTGGAGACTATGTGGAACTTACAGGTGTGGAGACTATATGAGAGATGGAACTTACAGGTGTGGTGACTATGTGAGAGATGGAAATTACAGGTGTGGTGACTATGTGGAACTTACAGGTGTGGTGACTATGTGGAACTTACAGGTGTGGTGACTATGTGAGAGATGGAACTTACAGGTATGGAGACTATATGAGAGATGGAACTTACAGGTGTGGTGACTATATGAGAGATGGAACTTACAGGTGTGGAGACT
>CM026394.1:10261451-10286281 GCA_014843695.1 Archivesica marissinica | reverse complement strand
GTGATGATTCAGAAGCAAGCCCTGTCTTCAACATCGTTGGGATATCTCCGTATCAATTAAGACCAATTAGCCGAGGATTAAGTTATGTACGCGCTCCGGGCTTATCAGATAAACCGTTATGTTGTAGCCCAGAGAAATGTGTCAGGTATAGTTGTTTACGACCTGTCCAATTTGGAACACTTCAGTTGTCATGTGAGAGCAACCTCTGTATGTAAACGTATTAATTACTTCGATGTCATGTCGCGTACCTACTGAGATGGTGATGGTTATAAATTTTTCTCGCATTTCCCTGATAAGGTTATTTAGGGTCAACTGGCAACCATATAACCTCATACAGTTTGGATTCATTATTGGAGGCATTCCGAGCAGAGAATTAACGTGGGTCATACTAAATCATAGGATTTATTCGGAGATAGCCATCAGACGGGTTTTATAATTACCTGCGTCAGTGTTTGGTTCAGTGCTTAAGTATTTCTATGGCATTCCAGGCAACTAATGACGTATTTTGTAGTAAATACTGATGTAAACGAATTTAGCCTTCATTTTGTGTACTGCTGGTGTTGGGGGAGTTGCTTAAACTGAGATGTATCGTACTGTTGTATCTGGGTTCCGTGTATTTCTCTCGCATTTCTATATAAGGTTATTTAGGGTCACCTGACAAACATATAACCTCATACCGCTTGGATTCAGTTAATTATGTTACAGGGCATGGAACAACACGTATTAGACATTTATATTAATAGTTGTTTTACTCTATACGATAAAATACGTGTATTTTATTCGTGTTTCATATACGCTATGGCTATGTCTAGTGACATGCCATTCTAAAACGTATATTACGGATTATTAATAATTTATCGCGTTTTTATGGAAGTATACGTAACGATATATATTATTCATTTTCGTACATAGGTTAAGTTTGTAATTATGATTTCTTACTCGATAAAAACGTACTCCTAGCTCGAATAATATAATGAACTTACCCGTATATTCGTTGAAGCCGCTTGAGGACTGAGACCGTTCTAATAGGTCTATATTTATATAGAAGCGTTCGTAATAGTTATTTATGGATCGGTTCGTAGTCTATATTTATAGAATGGTACGAGATCGCTATTTATAAAGCTATTACCAATAGGCTATATAATGACTCGTATACCAAAAAAAGCAAAGAGCTCGGTAGTTGAGCGCTACGTCATCAATAGTGACGCGTATACACAACAAGTAAAGAGCTCTGTAGTGTTGGTGGTGACGTATACGCAACAAGTAAAGAGATCGGTAGTTGCGCCTCTATAGTGACGCGCACTCGCGTGACGTACTTCATATTCCCTTATATGCAAATGAGTTACTATAAATAGAAAAAAGCAAAGAGACGCATGTACTACTTGTTTGTTTGTTGCATATGTGTGTGTTTGTTTGTTGCATATGTGTGTGTTTGTTTGTTTGTTGCATATGTGTGTGTTTGTTTGTTTGTTGCATATGTGTGTGTTTGTTTGTTGCATATGTGTGTGTTTGTTTGTTGCATATGTGTGTGTTTGTTTGTTGCATATGTGTGTGTTTGTTTGTTGCATATGTGTGTGTTTGTTTGTTGCATATGTGTGTGTTTGTTTGTTGCATATGTGTGTGTTTGTTTGTTTGTTGCATATGTGTGTGTTTGTTTGTTTGTTTTGTGGGTATAAAATCGCACCAACAGCATAGGTCATGTGGTGACTCTCCGGCTATTATTTGTTGCGGACCCCAGGTGCTCCTTGGAGCAGTAGTTAGGCACGGACTGCCACCCGTGAAGAACCACCGACCTTCCGCAAGCCATCTGGTCTAGCTTCCTCATATGAAATACTTCCACACCTTTAGTGGGATTCGAATCTACAGAGGTGAGAGGCAAGCGATTTGAAGTCTACGAGTTTTGATAGGAAAAACTAAACTTATATGATATAATAATATGTATAAAAGTAAATCTTAGACTAGACGGGACACTGTGGTTATTACGCTGTTTCACCAAGTGGTTCGCCCGACTACTTATAAGACCAACGATATGTTGTTTGTTTTATGATGAATGTGATAAACAACAACACCTAATTAACTGAGCAAGTGAACATGCTACAATGTGTCAGTGGTAAGCTTCGTTACCCAACAGGAGCACTTATATGCCGCCGTACTATTGCATATAGTCATGCGTGTGGTAATTATTGTCGCCTAATACAGGGCTAGGCTGTCCGATTAGCGCTTAATATAACCATTTGTTATTGCCTATATATACATGAATATAGTTACACAATAATAATACAACATAACAAAAGCAAATGGGTTGGGCAACAAGTTCTAACAACTTTACATTAAGCCCTTTCCAGCGCGCTCGCTTCTCATCAATGCAACCCAGGTTCGATCCTCTGACCGAGAAGTATGTGAAATGATACGATGATCGCCAGATCGGGTTTCCCTGGGTACTCCGGTTTCCTCGCACACGAATGCGCATTTACGCTTTCATCCGCGCCAATGAGAGTGATTAATATAAGTTGTTACAGCTTATTCGCAATCGTTGTAAAATAAATAAAGTTTAAACAAATACAGGCAACAAGACGAATCAGTTAGTTAAATCTTCGTCGTAGAATGTATTTTATTATATATAGTATCTGTTATTTGTGTACCAACATTTATATTTGAATTGTCACTCGATCGAATATTCGAACAAAACAATCTCCTCCACAGAAACTGTTCACATGTTTTTTTCTACCGACCGATTAAAATGCCTGGAAGCATCCCTCACGATCATGCAATGGAAACCGGCATATATAATAATATTATAAGAGCAAATAGAAATTGCCAGAATTGTAACATGAACATTTTAGAAAACAAATATCACTTCCTGTTCACTTCCGGGTCCACAGTGTTGAGAATTACGTATTAAATTGCAATGGAAACCGGCATATATAATAATATTATAAGAGCAAATAGAAATTGCCAGAATTGTAACATGAACATTTTAGAAAACAAATATCACTTCCTGTTCACTTCCGGGTCCACAGTGTTGAGAATTACGTATTAAATTGCAATGGAAACCGGCATATATAATAATATTATAAGAGCAAATAGAAATTGCCAGAATTGTAACATGAACATTTTAGAAAACAAATATCACTTCCTGTTCACTTCCGGGTCCACAGTGTTGAGAATTACGTATTAAACACCATAAATCGTACTATATGATCATTGGCTCCACATTCATAAGTTCGAACAAATCATGCCAGAGCATCTTCATATATTATGCATCAATCAGTAGGACTATATATTAAAAAAGCAGGTTCGATCCCCCGTCTGCCCTAATAAAATTAACAGTCGTTCGTATGGGACTTTAAACCGAGGTCTCGTGTCGGTGCTGTACACCGTGCACGTAAAAGAACCAGAAGAGACTCTGGAATTGGTCGCTGTCTGTATAATTGCACTATCCTCCAAACATATAAAATGACTTATCTCTTCAGTAGGCGTCGCTCATATGGGCAACCGGTAGTGACGATAAATAAACGTAAAACACACGACAAGATAATAATTGTTACTATTTTCCATAGAATTAATTGTATTAGCATATTAGTAGAATGCAGAACATGTTCACAGAAAATTATCAAAGCCAATTCTCGGTAAATATGTTCGTGTCCTCTATGCTGTTTATATCTATTGTGTTTGCATTTAGTCTCAGCTTGTAGATGTTTTACGTCATTGTTGTTGTTGTTGTTGTAGTTAATGTATAAAGCTACCCCGAATAACATGGCATCGGCGTCAACTAGCAACTTATGTGTGTTGGAACACAGGAACTTGAAAGTTTATCCATAAGCCACCAAAGGTCTCGTACCTCTATCCTAGGACATCCCCCTCTATTAAAAAAGATAGAGGAGGTGTCGTAGGATAGAGGTACGAGACATTTGGTGGCTTATGGATACAATTTCAAGTTCCTGTGGTTGGAAACGTTCGACCATCTCTGCAATGCATTAAAAAGATAATACAAACAGGATACAATGTTTTGTTTATATATTTAAATATGTAAATACGTATATCGTGACACATAGAATAACAAACCAAACAATACATCCCACGTATTGAAACAAATCTCAAAGCATTTACTTTCGACGTAATCTTCTTTGGCGTTCTGACAAATAACGTCATCTGACCTTGTTTCATTGCGCATGCGTCGGTGATGTTTGTTACGTACGTATGCATACGGATACGTAGTCCAGTGGTTAACACGATGGACTGGTTCATCCACCATCTGACCATAATAAAATTAACAGTCTTTCAGATTGGACTTTAAACAGAGGTCTCGTGTCGTTGCTTTACACCGTGCACGTGGAATGAGTCTCTGTATGTAGCCTTCGCCCCGAATAACCAAGGGCCGACTATAAATAAATGTAGACAAAAAAGCGTTTTACGAAGATTGATCGTTGTGCCAGAATACAGCATGCAGGCTCTACTCCGCACTGTTTGCCTTCGATCATCTTCCCTATCGGCAGATCCAATAAAATGCTTCCATGCGTAAGATGGGACTGAAGGCAACACTGTGTACATTACTGTACATGGGCCACTGGGCTGAGTGGTTAAGGTCCCTGACTTCACATCACTTGCGCTCATCACTGTATGTTCGAATCCCAATGCGGGCGTTGAATTATGTCTTCAAGTGAGGACGCTATCCAACTGGCTTGCGGGGGGGGGGGAATAGATTTTTCTCAAAAGTATCAAGGTCAATGAATCAACCCAGTGTCTGAAATACTACCCGAACGGTCACTCTACCGTCACCAAAAATAGCCGCATAATCTCCATACATACGTTATTTCACTTTTATGTATTTTGGAGAAAAACCGCTCTCAACTAAACAACGGCTTTAAGTCGTGTGTGGACGAGGTACACAGCGAGGTCAAATCTCTACTGCTGAGGGAACCTCGGTCGATCACTCAGTATCTTCGAGCGGACGGACCATCAGAAACTCCAAAACACAATAAGCTTTAAGACTTAATTTGTCCACCATTAATATGATTCGAATACATGTATTAGGATCCCTATGGCAGACTAAAATTATAGAGCAATTTCAATCATATAAACTGTCCTATTAGCGCAGTGGTTAGCGCGCTCGCTTCTCACCAATGTAACCCGGGTTCGATCTTCTGACCGGGAAGTATGTGAGATGGTACGGTGGTCGCCAGATTTTCTCTTGGTACTCCGGTTAATGACCGTATATACGTTTTCATCCGCGCCAACGAGAGTAATTAATATAAGTTGTTAGAAATTGCTTCGCAATCATTGTAAAATAAATAAAGTTTAAACTAAAGATATAAATTTAGATATGCTATACAAATACAAAATGAATGAATTATATCATCCAACTGCCGATATCATGTATTATATAGATCACAAGAATTGATTTGTTTAAAGAGTTTCGAAATTTATTTATTAAGCATTTGGTAATTTATGAGTTTATCTTGAATGGAACAGTTTTGCGCATACCGAACATGTCATCCAGTCCTTTGAACTAAGGTCACTGTTTGCTCACAGATGATCAGTTATTTACAATTCGTCTTAATGTAGAGCTATGTAACCAAGTGGGAACACGGATGTTTCCACAACACGTGACAATTTATTGCTTGTTATAGTACACATTGTGATCGGAGTTTGTTACCAAGGTCTTCTATGTTGGATGCATTTATCGTCGCTACCGGTTGCCCACGCGAGTCATTTTAGGTTTTGGAGTTTACTGTAGTGATACAGATAGAGACCAATTCCAGGGACTCATCTCGTTGTTTTGTGTGCCAGATGTATAGCACCGAGTCGGGTTCCCGCTGTCGGTCGCCAATTGCGACAAAAACAAATATTGGCGCTAAATATTATGAATTGGCGAAAATATATGGCGCAACTTTTAAAAATATTTTTTGGACACATGTTTTGTCAAATACATGTACATGACTTCAAATATTTATGTGTGAACTATATGACTCATAGTTGGGTTCAAGATTTTTAAATTGGCTCCAGTGTTTTTCAATTGGCGACAGAAGTGGCGCAGACACACATTCAGACAGAGGATCGAAGTGATGCTTACAGCAGGCTCATTAAACCGTCCATTGTTTTATCCAGGTGGCATTCTGGCGGTCGCGTTTATTGATTAATCACTCTTCAAAGATGGCACCCAGCGAACATTGTTATACACACATTTTCGTCAATGATCCACCTTATTGGAACATAGATTCTAGTGGCCATCATTTGATCATTCCAGTGAATATTTTACAACACATATACATTGTAGTATAGCTGGTAGCTTGTACATTTAAAGAAGATATATTGAAGAATCGGAGATATATATATATACTGAGTCAAAAAAGAAACGATACCAAACTAAAAATGACGTACATCGGATAAAACCATAGAAAGGTTTAATATATTATTACGTATCAGTACCGGGTATCTTATTGCAACGTCAGCCAACCATAAACACAGGTAAATAAACACCCGATAATCCTGGAACGCCGAATTTCCGATTTGCACGTGCTCCTCAACAAAGACAACTTCCTACACATGTACACATCGGAAAACCGGTTTATTGTACTGGTATTGCATTATCATCGAGGAAAAACACCTTACATACCCATTGTTACCTCTAACAAAATGCCTAGGCTAAACCGCAATCAGAGAATGCATGCCATTGACATGATTGACGGCGGTTTACGTCAGCGTGACGTCGTAAATCGACTCGGGGTTACGCGGATCACGATAACACGTCTACTTCGACGTTATCGAACACATGGATCGGTGGACGACCGTCCAAGATCTGGTCGACCACGTGTGACGACGCGTGAACAGGACCGTCACATTCGGACGTCACATTTACGTGACCGGTTCCTACCTGCTACGCACACAGCTGCCGTTACTCCTGGGATGACCAACAATCGCATCAGTGCACAAACAGTCAGGAACCGGCTCGGTGAACGTGGCATTCGTGCCTATCGGCCATACGTTGGACCCATCCTGACACGACGTCACCGTGACATACGGCGGGAATGGACGACGGAACGTGCTCGCTGGACTCGGTTACAGTGGAATTCGGTGATGTTTAGCGATGAATCGCGGTTCTGTTTGCGTCGAGCGGATGGCAGAGAGCGGGTATATCGCATACGCGGTGAACGTTACGCCGACGCATGTGTACGTCAGGTCGATCTGTTCGGGGGCGGAAGCGTTATGGCGTGGGGCGGTATCACCTTCGGCAGTCGCACTGAACTGTTAGTGGTGGACGGGAATCTAAACGCCCAGCGGTACTGTGATGAGATCCTTGCGCCAGTTGTTGTGCCGTTCTTTAACGCCAACAGAAACGTCACACTGTTCCAACAGGACAACGCCAGGTGTCATACTGCTCGGATTTCCACCACATTATTGGTGCAGAACAATATTGAGACCCTGCCGTGGCCTACTTTGTCACCAGACTTGTCACCCATAGAACATTTGTGGGATACGTTAGACCGCCGAGTCAGACGACGTCAGCCGGTAACGTTAAACCAACTGAGGGATGTTTTGCGTCAGGAGTGGACAAATATTGACCAGCAAGAGACACTCTTCCGTTCGATGCGACGGCAGTGCATTGCAGTGAGAGACGCAAATGGTGCCCATACTCGGTATTGACATCTGTGTGAAAACTCCATTAGACCCCTGTCCGACGAATTACGTCATCACGCAGCAGACAGTTTCGGAGGCTCATTATGCTTTATGTGCTCCTCTTTCAAACATGTTGGACTATCATCTTATGAATTTTCAAAGAATTTTCTTAATAAATGTTGAAATTATAGTCACATAAACACCAGGTATCGTTTCTTTTTTGACTCAGTATATATAGTGACGTATATACCTATCTCCAGGTTGATGTTTATGTCAGTATATTGAGAACACACCTTTAATTCTAGTATGATTCGACGTAATCTATTTATGGATTAATGGAGCAAGACAATAAAAATAGCAATTTGTTTGCAAGCATCCATTTCATTTACCAACACGCTTCGTCGTCACTGAGTCAGTATAATTATGTAGTCGGAAGTTGGCATTATGGGATATTAGCCGGAAGTTATTGTTGCATACTGTGATATTAGTCGGAACTTGGCATGACGGAATATTAACCGGAAGTTGGCATGATTGGATATCAACCGGAAGTTGGCATGATTGAATATCAACCGGAAGTTGGTATGATTGGATAATAGGACGATTGATCGCATGAGCAGTTCAGTTTACAATGCTTTACCAACCGGCTGTATTGCTACAACTAAACACTATGGGGATGGTGCTACTCGTTGTGAAGATGGTTACTATTTTGCAACTCACTGGTTGTGCTTCTGTAGCATCGTGTTATACAATACACAGAACTCACGGAGACTTACAACATAAAGGAAACAACGGTGTGTGTAGAGATAACTATTGTGGTTTACATAGGTAAGCAATACGTATGCTTCATTAGGAATATTAATAAATAACTAATGCGCACATTATAAGCTAGATACATTTAACATTTAAATATACATGTACTAGATGAGTAATGTACTAACGATTTGTGTTCCGTTTAATGGGTTTGTTAAGATATATTTCTGTTCAAACGGAGTGTCATTATTTCTGAAAATATCGTTGTCGTTCAGTTGTTACCATTTAGTTGTTACCATTTAGTTGTTACCATTGAGTTGTTGATATTTAATTGTTACCATTGAGTTGTTGATATTTAGTTGTTACCATTGAGTTGTTGATATTTAGTTGTTACCATTCAGTTGTTGATATTTAGTTGTTACCATTCAGTTGTTGATATTTAGTTGTTACCATTCAGTTGTTACCATTCAGTTGTTGATATTTAGTTGTTACCATTCAGTTGTTACCATTCAGTTGTTACCATTCAGTTGTTGATATTTAGTTGTTACCATTCAGTTGTTACCATTGAGTTGTTACCATTGAGTTGTTACCATTGAGTTATTACCATTCCGTTGTTACCATTTAGTTGTTACCATTCAGTTGTTACCATTTAGTTGTTACCATTGAGTTGTTACCATTTAGTTGTTACCATTGAGTTGTTACTATTCAGTTGTTACCATTTAGTTGTTACCATTCAGTTGTTACCATTTAGTTGTTACCATTCAGTTGTTACCATTCAGTTGTTGATATTTGGTTGTTACCATTCAGTTGTTACCATTTAGTTGTTACCATTCCGTTGTTGATATTTAGTTGTTACCATTCAGTTGTTGATATTTAGTTGTTACCATTGAGTTGTTACCATTCAGTTGTTGATATTCAGTTGTTACCATTGAGTTGTTGATATTTAGTTGTTACCATTTAGTTGTTACCATTTAGTTGTTACCATTGAGTTGTTACCATTCCGTTGTTGATATTTAGTTGTTACCATTGAGTTGTTGATATTTAGTTGTTACCATTGAGTTGTTGATATTTAGTTGTTACCATTCAGTTGTTACCATTTAGTTGTTACCATTCAGTTGTTACCATTGAGTTGTTGATATTTAGTTGTTACCATTGAGTTGTTGATATTTAGTTGTTACCATTCAGTTGTTGCCATTTAGTTGTTACCATTCAGTTGTTACCATTGAGTTGTTGATATTCAGTTGTTGATATTCAGTTGTTGATATTCAGTTGTTACCATTCAGTTGTTACCATTGAGTTGTTACCATTCAGTTGTTGATATTCAGTTGTTACCATTCAGTTGTTACCATTCAGTTGTTGATATTCAGTTGTTACCATTCAGTTGTTACCATTCAGTTGTTACCATTTAGTTGTTACCATTCAGTTGTTACCATTCAGTTGTTACCATTCAGTTGTTACCATTTAGTTGTTACCATTTAGTTGTTACCATTTAGTTGTTACCATTGAGTTGTTACTATTCAGTTGTTACCATTTAGTTGTTACCATTCAGTTGTTACCATTTAGTTGTTACCATTCAGTTGTTACCATTCAGTTGTTGATATTTGGTTGTTACCATTCAGTTGTTACCATTTAGTTGTTACCATTCCGTTGTTGATATTTAGTTGTTACCATTCAGTTGTTGATATTTAGTTGTTACCATTGAGTTGTTACCATTCAGTTGTTGATATTCAGTTGTTACCATTGAGTTGTTGATATTTAGTTGTTACCATTGAATTGTTACCATTTAGTTGTTACCATTGAGTTGTTACCATTCCGTTGTTGATATTTAGTTGTTACCATTGAGTTGTTGATATTTAGTTGTTACCATTGACTTGTTGATATTTAGTTGTTACCATTCAGTTGTTACCATTTAGTTGTTACCATTCAGTTGTTACCATTGAGTTGTTGATATTTAGTTGTTACCATTCAGTTGTTGCCATTTAGTTGTTACCATTCAGTTGTTACCATTGAGTTGTTGATATTCAGTTGTTGATATTCAGTTGTTGATATTCAGTTGTTACCATTCAGTTGTTACCATTGAGTTGTTACCATTCAGTTGTTGATATTCAGTTGTTACCATTCAGTTGTTACCATTGAGTTGTTGATATTCAATTGTTACCATTCAGTTGTTACCATTCAGTTGTTACCATTTAGTTGTTACCATTCAGTTGTTACCATTCAGTTGTTACCATTCAGTTGTTACCATTTAGTTGTTACCATTCAGTTGTTACCATTTAGTTGTTACCATTCAGTTGTTACCATTGAGTTGTTACCATTCAGTTGTTACCATTGAGTTGTTACCATTTAGTTGTTACCATTGAGTTGTTACCATTGAGTTGTTGATATTTAGTTGTTACCATTGAGTTGTTACCATTTAGTTGTTACTATTGAGTTGTTGATATTTAGTTGTTACCATTGAGTTGTTGATATTTAGTTGTTACCATTGAGTTGTTACCATTGAGTTGTTACCATTTAGTTGTTACCATTTAGTTGTTACCATTGAGTTGTTGATATTTAGTTGTTACTATTGAGTTGTTACCATTTAGTTGTTACCATTCAGTTGTTGATATTTGGTTGTTACCATTCAGTTGTTACCATTCAGTTGTTGGTATTTGGTTGTTACCATTCAGTTGTTACCATTCAGTTGTTGATATTTGGTTGTTACCATTCAGTTGTTACCATTCAGTTGTTACCATTTAGTTGTTACCATTGAGTTGTTACCATTGAGTTGTTACCATTGAGTTGTTGATATTTAGTTGTTACCATTCAGTTGTTACCATTGAGTTGTTGATATTTAGTTGTTACCATTCAGTTGTTGATATTCAGTTGTTGCCATTTAGTTGTTACCATTTAGTTGTTACCATTGAGTTGTTACCATTGAGTTGTTACCATTCAGTTGTTGATATTTAGTTGTTACCATTCAGTTGTTGATATTTGGTTGTTACCATTCAGTTGTTACCATTTAGTTGTTACCATTCAGTTGTTACCATTCAGTTGTTGCCATTTAGTTGTTGATATTCAGTTGTTACCATTCAGTTGTTAACATTCAGTTGTTACCATTTAGTTGTTACCATTTAGTTGTTACCATTCAGTTGTTGCCATTTAGTTGTTACCATTCAGTTGTTACCATTCAGTTGTTACCATTTAGTTGTTACCATTTAGTTGTTACCATTCAGTTGTTACCATTCATTGTTACCATTCAGTTGTTACCATTTAGTTGTTACCATTCAGTTGTTACCATTTAGTTGTTACCATTTAGTTGTTACCATTTAGTTGTTCCCATTCAGTTGTTACCATTTAGTTGTTACCATTCAGTTGTTGATATTTGGTTGTTACCATTCAGTTGTTACCATTCAGTTGTTGATATTTGGTTGTTACCATTCAGTTGTTACCATTCAGTTGTTACCATTTAGTTGATACCATTGAGTTGTTACCATTGAGTTGTTACCATTTAGTTGTTACCATTGAGTTGTTGATATTCAGTTGTTACCATTGAGTTGTTGATATTTAGTTGTTAACATTCAGTTGTTGATATTTGGTTGTTACCATTCAGTTGTTACCATTTAGTTGTTGATATTCAGTTGTTACCATTGAGTTGTTGATATTTAGTTGTTACCATTGAGTTGTTGATATTTAGTTGTTACCATTGAGTTGTTGATATTTAGTTGTTACCATTCAGTTGTTGATATTCAGTTGTTGCCATTTAGTTGTTACCATTTAGTTGTTACCATTCAGTTGTTACCATTTAGTTGTTACCATTCAGTTGTTGATATTAAGTTGTTATCATTCAGTTGTTGATATTTGGTTGTTACCATTCAGTTGTTGATATTTAGTTGTTACCATTCAGTTGTTGATATTGGGTTGTTACCATTCAGTTGTTACCATTCAGTTGTTACCATTTAGTTGTTACCATTCAGTTGTTGATATTTAGTTGTTACCATTCAGTTGTTGATGTTTGGTTGTTACCATTCAGTTGTTACCATTAAGTTGTTAGCATTTAGTTGTTACCATTTAGTTGTTACCATTGAGTTGTTGATATTCAGTTGTTACCATTGAGTTGTTGATATTTAGTTGTTAACATTCAGTTGTTGATATTTGGTTGTTACCATTCAGTTGTTACCATTTAGTTGTTACCATTGAGTTGTTACCATTCAGTTGTTGATATTTAGTTTTTACCATTCAGTTGTTACCATTAAGTTGTTACCATTTAGTTGTTACCATTTAGTTGTTACCATTTAGTTGTTACCATTCAGTTGTTACCATTTAGTTGTTACCATTTAGTTGTTACCATTGAGTTGTTGATATTCAGTTGTTACCATTGAGTTGTTGATATTTAGTTGTTACCATTCAGTTGTTGATATTTGGTTGTTACCATTCAGTTGTTACCATTGAGTTGTTACCATTCAGTTGTTGATATTTAGTTGTTACCATTCAGTTGTTACCATTCAGTTGTTACCATTTAGTTGTTACCATTTAGTTGTTACCATTTAGTTGTTACCATTCAGTTGTTGCCATTTAGTTGTTGATATTCAGTTGTTGACATTCAGTTGTTACCATTCAGTTGTTACCATTCAGTTGTTGACATTCAGTTGTTACCATTCAGTTGTTACCATTCAGTTGTTGACATTCAGTTGTTAACATTAAGTTGTTGCCATTTAGTTGTTACCATTTAGTTGTTACCATTTAGTTGTTACCATTCAGTTGTTACCATTCATTGTTACCATTCAGTTGTTACCATTTAGTTGTTACCATTCAGTTGTTACCATTTAGTTGTTACCATTTAGTTGTTACCATTTAGTTGTTGCCATTCAGTTGTTACCATTTAGTTGTTACCATTCAGTTGTTGATATTTGGTTGTTACCATTCAGTTGTTACCATTTAGTTGATACCATTGAGTTGTTACCATTGAGTTGTTACCATTTAGTTGTTACCATTGAGTTGTTGATATTCAGTTGTTACCATTGAGTTGTTGATATTTAGTTGTTACCATTGAGTTGTTGATATTTAGTTGTTACCATTGAGTTGTTGATATTTAGTTGTTACCATTCAGTTGTTGATATTCAGTTGTTGCCATTTAGTTGTTGCCATTTAGTTGTTACCATTCAGTTGTTACCATTTAGTTGATACCATTGAGTTGTTACCATTGAGTTGTTACCATTTAGTTGTTACCATTGAGTTGTTGATATTCAGTTGTTACCATTGAGTTGTTGATATTTAGTTGTTACCATTGAGTTGTTGATATTTAGTTGTTACCATTGAGTTGTTGATATTTAGTTGTTACCATTGAGTTGTTGATATTTAGTTGTTACCATTCAGTTGTTGATATTCAGTTGTTGCCATTTAGTTGTTGCCATTTAGTTGTTACCATTCAGTTGTTACCATTTAGTTGTTACCATTCAGTTGTTGATATTTAGTTGTTATCATTCAGTTGTTGATATTTGGTTGTTACCATTCAGTTGTTACCATTCAGTTGTTGATATTTAGTTGTTACCATTCAGTTGTTGATATTGGGTTGTTACCATTCAGTTGTTACCATTCAGTTGTTACTATTTAGTTGTTACCATTCAGTTGTTGATATTTAGTTGTTACCATTCAGTTGTTGATATTTGGTTGTTACCATTCAGTTGTTACCATTTAGTTGTTACCATTCAGTTGTTGATATTTAGTTGTTGCCATTCAGTTGTTGATGTTTGGTTGTTACCATTCAGTTGTTACCATTAAGTTGTTACCATTTAGTTGTTACCATTTAGTTGTTACCATTGAGTTGTTGATATTCAGTTGTTACCATTGAGTTGTTGATATTTAGTTGTTACCATTCAGTTGTTGATATTTGGTTGTTACCATTCAGTTGTTACCATTCAGTTGTTAACATTTAGTTGTTACCATTGAGTTGTTACCATTGAGTTGTTACCATTCAGTTGTTGATATTTAGTTGTTACCATTCAGTTGTTACCATTCAGTTGTTACCATTTAGTTGTTACCATTTAGTTGTTACCATTCAGTTGTTGCCATTTAGTTGTTGATATTCAGTTGTTGACATTCAGTTGTTACCAGTCAGTTGTTACCATTCAGTTGTTAACATTCAGTTGTTACCATTCAGTTGTTAACATTCAGTTGTTGCCATTTAGTTGTTACCATTTAGTTGTTACCATTTAGTTGTTACCATTCAGTTGTTGTCATTTAGTTGTTACCATTCAGTTGTTACCATTTAGTTGTTATCATTCAGTTGTTGTCATTTAGTTGTTACCATTCAGTTGTTGATATTTGGTTGTTACCATTCAGTTGTTACCATTCAGTTGTTGCCATTCAGTTGTTACCATTTAGTTGTTACCATTCAGTTGTTACCATTCAGTTGTTACCATTTAGTTGTTACCATTGAGTTGTTACCATTTAGTTGTTGATATTCAGTTGTTACCATTGAGTTGTTACCATTGAGTTGTTACCATTTAGTTGTTACCATTTAGTTTACCATTTAGTTGTTACCATTTAGTTGTTACCATTCAGTTGTTGATATTTAGTTGTTACCATTTAGTTGTTACCATTTAGTTGTTACCATTACCATTTAGTTGTTACCATTTAGTTGTTACCATTCAGTTGTTACCATTGAATTGTTGCCATTGTAGCAAACCTCTCTTTCTACTTATATATATTGTCCGGTATAAATGCTCTAACCAGGGTCTATCCTATCGTAGACTCGCTGGAGTTGTCTAGGGGGTTTCTCTACGGTCCTTCAATACTGCTCTAACCAGGGTCTTTCCTATCGTAGACTCGCCGGAGTTGTCTAGGGGGTTTCTCTACGGTCCTTCAATAATGTATAACTCAACACAGTCTATCATTTTCCTTTGTATAATATAATTTATAACTATCGCCTTTAATTTATATCTATTCATGTATCATATATTCGTAATTTCTCGTATCTTATTATTCGCCTCACTATTTCAATGTGTACATAATAGTTCTATGACTATACTAATTCCCTTCCTTTATCAAACTATTCCAATATATATATTAGCCAAAACAATCGTTTCTTACAAGGCCTAATTATCTTCCGTTCACGTATTTAATACGACTTTGATTTTTAAGAGTTAATACTTCTTTAAATATTATTTTTTCTAACTATCATAGAAACAGTTTATATCTTAAAAGTGAGTTACATCTATTCCTTAAATGCCTCCTATGCTGGATAATAATGCACTAATTTCTTCATCATTTCTCATTTCTTAAATAGCAGAATTAACATCTATAACAGACATTACGGCGCCAAACATCTGTGATGTTATACAATATTATTACATGTTTCTCTGTCATCAATAAAGCGGCGATTATCTTACATAACTGACCACCTGCATTCGGTAGTGAAAATTGTTCCCGCGCATACAGAGAACTGATCATTTAGGCGCGAAAATGATAGCAGACGATTATACATAATACATAATAATTATAATCTTACATGGTTAATAATGTGTCATATATATAAATAAGTAAATGTATTTATATAATACATTTCTATTTATATATGACAATAATTTATTCGTGCAAATAGATGTTTGTTTTTTCTATCTTTTGCACACCATTCAGTTGTTACCATTTAGTTGTTACCATTCAGTTGTTACCATTCAGTTGTTACCATTGAATTGTTGCCATTCAGTTGTTACCATTCAGTTGTTACCATTGAATTGTTGACATTCAGTATAATTTAAGTATTATTAAAACATTTGGTAGGTACTGTGTTTTCTTGCTATCGTTCGGCAAACACTGCACCACCTTACAATTGCGACGTCAACATTTTATATCAGAAGTTCATTTGTTGATGGTATAAGCTGGACCTACTTTCTTTCATTTTATATCAGACGTACATGTGTTCATTTGTTGATGGTATAAGCTGGAACTACTTTCGTACATTTTATATCAGACGTGCATGTGTTCATTTGTTGATGGTATCAACTGGAACTACTTTCTTACATTTTATATCAGACGTGCATGTGTTCATTTGTTGATGGTATAAGCTGGATCTACTTTCTTACAGCTATGGCTCCATCTTACAACTGTTCAATGGTTTGTTCCTGACCTCTGGTAATCTATCAACGCTTGATGATATGAATAATGCTCATCTAAGCGCACCGCTGGCGGAGGATGACTACACAGATCCACTTGCTAGGAAACAAGCGTACGCCGCCTCTCATAGCAGGGCTATGTGTTGCGCAACGTAAGTGTGTAATATATGCTACTTAATGTAACTATGTAAGCAAAATGTTGATCAACGTAAGTGTGTAAATCAATATGTTGCTCAACGTAGGTGGATAAATCAATATGTTACTCAACGTAGGTGAATAAATCAATATGTTGCTCAACGTAGGTGAATAAATCAATATGTTGCTCAACGTAGGTGAATAAATCAATATGTTACTCAACTAAGGTGAATAAATCAATATGTTGCTAAACGTAGGTGAATAAATCAACATGTTGCTCAACGTAGGTGCGTAAATCAATATGTTGCTCAACGTAAGTACGTAAATCAATATGTTGATCAACGTAAGTGCTTAAAGCAATATATTGCTCAACGTAGGTGAATAAATCAATATATTGATCAACGTAGGTGCATATATCAATATGTTGCTCAACGTATGTACGTAAATCAATATGTTGCTCAACGTAGGTGAATAAATAAATATGTTGCTCAACGTAGGTGAATAAATCAATATGTTACTCGACGTATGTGAATAAATCAATATGTTGCTAAACTTAGGTGAATAAATCAATATGTTACTCGACGTATGTGCATAACTCCATATGTGACCCTCCATTACAAAACCAGTCGGAAGTCGCTAAATCAAATTTCAAGATATTGACCAATAATCATGATATAGGCTAAAATCACCATATTTTGGATTTCAGCATATAAATATTTAGAAATATGTATACTACAACTACGGCAAGGTTATTTTGTGAAAAGTATTACAAAATTGCATAAAAAACCTTATTTTGTGAAAGCACTAATTAATTAATTCTGACAAATTAGTCATAAAACAATGAAAACCGTGAAAAATGGGCCTTGAAAACAATACACTTCAGGCTAAAGTATCGGGAAATCCCGGTCATGTTTGGTATTAAAATAGAGCTGGAAGTTCCCTCTATTCAAATTTGATAAAGATATAACGTCATAACCCTGTATTAACCAATCACAGCTGTTGAAACAAACACCTATGATGTAAACAATTCTTTTGTTACCAAGCATGTGGCCTGAAACGCGGTGTTTAATTGGCTACTGAGTTCTGCACATGCGCTGTGGATATTTTCAAAACGCAGTTCCGATTGTAAAATGGATACATAAATCGCGAACTTGTTGAATTTAAATGCAAATGATACCTCAGAATTAGGCGATGTAGTGACAGAATATTTTCAAACTCTTGGGAAGAGGATATTGAATCAGGAAACTCGAGTGATGAAGGCAGTTCCTTGGATTCTGGGGACGAATTCGACCCTAAACGAACTTTTTTTTGACAAAGTTATGCAGAATGACGCTGTGATACAGAGGAAATTACGTTCATACCGGACCTCGTTCAAACCGGACCATCAAACCGGACCTTATCGTTGGTCATACCGGACCTCGTCGTTGGTCAAACCGGACCTGCGTCAGTTCAATCCGGACCTCGTTGTATTATTAATTTATATTATTATATAAGTATCCATGTAGACGATGTGGGTTTTTTAAAATATTAATAAACACAAGAGTTGCCTACAGTACATATAATACCTAAGTTACATATTTTTCAAGTTCGTCTTCTAATTACATGTACTCTCCGGAGCAAATTTTGATTGTTTGATTTGACGAGTTGTTTGTACTTGTATAATTATATTGAATTAAAGATAATTGATTAACAGATTATCTGAATATGATCAAAGGTGTCTACTTATTAATCAACTAATTAATGAAGGACTGAGTGTGAATGAACGCTGTAAGTGTTAATGTCATTAATGAGTGAAAATAGTTCACGACTTGTATATATATCCAGTCTGCTGTTTATACCTCATATTGTCATACTACATGAAATCAGAATAAAATTGAATAGCAAATTGAATAGCAAATAAAATGCCTTCCAATCCGTGTATCCATTGTGGCAAAGGTGTCCACTCGAACCATCGCGCCGTCGAATGTGATGTATGTGGACTTTGGCAACATCTCCTATGCGGTATCACCGGTAAGTGAATATATTTCAATAATATTTTCAAAGTTTGTTATCTGGTGATAAATGTATGTTACTGACACATATATAACAAAAATATTTAATTATTAAAGAAGCTAGACGTGTAACTTAAATTTGTGTACTACAGTATACAGTAGGTTGTTTCAAAGTCATTGTATCATTATGAAATAAAAGTTTGTTTAAACTATTCATGTCAAGCATTTCTAATGTGTTGTATATATCTTATTGCAGGGATAAGTGTGCAGAAATACAAGAATGCCATTCGTGACGGGACTGACATCGGATTCATGTGTGCGCCTTGCGAACTACTGAATTTTCAGCAAGCAAGAAGAGAGACGACGGCTGAATCTCTCATGAACGAAGAATCTTCACTGCGTGGCTACAATACCATTGATACTACACCGGCACCAAGGTTCGAATCAACGAGGACGTCACTCTTATATGAACTTTCTACAATGAACGAATCCATGGATACCTCGGAGTTCGACGTAACACGGCCAGTACGGGAACTTCCGTTGGAACAACAAGAGAGGTAATGAATTTACATCGTCAAAACATTCTATCTAAAATATTATAGAAATGGAATAATACATTACCTGGAACCAGTAATTTATGGTAAATGTTAAAATGTGTATTGTCAAAATGTATTTTGATTGCGATCTGTAACATTGCATTCTTCATTTCAGATCATTAGCTGATGACAGTGTATCCCACTTGCCTGAAGATGACGTCGTATCGTACAACTTAATCCACAGTGGGTCCAACCTAGGCCGCATGAAGCTGGTTTCTAGCAATGGCTACTCATTTGTAAAGAAGAGAAGTTTGAAGAACGGCGACACAGTATGGAGATGTAGCTTCCGGCCGGGACATGGCAGCGGATGCCTAGCTACGATAAAGCAGTCGGGTGACAGGTTCGCAACTGCTGGTAGAGATCACATGCATCCAGCAACTCCGGGAATAACAACCGCAGTTAAAATCAAGGCTCAGGTAAAAAAATTACGTAATTAAGTGCCAGTTACAGTCTACAACTATTTTGTGCGATTTTCGTGTATGTATATACTTATGTTTATATACGTAATTATATGTTACATACATATATCTTAATACACTGTGTTGGCCTTCAACCAATCCGGTTGCAGTACTACAATGTGGACAACATAAAAAAACTTTTCGACTCTATCAGAGTAGAGTCCATCATATCATTTATCAAGGCAATAGGAATTTATAATAAGCTGTGATATATATTGTTAATCAATCATGCCTTTGTAGTAATCATTCATTCATATACTACCTGTAATTATTCTTATTACCTGTAATTAATCTTACGTTTTGATAACTTCTTAGTATTAATTTTTACGTAATGCATATACTTATATAGAATTTTCTTTCATACACTCGACAAAAAACATAACTTTAATGCGCGCGACATGACCTTAGATGTCGATGCGCCGTAAAACACCATCCATTCATTCATTCATATGTTACAGATTAAAGCGGACTCGAAGTCGGATATCTTTGAACCAGCCAGCACAATCGTCAAGGAGATTACAGAATCCTTGCAGCATCCAGATCAACCAGAAGGCGCACGTCCCAGCTACGATGCCTTACTACAATTATGCAACCGGGCCCGTCGACGCCTTCGTCCCAAAGAACCACGGACTACAGATTTTGAGGTTGACCCTGACTTCTTGGAGGCTCTTGGTGAAGATTTCTACCGCGGTGTTATTGTAGTGAAAGAGCGTCGTCATATAATATTCGCCACATCGAAACAGTTGGATGTGTTGTCACGAGCCAAGACATGGTACATCGATGCTACATTCAAGGTTGTCAAGTCTCCTTTCTCTCAACTGCTATCCATCCACGCATTCGTCAAGTCTGATTCAGCCATGAAACAGTTGCCCCTCTGCTTTGTTCTCATGTCGGGGAAGAAGAAGACGGACTACAAGAAGGTACATGCATACAAATATTTTTATTTAAATAATATTGTGTTACTATACATGCATTATTTGAATGTGTCCCTGGTGATCCGTTGACCAGTCTGCATGTATAAAAATATTGAAAATTAATTTAAATATTAAATTTACTTAAAATATCTCGATGTCAATTTTACATAAGGGACCGTTAGAATAGCATTCCAATACTTAATATTGTGTTACTATCTTCAGGTATTCAATGCTGTCAAGAGTCTATTAACTGACGCCGAGGTGACAAGTTTCGTAGCAGATTTCGAGGCAGGTATTTGGCAGGGGCTACGAGATTCGTTCGATTCGCCGATCATATACGGCTGTGCATTCCACTTCGGGCAAGCCTTGTGGCGCAAGGCACAGCAACTTGGTTTACAGGTATGTATACAAAAAGAGTAATAATTAACGAATATTAAGAATTAAGAATAACTATCGATTTCCATGTTATACTGACTGAGCAGCAAACAGGTGTAATATTAAATAATAATATAAACAGACTCGACTCGACTTAAAATGTTAAAAGTAATACATATGTTTATGATATTATTATCGATTTTCCAATTTTATTTCAGACTGCTTACACTGAGCGGGACGACATGCACAAACTCATGCGCAAGGTATTTGCCTTACCGTTGCTGCCCAGTGAAGACATACCAACAGCTTTTCGGAAATTACAAGAAAAGGACAAGTCTGGTGATCAGCGTCTTGCCAGTTTTTTCATTTATGTGGACACGACATGGATCAGAAGTGAGATGTGGCCGGTAGCAGCGTGGTCGGTCTTTGGAAAAAGCATAAGGACAAACAATGACGTAGAAGGGTGGCACGCTGGTCTTAATCGACGTGCCAAGAAGGGTAATCTGCCATTTTACCTTTTAGTGAATTTGTTATTTAAGGAGGGACGAGCAATACCTATCCAGGTAAAATTGGTGCGAGAGTCGAAATTGCGACGTCGACAAAGGAAAACGACAACAGCGGTGCAGGGGAGGCTATTTCGCCTTTGGGCCGAGTACAGCAACAAGGAACGCTCGGCCAGAAGCCTGCTTGATGCTTGCGCCCGTTTGTATGGCCCTGTATAAATGAAATGTGGTCTGAAATGTATATATAAAATGTATATATAAACTTGTTCAATTAATCATTACTTGCTGAAAATAAAATGTATATATAAACTTGTTCAATTAATCATTACTTGCTGAAAATAAAATGTATATATAAACTTGTTCAATTAATCATTACTGGTCTGAAAATAAAATGTATATATAAACTTGTTTCATTTATCATTACTGAAAGTGGTCCGGTCTGAACGGGACAGTGGTCATGTGTGAATGAAAAGTGGTCCGGTCTGAACGGGAAAAGGGTCATGTGTGAATGAAAAAGTGGTCCGGTCTGAACGGGAAAGTGGTCCGGTTTAACTGGTCCGGTTCGATCGAGGTTCGGTATGAACGGATACCGATACAGAGTATGCGATGTGCACAGGCGAGAATTTCGAAACACTTGAATGGGAAAAGGCTACACAATTCAGGTGAGTTTTAATAGACATTGTTTGAGGCTTTTGCTAGATATGTGAATGTTCCATTTATTATTTTAACAGGCTATTGCGATGGTCGAGTAGCGACCGTCCCTATGGACCCGAGTAACCTGAATCATTTCGCTTCCTGGTTTCGATTTGATAATACCATTTGGTTAGGGTCTGTCTAAAATGCGGACGCGTTAAGCGTGTGCTATATATATAGAGAGAAAACGCGGACGCTATGTAATATATAGGGAAAAAGCGGGCCTATATGTATTACTTGATATAAAGGTGTTAGATAAGGTGTGCGATTAAACGAACTTATAATCGCCGTGTTTTTAGTGTGTCTGGTGATAATGCCAACCAAATTGTTTATAAAATCGGGTCCATGGAGGAGAACATCATTGATAGAAATACCATTAAATTTTGCTGATGCATCAAAAACACCTCTGATCTGGTCCGGTTTCTTGGGATGGTACACCCCGAACAACGGTAGGTACCAACATTCTTGAGATTCAGATACAGAAGGGGCTACCTCTGCATGGCCTCTACCAATGATCTGGTCCATAAAACTAACAAAGTGCTCTTGCTTCTTCGGGTTTTTTAAGAGGGATGTCTGCAGTAAGGAAGCCCTTCTAAGAGCTTGTGACCTATTGTTTGGTAGCTTTGGTCTAGATGAACGAAAAGGGAGGGGGCAACCCAGTTCCAGCAAGGATCTTTCTTCATCTTGTTGTTCATTATGACTAGAAATGCTTTATCCTCGACAGAAAGGCCAATCTTATTATCATCTTTCCTTCTGACAAACAGACTCTCTTCAGAATACGAAGAGTCGGGATGCTCTTTGACGTTGAAATTGTTTTCACAAGGCGGAAACATGGAGGACCTCCCATCTTGCAACAGGTAAGTTTTGTTGCAGTTCACAATGTTGTCCATGTGCATTTGACCTAAACAGACTTGACAGATAATCACCCAGCCTAACCCAAGTCGTTGAGCAAAGGGCACGTCATCTGGGCCTATAATCTGCTCGTGGATATGGTGAGCTGCACCAACATCCCTACCAATGAGCAACAGGATCTCGGAATCATTGTCAAGTCTCGGTATCTTTGGTGTTATACTCTGTAGATGAGGAAAATATGCTGCTACCTCTGGCGTGGGAAGCTCTTCTCTTGCATTTGGGATATGTGAACACTCTAGTAAGGGGGGTAAGTGGTATACAGCAGAGCAATCGGTTGCTTCAACAACACAATTGAACGCCTTTCGTCCACAGACTATATTTGGTCCCGAGCATGAGTTTAAAGTATATTCTATTGGATCACCAACCAACCCAAGCGTCTCGAACAAATCAGAGTGTGCCAGCGAACGATTGCTCTGTTCGTCTAATATAGCATATGTTCTTAGACGCCGAGAGCGATCAGCTTGATGAAAAACATCTACCAATACGACTTTTGCACAAGATCTACTACCAAGACTATTTGAATTTGTGTACATTTGCTTTTAACTTGTGGAAGACCCTCATAGCCCTTCTCCCCGCTATGAGCTCGTGCGTTTGAACCACCAAATTCCACGCCATGAGCTTGTGCATTCGAACCACCAAATTTACCATCACTTCTCTCGTCATGCATTAATGAGCTGTGCCTGCTATTTCCACAAAACGTGGAGAGATTGGACAGCATCCTTGAAATCTCTACAAAAACTCTTAGTCCTGCGGACTTACTTTAGTCACTCGTTAAGCCTTGCATCTTACAATGAGCTCCTCTTGTTTTCAGACGCATCAGAAAAGGCTGTTGCTTCAGTGGCATACATGGTCAGTCACGGCCCAGACGCTTCCAGTTAGATAGGCTTTGTTATGGGTAAGACAAAGGTGGCCCCGTCCCGGGGTCACACTATCCCTCGTCTCGAATTGTGTGGTGCGGTTCTGTCGGTTGAGACCGCAGACTTTATCCTTGAGCAAATCGATACTGAGATACACAAAGTGAGATACTTCACAGATAGTAAGGTGGTGCTTGGTTATATTTGCAATCGCACAAGACGGTTCCACACATATGTCTCTCACAGAGTGGAACGCATCTTGAATTCATCTCAACCCGCACAGTGGTGCTATGTAGACACTAGCCGTAATCCAGCAGATACCGGAACTAGAGGTATTGCAGCAAATGACATGGCAGACAGCATGTGGTTGTTGGGTCCTCCAAAATGCGTGTACTCTATGCATCAACAAGACTCGTGCTATCCCCTACTTAGCCCAGAAGATGACAAAGAAGTGCGTCAAGAAGTTATTTCCAAGATTACTAAGTCTTTGGAAGGAAACGGACCTTCCATGAGTTCTAGATTTCAGAAATTTTCCTCTTTCGCTCGCTTAGCCAGAGCGGTTAGCAGGTTGCAGCATATTGGCCAATCTTTCAGTGGCACTAGTCCATGTGTTGGGTGGCACTTATGTCCTGAAGCTTCTACCACAGAGAACCTTTCTAAAGCTCAAAATTTCATTGTGAAGGTCTATCAGCAAGATTTTTATCCCAATGAAGTTCGTTGTCTCAACCAGGAGAATCCTGTGCCATCACACAGCATAATTCTTCATCTGAATCCATTCTTGGATGAAAATGGTCTATTGAGAGTTGGAGGTTGGGTTTAAACACTCTAGATTGTCAGTTTCGGAAACTTTAGCTTTTTTACTGTTACCCACTTTTCCTGTAAACCATATGGTAGCTTGTGTACTATTGGAAGAATTCCTTCTGATGAGTCGAAGTATGA
>CM026394.1:10218995-10260451 GCA_014843695.1 Archivesica marissinica | reverse complement strand
CCGTTACTAGACAGACACCATCCGTTACTAGACAGACATACCCCGTTATTAGACAGACATCCCCCGTTACTAGATAGACACCCTCCGTTACTAGACAGACATCCCCCGTTACTAGATAGACACCCTCCGTTATTAGACAGACATCCCCCGTTACTAGACAGACACCATCCGTTACTAGGCAGACACCCCCCGTTATTAGACAGACATCCCCCGTTATTAGACAGACATCCCCCGTTACTAGACAAACATCCTCCGTTACTAGGCAGACATCCACCGTTACTAAGCAGACATCCTCCGTTACTAGACATACACTATCCGTTACTAGACAGGACATCCTCCGTTACTAGACATACACCATCCGTTATTAGACAGACATCCCCCGTTACTAGACAGACACCATCCGTTACTAGACAGACACCATCCGTTATTAGACAGACATCCCCCGTTACTAGACATTCACCATCCGTTACTAGACATTCACCATCCGTTACTAGACATTCACCATCCGTTACTAGACATTCACCATCCATTACTAGACAGACACCATCCGTTACTAGACAGACACCATCCGTTACTAGACATTCACCATCCGTTACTAGACAGACACCATCCGTTACTAGACAGACACCATCCGTTACTAGACATTCACCATCCGTTACTAGACATTCACCATCCGTTACTAGACATTCACCATCCGTTACTAGACATTCACCATCCGTTACTAGACAGACACCATCCGTTACTAGACATTCACCATCCGTTACTAGACAGACACCATCCGTTACTAGACATTCACCATCCGTTACTAGACAGACACCATCCGTTACTAGATAGACACCATCCGTTACTAGACAGACACCATCCGTTACTAGATAGACACCATCCGTTACTAGACAGATACCATCCGTTACTAGATAGACACCATCCGTTACTAGACAGACACCCTCCGTTACTAGACAGACACCATCCGTTACTAGACAGACACCATCCGTTACTAGACAGACACCATCCGTTACTAGACAGACACCATCCGTTACTAGACATTGACCATCCGTTACTAGACAGACACCATCCGTTACTAGATAGACACCATCCGTTACTAGACAGACACCATCCGTTACTAGACAGACACCATCCGTTACTAGATAGACACCATCCGTTACTAGACATACACCCTCCGTTACTAGATATACACCATCCGTTTTTAGACAGACACCCTCCGTTACTAGAAAGACATCTCCCGTTACTAGGCAGACATCCCCCGTTACTAGGCAGACATCCACCGTCACTAGGCAAGCATCCTCCGTTACTGGACATACATCCTCCGTTACTGGACAGACATCCTCCGTTACTGGACAGACACCCTCCGTTACTAGACAGACATCCTCCGTTACTAGGCAGACATCCCCCGTTATTAGACAGACATCCCCCGTTACTAGACAGACACCCTCCGTTACTAGGCAGACATCCCCCGTTATTAGACAGACATCCCCCGTTACTAAACAGACACCATCCGTTACTAGGCAGACATCCCCCGTTATTAGACAGACATCCCCCGTTACTAGACAGACACCATTCGTTACTAGACAGCCACCCTCCGTTATTAGACAGACATCCCCCGTTACTAGACAGACACCCTCCGTTACTAGGCAGACACCCTCCGTTACTAGGCAGACATCCCCCGTTATTAGACAGACATCCCCCGTTACTAGACAGACACCATCCGTTACTAGGCAGACACCCTCCGTTATTAGACAGACATTCCCCGTTACTAGACAGACACCCTCCGTTACTAGGCAGACATCCCCCGTTACTAGACAGACACCATCCGTTACTAGGCAGACATCCCCCGTTATTAGACAGACATCCCCCGTTATTAGACAGACACCCTCCGTTACTAGGCAGACATCCTCCGTTACTAGACAGACACCCTCCGTTACTAGACAGACACCATCCGTTACTAGGCAGACATCCCCCGTTATTAGACAGACATCCCCCGTTACTAGACAGACACCATCCGTTACTAGGCAGACATCCCCCGTTATTAGACAGACATCCCCCGTTACTAGACAGACACCCTCCGTTACTAGGCAGATATCCCCCGTTACTAGACAGACACCCTCCGTTACTAGACAGACACCATCCGTTACTAGGCAGACATACCCCGTTATTAGACAGACATCCCCCGTTACTAGATAGACACCCTCCGTTAATAGACAGACATCCCCGTTACTAGATAGACACCCTCCGTTATTAGACAGACATCCCCCGTTACTAGACAGACACCATCCGTTACTAGGCAGACACCCCCCGTTATTAGACAGACATCCCCCGTTATTAGACAGACATCCCCCGTTACTAGACAAACATCCTCCGTTACTAGGCAGACATCCACCGTTACTAAGCAGACATCCTCCGTTACTAGACATACACTATCCGTTACTAGACAGGACATCCTCCGTTACTAGACATACACCATCCGTTATTAGACAGACATCCCCCGTTACTAGACAGACACCATCCGTTACTAGACAGACACCATCCGTTATTAGACAGACATCCCCCGTTACTAGACATTCACCATCCGTTACTAGACATTCACCATCCGTTACTAGACATTCACCATCCGTTACTAGACATTCACCATCCATTACTAGACAGACACCATCCGTTACTAGACAGACACCATCCGTTACTAGACATTCACCATCCGTTACTAGACAGACACCATCCGTTACTAGACAGACACCATCCGTTACTAGACATTCACCATCCGTTACTAGACATTCACCATCCGTTACTAGACATTCACCATCCGTTACTAGACATTCACCATCCGTTACTAGACAGACACCATCCGTTACTAGACATTCACCATCCGTTACTAGACAGACACCATCCGTTACTAGATAGACACCCTCCGTTACTAGACAGACACCATCCGTTACTAGATAGACACCATCCGTTACTAGACAGACACCATCCGTTACTAGACATTCACCATCCGTTACTAGATAGACACCATCCGTTACTAGATAGGCACCATCCGTTACTAGACAGACACCCTCCGTTACTAGACAGACACCATCCGTTACTAGACAGACACCATCCGTTACTAGACAGACACCATCCGTTACTAGACAGACACCCTCCGTTACTAGACAGACACCATCCGTTACTAGAGAGACACCATCCGTTACTAGACAGACACCATCCGTTACTAGACAGACACCATCCGTTACTAGATAGACACCATCCGTTACTAGACATACACCCTCCGTTACTAGATATACACCATCCGTTTTTAGACAGACACCCTCCGTTACTAGAAAGACATCTCCCGTTACTAGGCAGACATCCCCCGTTACTAGGCAGACATCCACCGTCACTAGGCAAGCATCCTCCGTTACTGGACATACATCCTCCGTTACTGGACAGACATCCTCCGTTACTGGACAGACACCCTCCGTTACTAGACAGACATCCTCCGTTACTAGGCAGACATCCCCCGTTATTAGACAGACATCCCCCGTTACTAGACAGACACCCTCCGTTACTAGGCAGACATCCCCCGTTATTAGACAGACATCCCCCGTTACTAAACAGACACCATCCGTTACTAGGCAGACATCCCCCGTTATTAGACAGACATCCCCCGTTACTAGACAGACACCATTCGTTACTAGACAGCCACCCTCCGTTATTAGACAGACATCCCCCGTTACTAGACAGACACCCTCCGTTACTAGGCAGACACCCTCCGTTACTAGGCAGACATCCCCCGTTATTAGACAGACATCCCCCGTTACTAGACAGACACCATCCGTTACTAGGCAGACACCCTCCGTTATTAGACAGACATTCCCCGTTACTAGACAGACACCCTCCGTTACTAGGCAGACATCCCCCGTTACTAGACAGACACCATCCGTTACTAGGCAGACATCCCCCGTTATTAGACAGACATCCCCCGTTATTAGACAGACACCCTCCGTTACTAGGCAGACATCCTCCGTTACTAGACAGACACCCTCCGTTACTAGACAGACACCATCCGTTACTAGGCAGACATCCCCCGTTATTAGACAGACATCCCCCGTTACTAGACAGACACCATCCGTTACTAGGCAGACATCCCCCGTTATTAGACAGACATCCCCCGTTACTAGACAGACACCCTCCGTTACTAGGCAGATATCCCCCGTTACTAGACAGACACCCTCCGTTACTAGACAGACACCATCCGTTACTAGGCAGACATACCCCGTTATTAGACAGACATCCCCCGTTACTAGATAGACACCCTCCGTTAATAGACAGACATCCCCCGTTACTAGATAGACACCCTCCGTTATTAGACAGACATCCCCCGTTACTAGACAGACACCATCCGTTACTAGGCAGACACCCCCCGTTATTAGACAGACATCCCCCGTTATTAGACAGACATCCCCCGTTACTAGACAAACATCCTCCGTTACTAGGCAGACATCCACCGTTACTAAGCAGACATCCTCCGTTACTAGACATACACTATCCGTTACTAGACAGGACATCCTCCGTTACTAGACATACACCATCCGTTATTAGACAGACATCCCCCGTTACTAGACAGACACCATCCGTTACTAGACAGACACCATCCGTTATTAGACAGACATCCCCCGTTACTAGACAGACACCAACCGTTACTAGGCAGACACCCTCCGTTATTAGACAGACATCCCCCGTTACTAGACATACACCATCCGTTACTAGGCAGACATCATCCGTTATTAGACAGACATCCCCCGTTACTAGACAGACATCCGTTACTAGACATTCACCATCCGTTACTAGACAGACATCCTCCGTTACTGGACATTCATCATCCGTTACTGGACAGACACCATCCGTTACTAGACAGACATCATCCGTTACTAGACAGACACCATCCGTTACTAGACAGACATCCTCCGTTACTAGACATACACCATCCGTTACTAGACAGACATCCTCCGTTATTAGACAGATGTCCTCCGTTACTAGGCAGACATCCACCGTTACTAGGCAGACATCTTCCGTTACTAGGCAAACATCCTCCGTTACTGGACGGTCATCCTCCGTTACTGGATAGACATCCTCAGTTACTGGACAGACACCATCCGTTACTAGACAGACATCCTCCGTTACTAGACAGACATCCTCCGTTACTAGACAGACATCCCCCGTTACTAGACAGACATCCCCCGTTACTAGACATTCACCATCCGTTACTAGACATTCACCATCCGTTACTAGACAGACACCATCCGTTACTAGACAGACACCCTCCGTTACTAGAAATACATCCTCCGTTACTAGACAGACATGTCCCGTTACTAGACATTCACCATCCGTTACTAGACATTCACCATCCGTTACTAGACAGACACCATCCGTTACTAGACATTCACCATCCGTTACTAGATAGACACCATCCGTTACTAGACATTCACCATCCGTTACTAGACATTCACCATCCGTTACTAGACAGACACCATCCGTTACTAGACATTCACCATCCGTTACTAGACAGACACCATCCGTTACTAGACAGACACCATCCGTTACTAGACATTCACCATCCGTTACTAGACATTCACCATCCGTTACTAGACAGACACCATCCGTTACTAGACAGACATCCCCCGTTACTAGACATTTACAATCCGTTACTAGACATTCACCATCCGTTACTAGAGAGACACCATCCGTTACTAGACATTCACCATCCGTTACTAGATAGACACCATCCGTTACTAGACATTCACCATCCGTTACTAGACATTCACCATCCGTTACTAGACAGACACCATCCGTTACTAGACATTCACCATCCGTTACTAGACAGACACCATCCGTTACTAGACAGACACCATCCGTTACTAGACATTCACCATCCGTTACTAGACAGACACCATCCGTTACTAGACAGACATCCCCCGTTACTAGACATTCACCATCCGTTACTAGACATTCACCATCCGTTACTAGACATTCACCATCCGTTACTAGACATTCACCATCCGTTACTAGACAGACACCATCCGTTACTAGACAGACACCATCCGTTACTAGACATTCACCATCCGTTACTAGACAGACACCATCCGTTACTAGACAGACACCATCCGTTACTAGACATTCACCATCCGTTACTAGACATTCACCATCCGTTACTAGACATTCACCATCCGTTACTAGACATTCACCATCCGTTACTAGACAGACACCATCCGTTACTAGACATTCACCATCCGTTACTAGACAGACACCATCCGTTACTAGATAGACACCCTCCGTTACTAGACAGACACCATCCGTTACTAGATAGACACCATCCGTTACTAGACAGACACCATCCGTTACTAGACATTCACCATCCGTTACTAGATAGACACCATCCGTTACTAGATAGGCACCATCCGTTACTAGACAGACACCCTCCGTTACTAGACAGACACCATCCGTTACTAGACAGACACCATCCGTTACTAGACAGACACCATCCGTTACTAGACAGACACCCTCCGTTACTAGACAGACACCATCCGTTACTAGAGAGACACCATCCGTTACTAGACAGACACCATCCGTTACTAGACAGACACCATCCGTTACTAGATAGACACCATCCGTTACTAGACATACACCCTCCGTTACTAGATATACACCATCCGTTTTTAGACAGACACCCTCCGTTACTAGGCAGACATCCCCCGTTACTAGGCAGACATCCACCGTCACTAGGCAAGCATCCTCCGTTACTGGACATACATCCTCCGTTACTGGACAGACATCCTCCGTTACTGGACAGACACCCTCCGTTACTAGACAGACATCCTCCGTTTCTAGGCAGACATCCACCGTTACTAAGCAGACATCCTCCGTTACTAGACATACACCATCCGTTACTAGACAGACATCCCCCGTTACTAGACATTCACCATCCGTTACTAGACATTCACCATCCGTTACTAGACATTCACCATCCGTTACTAGACAGACACCATCCGTTACTAGACAGACATCCTCCGTTACTAGACAGACACCATCCGTTACTAGACATTCACCATCCGTTACTAGACAGACACCCTACGTTACTAGATAGACACCCTCCGTTATTAGACAGACATTCCCCGTTACTAGACAGACACACTCCGTTACTAGGCAGACATCCCCCGTTACTAGACAGACACCATCCGTTACTAGGCAGACATCCCCCGTTATTAGACAGACATCCCCCGTTATTAGACAGACACCCTCCGTTACTAGGCAGACATCCCCCGTTACTAGACAGACACCCTCCGTTACTAGACAGACACCATCCGTTACTAGGCAGACATCCCCCGTTATTAGACAGACATCCCCCGTTACTAGACAGACACCATCCGTTACTAGGCAGACATCCCCCGTTATTAGACAGACATCCCCCGTTACTAGACAGACACCCTCCGTTACTAGGCAGATATCCTCCGTTACTAGACAGACACCCTCCGTTACTAGACAGACACCATCCGTTACTAGACAGACATACCCCGTTATTAGACAGACATCCCCCGTTACTAGATAGACACCCTCCGTTACTAGACAGACATCCCCCGTTACTAGATAGACACCCTCCGTTATTAGACAGACATCCCCCGTTACTAGACAGACACCATCCGTTACTAGGCAGACACCCCCCGTTATTAGACAGACATCCCCCGTTATTAGACAGACATCCCCCGTTACTAGACAGACATCCTCCGTTACTAGGCAGACATCCACCGTTACTAAGCAGACATCCTCCGTTACTAGACATACACCATCCGTTACTAGACAGGACATCCTCCGTTACTAGACATACACCATCCGTTATTAGACAGACATCCCCCGTTACTAGACAGACATCCTCCGTTACTAGACAGACACCATCCGTTACTAGACATTCACCATCCGTTACTAGACAGACACCCTACGTTACTAGATAGACACCCTCCGTTACTAGACAGACACCCTCCGTTATTAGACAGACATTCCCCGTTACTAGACAGACACCCTCCGTTACTAGGCAGACATCCCCCGTTACTAGACATACACCATCCGTTACTAGGCAGACATCCCCCGTTATTAGACAGACATCCCCCGTTATTAGACAGACACCCTCCGTTACTAGGCAGACATCCCCCGTTACTAGACAGACACCCTCCGTTACTAGACAGACACCATCCGTTACTAGGCAGACATCCCCCGTTATTAGACAGACATCCCCCGTTACTAGACAGACACCATCCGTTACTAGGCAGACATCCCCCGTTATTAGACAGACATCCCCCGTTACTAGACAGACACCCTCCGTTACTAGGCAGATATCCTCCGTTACTAGACAGACACCCTCCGTTACTAGACAGACACCATCCGTTACTAGACAGACATACCCCGTTATTAGACAGACATCCCCCGTTACTAGATAGACACCCTCCGTTACTAGACAGACATCCCCCGTTACTAGATAGACACCCTCCGTTATTAGACAGACATCCCCCGTTACTAGACAGACACCATCCGTTACTAGGCAGACACCCCCCGTTATTAGACAGACATCCCCCGTTATTAGACAGACATCCCCCGTTACTAGACAGACATCCTCCGTTACTAGGCAGACATCCACCGTTACTAAGCAGACATCCTCCGTTACTAGACATACACCATCCGTTACTAGACAGGACATCCTCCGTTACTAGACATACACCATCCGTTATTAGACAGACATCCCCCGTTACTAGACAGACACCATCCGTTACTAGACAGACACCATCCGTTATTAGACAGACATCCCCCGTTACTAGACAGACACCATCCATTACTAGGCAGACATCCCCCGTTATTAGACAGACATCCCCCGTTACTAGACAGACATCCCCCGTTACTAGGCAGACATCCACCGTCACTAGGCAAACATCCTCCGTTACTGGACAGACATCCTCCGTTACTGGACAGACATCCTCCGTTACTGGACAGACACCCTCCGTTACTAGACAGACATCCTCCGTTTCTAGGCAGAAATCCACCGTTACTAAGCAGACATCCTCCGTTACTAGACATACACCATCCGTTACTAGACAGACATCCTCCGTTATTAGACAGATGTCCTCCGTTACTAGGCAGACATCCACCGTTACAAGGCAGACATCTTCCGTTACTAGGCAAACATCCTCCGTTACTGGACAGTCATCCTCCGTTACTGGATAGACATCCTCAGTTACTGGACAGACACCATCCGTTACTAGACAGACATCCTCCGTTACTAGACAGACATCCTCCGTTACTAGACAGACATCCCCCGTTACTAGACAGACATCCCCCGTTACTAGACATTCACCATCCGTTACTAGACATTCACCATCCGTTACTAGACAGACACCATCCGTTACTAGACAGACACCCTCCGTTACTAGACATACATCCTCCGTTACTAGACAGACATCCCCCGTTACTAGACATTCACCATCCGTTACTAGACATTCACCATCCGTTACTAGACAGACACCATCCGTTACTAGACATTCACCATCCGTTACTAGATAGACACCATCCGTTACTAGACATTCACCATCCGTTACTAGACATTCACCATCCGTTACTAGACAGACACCATCCGTTACTAGACATTCACCATCCGTTACTAGACATACACCATCCGTTACTAGACAGACACCATCCGTTACTAGACATTCACCATCCGTTACTAGACATTCACCATCCGTTACTAGACAGACACCATCCGTTATTAGACATTCACCATCCGTTACTAGACAGACACCATCCGTTACTAGACAGACATCCCCCGTTACTAGACATTTACAATCCATTACTAGACATTCACCATCCGTTACTAGACAGACACCATCCGTTACTAGACATTCACCATCCGTTACTAGATAGACACCATCCGTTACTAGACATTCACCATCCGTTACTAGACATTCACCATCCGTTACTAGACAGACACCATCCGTTACTAGACATTCACCATCCGTTACTAGACATTCACCATCCGTTACTAGACAGACACCATCCGTTACTAGATAGATACTATCCGTTACTAGACAGACACCATCCGTTACTAGATAGACACCATCCGTTACTAGACATACACCCTCCGTTACTAGATATACATCATCCGTTACTAGATAGACACCCTCCATTACTAGACAGACACTCTCCGTTACTAGACAGACACCATATGTTACTAGACAGACACCATCCGTTACTAGATAGACACCCTCCGTTACTAGATAGACACCATCCGTTACTAGAGAGACACCATCCGTTACTAGATAGACACCATCCGTTACTAGATAGACACCATCCGTTACTAGACAGACACCATCCGTTACTAGACAGACACCCTCCGTTACTAGATAGACACCATCCGTTACTAGACAGACACCATCCGTTACTAGACAGACACCATCCGTTACTAGACAGATACACTCCGTTACTAGACATTCACCATCCGTTACTAGATAGACACCATCCGTTACTAGATAGACACCATCCGTTACTAGACAGACACCTTCCGTTACTAGACAGACACCCTCCGTTACTAGACATTCACCATCCTTTACTAGACAGACACCCTCCGTTACTAGATAGACACCATCCGTTACTAGATAGACACCATCCGTTACTAGATAGACACCATCCGTTACTAGACAGACACCATCCGTTACTAGACAGACACCCTCCGTTACTAGACAGACACCCTCCGTTACTAGACATTCATCATCCGTTACTAGACAGACACCCTCCGTTACTAGATAGACACCATCCGTTACTAGACAGACACCATCCGTTACTAGACATTCACCATCCGTTACTAGACATTCACCATCCGTTAATAGACATTCACCATCCGTTACTAGACATCCCCCGTCCATTACTAGACATTCACCATCCGTTACTAGACATTCACCATCCGTTACTAGACATTCACCATCCGTTACTAGACATCCCTCGTTACTAGACATTCACCATCCGTTACTAGACATTCACCATCCGTTACTCGACAGACACCATCCGTTAGTAGACATTCACCATCCGTTACTAGACATTCACCATCCGTTATAAGAAAGACACCATCCGTTACTAGACAGACATCCCCCGTTACTAGACATTCACCATCCGTTACTAGACATTCACCATTCGTTACTAGACAGACACCATCCGTTACTAGATATTCACCATCCGTTACTAGACAGACACCATCCGTTACTAGATAGATACTATCCGTTACTAGATAGACACCATCCGTTACTAGACAGACACCATCCGTTACTAGACGGACACCATCCGTTACTAGACATTTACCATCCGTTACTAGACATTCACCATCCGTTACTAGACATTCACCATCCGTTACTAGACAGACACCATCCGTTACTAGACAGACATCCCCCGTTACTAGACATTCACCATCCGTTACTAGACATTCACCATCCGTTACTGGACAGACATCATCCGTTACTAGACATTCACCATCCGTTATTAGACAGACACCATCCGTTACTAGACAGACATCCCCCGTTACTAGACATTCACCATCCGTTACTAGACATTCACCATCCGTTACTAGACATTCACCATCCGTTACTAGACAGACACCATCCGTTACTAGACAGAAACCATCCGTTACTAGACAGAAACCATCCGTTACTAGATAGATACCATCCGTTACTAGACAGACACCATCCGTTACTAGACAGCCACCATCCGTTACTAGATAGACACCATCCGTTACTAGACAGACATCCTCCGTTACTAGACAGACATCCTCCGTTACTAGACAGACACCATCCGTTACTAGACAGACACCCTCCGGTACTAGACAGACAACCTTCGTTACTAGACAGACACCCTCCGTTACTAGACATTCACCATCCGTTACTAGACAGACACCCTCCGTTACTAGATAGAAACCATCCGTTACTAGATAGACACCATCCGTTACTAGATAGACACCATCCGTTACTAGACAGACACCATCCGTTACTAGACAGACACCCTCCGTTACTAGACAGACACCCTCCGTTACTAGACATTCATCATCCGTTACTAGACAGACACCCTCCGTTACTAGATAGACACCATCCGTTACTAGATAGACACCATCCGTTACAAGACAGACACCATACGTTACTAAATAGACACCATCCGTTACTAGATAGACACCATCCGTCACTAGACAGACATCCTCCGTTACTAGACAGACACCCTCCGTTACTAGATAGACACCATCCGTTGCCAGACAGACACCATCCGTTACTAGACAGACAGCATCCGTTACTAGACATTCACCATCCGTTACTAGACAGACACCATCTGTTACTAGACAGACACCATCCGTTACTGGACAGACACCATCCGTTACTAGATAGACACCATCAGTTACTAGATAGACACCATCCGTTACTAGACAGACACCATCCGTTACTAGACAGACACCCTCCGTTACTAGATAGACACCATCCGTTACTAGAGAGACACCATCCGTTACTAGACAGACACTATCCGTTACTAGACAGACACCCTCCGTTACTAGACATTCACCATCCGTTACTAGATAGACACCATCCGTTACTAGATAGACACCATCCGTTACTAGACAGACACCCTCCGTTACTAGACAGACACCCTCCGTTACTAGACAGACACCCTCCGTTACTAGACATTCACCATCCGTTACTAGACAGACACCCTCCGTTACTAGATATACACCATCCGTTACTAGATAGACACCATCCGTTACTAGATCGACACCATCTGTTACTAGACAGACACCATCCGTTACTAGACAGACACCCTCCGTTACTAGACAGACACCCTCCGTTACTAGACATTCATCATCCGTTACTAGACAGACACCCTCCGTTACTAGATAGACACCATCCGTTACTAGACAGACACCATCCGTTACTAGACATTCACCATCCGTTACTAGACATTCACCATCCGTTACTAGATATTCACCATCCGTTACTAGACATCCCCCGTTACTAGACATTCACCATCCGTTACTAGACATTCACCATCCGTTACTAGACAGACACCATCCGTTAGTAGACATTCACCATCCGTTACTAGACATTCACCATCCGTTACTAGACAGACACCATCCGTTACTAGACAGACATCCCCCGTTACTAGACATTCACCATCCGTTACTAATCATTCACCATCCGTTACTAGACAGACACCATCCGTTACTAGACATTCACAATCCGTTACTAGATAGACACCATCCGTTACTAGATAGACACCATCCATTACTAGACAGACACCCTCCGTTACTAGACAGACATCCTCCGTTACTAGACATTCACCATCCGTTAATAGACAGACACCCTCCGTTACTAGATAGACACCATCCGTTACTAGATAGACACCATCCGTTACTAGATAGACACCATCCGTTACTAGACAGACACCCTCCGTTACTAGACAGACACCCTCCGTTACTAGATAGACACCATCCGTTACTAGATAGACACCATCCGTTACTAGATAGACACCATCCGTTACTAGACATACACCATCCGTTACTAGACAGACACCCTCCGTTACTAGACAGACACCCTCCGTTACTAGACATTCATCATCCGTTGCTAGACAGACACCCTCCGTTACTAGATAGACACCATCCGTTACTAGACAGACACCATCCGTTAGTAGACATTCACCATCCGTTACTAGACATTCACCATCCGTTAATAGACATTCACCTTCCGTTACTAGACATCCCCCGTCCGTTACTAGACATTCACCATCCGTTACTAGACATTCACCATCAGTTACTAGACATTCACCATCCGTTACTAGACATCCCCTGTTACTAGACATTCACCATCCGTTACTAGACAGACAACATCCGTTACTAGACATTCACCATCCGTTAGTAGACATTCACCATCCGTTACTAGACATTCACCATCCGTTACTAGACAGACACCATCCGTTACTAGACAGACATCCCCAGTTACTAGACATTCACCATCCGTTACTAGACATTCACCATCCGTTACTAGACAGACACCATCCGTTACTAGACATTCACCATCCGTTACTAGACAGACACCATCCGTTACTAGATAGATACGATCCGTTACTAGACAGACACCATCCGTTACTAGACAGACACCATCCGTTACTAGACATTCACCATCCGTTACTAGACATTCACCATCCGTTACTAGACATTCACCATCCATTACTAGACAGACACCATCCGTTACTAGACAGACATCCTCCGTTACTAGACATTCACCATACGTTACTAGACATTCACCATCTGTTACTAGACAGACACCATCCGTTACTAGACAGACACCATCCGTTACTAGACATTCACCATCCGTTACTAGACAGAAACAATCCGTTACTAGATAGATACCATCCGTTACTAGACAGACATCATCCGTTACTAGACAGACACCATCCGTTACTAGATAGACACCATCCGTTACTAGACAGACATCCTCCGTTACTAGACAGACATCCTCCGTTACTAGACAGACACCATCCGTTACTAGACAGACACCCTCCGTTACTAGACAGACACCCTCCGTTACTAGACAGACACCCTCCGTTACTAGACATTCACCATCCGTTACTAGACAGACACCCTCCGTTACTAGATAGACACCATCCGTTACTAGATAGACACCATCCGTTACTAGATAGATACCATCCGTTACTAGACAGACACCATCCGTTACTAGACAGACACCCTCCGTTACTAGACAGACACCCTCCGTTACTAGACAGACACCCTCCGTTACTAGACATTCACCATCCGTTACTAGACATTCACCATCCGTTAATAGACATTCACCTTCCGTTACTAGACATCCCCCGTCCGTTACTAGACATTCACCATCAGTTACTAGACATTCACCATCCGTTACTAGACATTCACCATCCGTTACTGGACATCCCCCGTTACTAGACATTCACCATCCGTTACTAGACATTCACCATCCGTTACTCGACAGACACCATCCGTTACTAGACATTCACCATCCGTTAGTAGACATTCACCATCCGTTACTAGACATTCACCATCCGTTACTAGACAGACACCATCCGTTACTAGACAGACATCCCCCGTTACTAGACATTCACCATCCGTTACTAGACATTCACCATCCGTTACTAGACAGACACCATCCGTTACTAGACATTCACCATCCGTTACTAGACAGACACCATCCGTTACTAGATAGATACCATCCGTTACTAGACAGACACCATCCGTTACTAGACAGACACCATCCGTTACTAGACATTCACCATCCGTTACTAGACATTCACCATCCGTTACTAGACATTCACCATCCGTTACTAGACAGACACCATCCTTTACTAGACAGACATCCCCCGTTACTAGACATTCACCATCCGTTACTAGACATTCACCATCCGTTATTAGACAGACACCATCCGTTACTAGACAGACACCATCCGTTACTAGACATTCACCATCCGTTACTAGACAGAAACCATCCGTTACTAGATAGATACCATCCGTTACTAGACAGACACCATCCGTTACTAGACAGACACCATCCGTTACTAGATAGACACCATCCGTTACTAGACAGACATCCTCCGTTACTAGACAGACATCCTCCGTTACTAGACAGACACCATCCGTTACTAGACAGACACCCTCCGTTACTAGACAGACACCCTCCGTTACTAGACAGACACCCTCCGTTACTAGACATTCAATATCCGTTAATAGACAGACACCCTCCGTTATTAGATAGACACCATCCGTTACTAGATAGACACCATCCGTTACTAGATAGACACCATCCGTTACTAGACAGACACCATCCGTTACTAGACAGACACCCTCCGTTACTAGACAGACACCCTCCGTTACTAGACATTCATCATCCGTTACTAGACAGACACCGTCCGTTACTAGATAGACACCATCCGTTACTAGATAGACACCATCAGTTACTAGACAGACACCATCCGTTACTAGACAGACACCATCCGTTACTAGATAGACACCATCCGTTACTAGACAGACATCCTCCGTTACTAGACAGACACCCTCCGTTACTAGATAGACACCATCCGTTGCTAGACAGACACCATCCGTTACTAGACAGACATCATCCGTTACTAGACAGACACCCTCCGTTACTAGATAGACACCATCCGTTACTAGACAGACACCATCCGATACTAGACAGACACCATCCGTTACTAGACAGACACCCTCCGTTACTAGACATTCACCATCCGTTACTAGATAGACACCATCCGTTACTAGATAGACACCATCCGTTGCTAGACAGACACCCTCCGTTACTAGACAGACACCCTCCATTACTAGACATTCACCATCCGTTACTAGACAGACACCCTCCGTTACTAGATAGACACCATCCGTTACTAGATAGACACCATCCGTTACTAGATAGACACCATCCGTTACTAGACAGACACCATCCGTTACTAGACAGACACCCTCCGTTACTAGACAGACACCCTCCGTTACTAGATAGACACCATCCGTTACTAGACAGACACCATCCGTTACTAGACATTCACCATCCGTTACTAGACATTCACCATCCGTTACTAGACATCCCCCGTTACTAGACATTCACCATCCGTTAGTAGACATTCACCATCCGTTACTAGACATTCACCATCCGTTACTAGACAGACACCATCCGTTACTATACATTCACCATCCGTTATTAGACAGACACCATCCGTTACTAGACAGACATCCCCCGTTACTAGACATTCACCATCCGTTACTAGACATTCACCATCCGTTACTAGACATTCACCATCCGTTACTAGACAGACACCATCCGTTACTAGACATTGACCATCCGTTACTAGACAGACACCATCCGTTACTAGATAGACACCCTCCGTTACTAGACAGACACCCTCCGTTACTAGACAGACACCATCCGTTACTAGACAGACACCATCTGTTACTAGACAGACATCATCCGTTACTGGACAGACACCATCCGTTACTAGATAGACACCCTCCGTTACTAGATAGACACCATCCGTTACTAGATAAACACCATCCGTTACTAGATAGACACCATCCGTTACTAGACAGACACCATCCGTTACTAGACAGACACCCTCCGTTACTAGATAGACACCATCCGTTACTAGACATTCACCATCCGTTACTCGACAGACACCATCCGTTACTAGACATTCACCATCCGTTAGTAGACATTCACCATCCGTTACTAGACATTCACCATCCGTTACTAGACAGACACCATCCGTTACTAGACAGACATCCCCCGTTACTAGACATTCACCATCCGTTACTAGACATTCACCATCCGTTACTAGACAGACACCATCCGTTACTAGACATTCACCATCCGTTACTAGACAGACACCATCCGTTACTAGATAGATACCATCCGTTACTAGACAGACACCATCCGTTACTAGACAGACACCATCCGTTACTAGACATTCACCATCCGTTGCTAGACATTCACCATCCGTTACTAGACATTCACCATCCGTTACTAGACAGACACCATCCGTTACTAGATAGACACAATCCGTTACTAGACAGACACCATCCGTTACTAGACAGACACCCTCCGTTACTAGATAGACACCATCCGTTACTAGATAGACACCATCCGTTACTAGACAGACACCCTCCGTTACTAGACAGACACCCTCCGTTACTAGACAGACACCCTCCGTTACTAGACAATCACCATCCGTTACTAGACAGACACCCTCCGTTACTAGATAGACACCATCCGTTACTAGATAGACACCATCCGTTACTAGACAGACACCATCCGTTACTAGACAGACACCTGTTTGCTCCGTTACTAGACAGACACCCTCCGTTACTAGACATTCATCATCCGTTACTAGACAGACACCCTCCGTTACTAGATAGACACCATCCGTTACTAGATAGACACCATCCGTTACTAGACAGACACCATCCGTTACTAGATAGACACCATCCGTTACTAGATAGACACCATCCGTTACTAGACAGACATCCTCCGTTACTAGACAGACACCCTCCGTTACTAGATAGATACCATCCATTGCTAGACAGACACCATCCGTTACTAGACAGACATCATCCGTTACTAGATAGACACCATCCTTCCTAGATAGACACCCTCCGTTACTAGATAGACACCATCCGTTACTAAATAGACACCCTCCGTTACTAGACAGACATCCTCCGTTACTAGATAGACACCATCCGTTACTAGACAGACATCCTCCATTACTAGATAGACACCGTCCGTTACTAGATAGACACCATCCGTTACTAGATAGACACCCTCCGTTACTAGATAGACACCATCCGTTACTAGACAGACATCCTCCGTTACTAGATAGACACCCTCCGTTACTAGATAGACACCATCCGTTACTAGACAGACATCCTCCGTTACTAGACAGACACCCTCCGTTACTAGACAGACACCCTCCGTTACTAGACAGACACCCTCCGTTACTAGATAGACACCATCCGTTACTAGATAGACACCATCCGTTACTAGACAGACACCATCCGTTACTAGATAGACACCATCCGTTACTAGATAGACACCATCCGTTACTAGACATTCACCATCCGTTACTAGACATCCCCCGTTACTAGACATTCACCATCCATTACTAGACATTCACCATCCGTTACTAGACAGACACCATCCGTTACTAGACATTCACCATCCGTTAGTAGACATCCACCATCCGTTACTAGACATTCACAATCCGTTACTAGACAGACACCATCCGTTACTAGACAGACATCCCCCGTTACTAGATATTCACCATCCGTTACTAGACATTCACCATCCGTTACTAGACAGACACCATCCGTTACTAGACATTCACCATCCGTTATTAGACAGACACCATCCGTTATTAGACAGACACCATCCGTTACTAGACAGACATCCCCCGTTACTAGACATTCACCATCCGTTACTAGACATTCACCATCCGTTACTAGACATTCACCATCCGTTACTAGACAGACACCATCCGTTACTAGACATTGACCATCCGTTGCTAGACAGACACCATCCGTTACTAGATAGATACCATCCGTTACTAGACAGATACCATCCGTTACTAGATAGACACCCTCCATTACTAGACAGACACCCTCCGTTACTAGACAGACACCATCCGTTACTAGACAGACACCATCTGTTACTAGACAGACACCATCCGTTACTGGACAGACACCATCCGTTACTAGACATTGACCATCCGTTACTAGACAGACACCATCCGTTACTAGATAGACACCCTCCGTTACTAGACAGACACCCTCCGTTACTAGACAGACACCATCCGTTACTAGACAGACACCATCTGTTACTAGACAGACATCATCCGTTACTGGACAGACACCATCCGTTACTAGATAGACACCCTCCGTTACTAGATAGACACCATCCGTTACTAGATAAACACCATCCGTTACTAGATAGACACCATCCGTTACTAGACAGACACCATCCGTTACTAGACAGACACCCTCCGTTACTAGATAGACACCATCCGTTACTAGACATTCACCATCCGTTACTCGACAGACACCATCCGTTACTAGACATTCACCATCCGTTAGTAGACATTCACCATCCGTTACTAGACATTCACCATCCGTTACTAGACAGACACCATCCGTTACTAGACAGACATCCCCCGTTACTAGACATTCACCATCCGTTACTAGACATTCACCATCCGTTACTAGACAGACACCATCCGTTACTAGACATTCACCATCCGTTACTAGACAGACACCATCCGTTACTAGATAGATACCATCCGTTACTAGACAGACACCATCCGTTACTAGACAGACACCATCCGTTACTAGACATTCACCATCCGTTGCTAGACATTCACCATCCGTTACTAGACATTCACCATCCGTTACTAGACAGACACCATCCGTTACTAGATAGACACAATCCGTTACTAGACAGACACCATCCGTTACTAGACAGACACCCTCCGTTACTAGATAGACACCATCCGTTACTAGATAGACACCATCCGTTACTAGACAGACACCCTCCGTTACTAGACAGACACCCTCCGTTACTAGACAGACACCCTCCGTTACTAGACAATCACCATCCGTTACTAGACAGACACCCTCCGTTACTAGATAGACACCATCCGTTACTAGATAGACACCATCCGTTACTAGACAGACACCATCCGTTACTAGACAGACACCCTCCGTTACTAGACAGACACCCTCCGTTACTAGACATTCATCATCCGTTACTAGACAGACACCCTCCGTTACTAGATAGACACCATCCGTTACTAGATAGACACCATCCGTTACTAGACAGACACCATCCGTTACTAGATAGACACCATCCGTTACTAGATAGACACCATCCGTTACTAGACAGACATCCTCCGTTACTAGACAGACACCCTCCGTTACTAGATAGATACCATCCATTGCTAGACAGACACCATCCGTTACTAGACAGACATCATCCGTTACTAGATAGACACCATCCTTCCTAGATAGACACCCTCCGTTACTAGATAGACACCATCCGTTACTAAATAGACACCCTCCGTTACTAGACAGACATCCTCCGTTACTAGATAGACACCATCCGTTACTAGACAGACATCCTCCATTACTAGATAGACACCGTCCGTTACTAGATAGACACCATCCGTTACTAGATAGACACCCTCCGTTACTAGATAGACACCATCCGTTACTAGACAGACATCCTCCGTTACTAGATAGACACCCTCCGTTACTAGATAGACACCATCCGTTACTAGACAGACATCCTCCGTTACTAGACAGACACCCTCCGTTACTAGACAGACACCCTCCGTTACTAGACAGACACCCTCCGTTACTAGATAGACACCATCCGTTACTAGATAGACACCATCCGTTACTAGACAGACACCATCCGTTACTAGATAGACACCATCCGTTACTAGATAGACACCATCCGTTACTAGACATTCACCATCCGTTACTAGACATCCCCCGTTACTAGACATTCACCATCCATTACTAGACATTCACCATCCGTTACTAGACAGACACCATCCGTTACTAGACATTCACCATCCGTTAGTAGACATCCACCATCCGTTACTAGACATTCACAATCCGTTACTAGACAGACACCATCCGTTACTAGACAGACATCCCCCGTTACTAGATATTCACCATCCGTTACTAGACATTCACCATCCGTTACTAGACAGACACCATCCGTTACTAGACATTCACCATCCGTTATTAGACAGACACCATCCGTTATTAGACAGACACCATCCGTTACTAGACAGACATCCCCCGTTACTAGACATTCACCATCCGTTACTAGACATTCACCATCCGTTACTAGACATTCACCATCCGTTACTAGACAGACACCATCCGTTACTAGACATTGACCATCCGTTGCTAGACAGACACCATCCGTTACTAGATAGATACCATCCGTTACTAGACAGATACTATCCGTTACTAGATAGACACCCTCCATTACTAGACAGACACCCTCCGTTACTAGACAGACACCATCCGTTACTAGACAGACACCATCTGTTACTAGACAGACACCATCCGTTACTGGACAGACACCATCCGTTACTAGACAGACACCCTCCGTTACTAGATAGACACCATCCTTCCTAGATAGACACCATCCGTTACTAGAGAGACACCCTCCGTTACTAGATAGACATCCTCCGTTACTAGATAGACACCATCCGTTACTAGATAGACACCCTCCATTACTAGACAGACATCCTCCGTTACTAGATAGACACCATCCGTTACTAGATAGACACCATCCGTTACTAGACAGACACCATCCGTTACTAGACAGACACCCTCCGTTACTAGATAGACACCATCCGTTACTAGATAGACACCATCCGTTACTAGATAGACACCATCCGTTACTAGACAGACACCATCCGTTACTAGACAGACACCCTCCGTTACTAGACAGACACCCTCCGTTACTAGATAGACACCATCCGTTACTAGACAGACACCATCCGTTACTAGACATTCACCATCCGTTACTAGACATTCACCATCCGTTACTAGACATCCCCCGTTACTAGACATTCACCATCCGTTAGTAGACATTCACCATCCGTTACTAGACATTCACCATCCGTTACTAGACAGACACCATCCGTTACTATACATTCACCATCCGTTATTAGACAGACACCATCCGTTACTAGACAGACATCCCCCGTTACTAGACATTCACCATCCGTTACTAGACATTCACCATCCGTTACTAGACATTCACCATCCGTTACTAGACAGACACCATCCGTTACTAGACATTGACCATCCGTTACTAGACAGACACCATCCGTTACTAGATAGACACCCTCCGTTACTAGACAGACACCCTCCGTTACTAGACAGACACCATCCGTTACTAGACAGACACCATCTGTTACTAGACAGACATCATCCGTTACTGGACAGACACCATCCGTTACTAGATAGACACCCTCCGTTACTAGATAGACACCATCCGTTACTAGATAAACACCATCCGTTACTAGATAGACACCATCCGTTACTAGACAGACACCATCCGTTACTAGACAGACACCCTCCGTTACTAGATAGACACCATCCGTTACTAGACATTCACCATCCGTTACTCGACAGACACCATCCGTTACTAGACATTCACCATCCGTTAGTAGACATTCACCATCCGTTACTAGACATTCACCATCCGTTACTAGACAGACACCATCCGTTACTAGACAGACATCCCCCGTTACTAGACATTCACCATCCGTTACTAGACATTCACCATCCGTTACTAGACAGACACCATCCGTTACTAGACATTCACCATCCGTTACTAGACAGACACCATCCGTTACTAGATAGATACCATCCGTTACTAGACAGACACCATCCGTTACTAGACAGACACCATCCGTTACTAGACATTCACCATCCGTTGCTAGACATTCACCATCCGTTACTAGACATTCACCATCCGTTACTAGACAGACACCATCCGTTACTAGATAGACACAATCCGTTACTAGACAGACACCATCCGTTACTAGACAGACACCCTCCGTTACTAGATAGACACCATCCGTTACTAGATAGACACCATCCGTTACTAGACAGACACCCTCCGTTACTAGACAGACACCCTCCGTTACTAGACAGACACCCTCCGTTACTAGACAATCACCATCCGTTACTAGACAGACACCCTCCGTTACTAGATAGACACCATCCGTTACTAGATAGACACCATCCGTTACTAGACAGACACCATCCGTTACTAGACAGACACCCTCCGTTACTAGACAGACACCCTCCGTTACTAGACATTCATCATCCGTTACTAGACAGACACCCTCCGTTACTAGATAGACACCATCCGTTACTAGATAGACACCATCCGTTACTAGACAGACACCATCCGTTACTAGATAGACACCATCCGTTACTAGATAGACACCATCCGTTACTAGACAGACATCCTCCGTTACTAGACAGACACCCTCCGTTACTAGATAGATACCATCCATTGCTAGACAGACACCATCCGTTACTAGACAGACATCATCCGTTACTAGATAGACACCATCCTTCCTAGATAGACACCCTCCGTTACTAGATAGACACCATCCGTTACTAAATAGACACCCTCCGTTACTAGACAGACATCCTCCGTTACTAGATAGACACCATCCGTTACTAGACAGACATCCTCCATTACTAGATAGACACCGTCCGTTACTAGATAGACACCATCCGTTACTAGATAGACACCCTCCGTTACTAGATAGACACCATCCGTTACTAGACAGACATCCTCCGTTACTAGATAGACACCCTCCGTTACTAGATAGACACCATCCGTTACTAGACAGACATCCTCCGTTACTAGACAGACACCCTCCGTTACTAGACAGACACCCTCCGTTACTAGACAGACACCCTCCGTTACTAGATAGACACCATCCGTTACTAGATAGACACCATCCGTTACTAGACAGACACCATCCGTTACTAGATAGACACCATCCGTTACTAGATAGACACCATCCGTTACTAGACATTCACCATCCGTTACTAGACATCCCCCGTTACTAGACATTCACCATCCATTACTAGACATTCACCATCCGTTACTAGACAGACACCATCCGTTACTAGACATTCACCATCCGTTAGTAGACATCCACCATCCGTTACTAGACATTCACAATCCGTTACTAGACAGACACCATCCGTTACTAGACAGACATCCCCCGTTACTAGATATTCACCATCCGTTACTAGACATTCACCATCCGTTACTAGACAGACACCATCCGTTACTAGACATTCACCATCCGTTATTAGACAGACACCATCCGTTATTAGACAGACACCATCCGTTACTAGACAGACATCCCCCGTTACTAGACATTCACCATCCGTTACTAGACATTCACCATCCGTTACTAGACATTCACCATCCGTTACTAGACAGACACCATCCGTTACTAGACATTGACCATCCGTTGCTAGACAGACACCATCCGTTACTAGATAGATACCATCCGTTACTAGACAGATACCATCCGTTACTAGATAGACACCCTCCATTACTAGACAGACACCCTCCGTTACTAGACAGACACCATCCGTTACTAGACAGACACCATCTGTTACTAGACAGACACCATCCGTTACTGGACAGACACCATCCGTTACTAGACAGACACCCTCCGTTACTAGATAGACACCATCCTTCCTAGATAGACACCATCCATTACTAGAGAGACACCCTCCGTTACTAGATAGACATCCTCCGTTACTAGATAGACACCATCCGTTACTAGATAGACACCCTCCATTACTAGACAGACATCCTCCGTTACTAGATAGACACCATCCGTTACTAGATAGACACCATCCGTTACTAGACAGACACCATCCGTTACTAGACAGACACCCTCCGTTACTAGATAGACACCATCCGTTACTAGACAGACACCATCCGTTACTAGACAGACACCATCCGTTACTAGACAGACATCCTCCGTTACTAGATAGACACCCTCCGTTACTAGACAGACACCATCCGTTACTAGACAGACATCCTCCGTTACTAGACATTCACCATCCGTTACTAGATAGACACCATCCGTTACTAGATAGACACCATCCGTTACTAGACAGACACCCTCCGTTACTAGACAGACACCATCCGGTACTAGATAGACACCATCCGTTACTAGACAGACACCATCCGTTACTAGACATACAACATCCGTTACTAGATAGACACCATCCGTTACTAGACATACACCCTCCGTTACTAGATATACACCATCCGTTACTAGACAGACACCATCCGTTACTAGATAGACACCCTCCGTTACTAGACAGACATCATCCGTTACTAGATAGACACCCTCCATTACTAGACAGACACCCTCCGTTACTAGACAGACACCATCCGTTACTAGACAGATACCATCTGTTACTAGACAGACACCATCCGTTACTGGACAGACACCATCCGTTACTAGATAGACACCCTCCGTTGCTAGATAGACACCATCCGTTACTAGATAGACACCATCCGTTACTAGATAGACACCATCCGTTACTAGATAGACACCATCCGTTACTAGACAGACACCCTCCGTTACTAGATAGACACCATCCGTTACTAGACAGACACCATCCGTTACTAGACAGACACCATCCGTTACTAGACATTCACCATCCGTTACTAGATAGACACCATCCGTTACTAGATAGACATCATCCGTTTCTAGACAGACACCATCCTTTACTAGACAGACACCATCCGTTACTAGACATTCACCATCCGTTACTAGATAGACACCATCCGTTATTAGACAGACACCATCCGTTACTAGACAGACACCCTCTGTTACTAGATAGACACCATCCGTTACTAGATAGACACCATCCGTTACTAGACAGACACCATCCGTTACTAGACAGACACCCTCCGTTACTAGATAGACACCATCCGTTACTAGATAGACACCATCTGTTACTAGACAGACACCCTCCGTTACTAGACAGACACCCTCCGTTACTAGACAGACACCCTCCGTTACTAGACATTCACCATCCGTTACTAGACAGACACCCTCCGTTACTAGATAGACACCATCCGTTACTAGATAGACACCATCCGTTACTAGACAGACACCATCCGTTACTAGACAGACACCCTCCGTTACTAGACAGACACCCTCCGTTACTAGACATTCATCATCCGTTACTAGACAGACACCCTCCGTTACTAGATAGACACCATCCGTTACTAGATAGACACCATCCGTTACTAGACAGACACCATCCGTTACTAGATAGACACCATCCGTTACTAGATAGACACCATCCGTTACTAGACAGACATCCTCCGTTACTAGACAGACACCCTCCGTTACTAGATAGATACCATCCATTGCTAGACAGACACCATCCGTTACTAGACAGACATCATCCGTTACTAGATAGACACCATCCTTCCTAGATAGACACCCTCCGTTACTAGATAGACACCATCCGTTACTAGATAGACACCCTCCGTTACTAGACAGACATCCTCCGTTACTAGATAGACACCATCCGTTACTAGACAGACATCCTCCGTTACTAGATAGACACCGTCCGTTACTAGATAGACACCATCCGTTACTAGATAGACACCCTCCGTTACTAGATAGACACCATCCGTTACTAGACAGACATCCTCCGTTACTAGATAGACACCCTCCGTTACTAGATAGACACCATCCGTTACTAGACAGACATCCTCCTTTACTAGACAGACACCCTCCGTTACTAGACAGACACCCTCCGTTACTAGACAGACATCCTCCGTTACTAGACAGACATCCTCCGTTACTAGACAATAACCCTCTGTTACTAGATAGACACCCTCCGTTACTAGATAGACACCATCCGTTACTAGATAGACACCCTCCGTTACTAGATAGACACCATCCGTTACTAGATAGACACCCTCCGTTACTAGACAGATACCATCCGTTACTAGATAGACACCATCCGTTACTAGACAGACACCCTCCGTTACTAGATAGACACCATCCGTTACTAGATAGACACCATCCGTTACTAGATAGACACCATCCGTTACTAGACAGACACCCTCCGTTACTAGACATTCACCATCCGTTACTAGATAGACACCATCCGTTACTAGATAGACACCATCCGTTTCTAGACAGACACCATCCTTTACTAGACAGACACCATCCGTTACTAGACATTCACCATCCGTTACTAGATAGACACCATCCGTTATTAGACAGACACCATCCGTTACTAGACAGACACCCTCCGTTACTAGATAGACACCATCCGTTACTAGATAGACACCATCCGTTACTAGACAGACACCATCCGTTACTAGACAGACACCCTCCGTTACTAGATAGACACCATCCGTTACTAGATAGACACCATCCGTTACTAGACAGACACCCTCCGTTACTAGACAGACACCCTCCGTTACTAGACAGACACCCTCCGTTACTAGACATTCACCATCCGTTACTAGACAGACACCCTCCGTTACTAGATAGACACCATCCGTTACTAGATAGACACCATCCGTTACTAGACAGACACCATCCGTTACTAGACAGACACCCTCCGTTACTAGACAGACACCCTCCGTTACTAGACATTCATCATCCGTTACTAGACAGACACCCTCCGTTACTAGATAGACACCATCCGTTACTAGATAGACACCATCCGTTACTAGACAGACACCATCCGTTACTAGATAGACACCATCCGTTACTAGATAGACACCATCCGTTACTAGACAGACATCCTCCGTTACTAGACAGACACCCTCCGTTACTAGATAGATACCATCCATTGCTAGACAGACACCATCCGTTACTAGACAGACATCATCCGTTACTAGATAGACACCATCCTTCCTAGATAGACACCCTCCGTTACTAGATAGACACCATCCGTTACTAGATAGACACCCTCCGTTACTAGACAGACATCCTCCGTTACTAGATAGACACCATCCGTTACTAGACAGACATCCTCCGTTACTAGATAGACACCGTCCGTTACTAGATAGACACCATCCGTTACTAGATAGACACCCTCCGTTACTAGATAGACACCATCCGTTACTAGACAGACATCCTCCGTTACTAGATAGACACCCTCCGTTACTAGATAGACACCATCCGTTACTAGACAGACATCCTCCGTTACTAGACAGACACCCTCCGTTACTAGACAGACACCCTCCGTTACTAGACAGACATCCTCCGTTACTAGACAGACATCCTCCGTTACTAGACAATAACCCTCCGTTACTAGATAGACACCCTCCGTTACTAGATAGACACCATCCGTTACTAGATAGACACCCTCCGTTACTAGATAGACACCATCCGTTACTAGATAGACACCCTCCGTTACTAGACAGATACCATCCGTTACTAGATAGACACCATCCGTTACTAGACAGACACCCTCCGTTACTAGATAGACACCATCCGTTACTAGACAGACATTGAATATATCATAACAGCTCTATAAAACACGATTGCTATAATGGTCATCGTGCTGTATATCTGCATAGTTTCAATCTTTTCTTCCAGATTACAAGGTGGTTGCGCTGTAGGCTGTGTAGTGCAAGGTCACGTGATAACTTTGTTAGTTCTAGATGTATACAACCGACTAGTATTTGATATGTTTGAAATTCCTGGATATTGCGCGTGCTTGACCTAGATTAAAACGATTGAAGTGTCAAGATACAAAAACGCTACACATTAACATTTAACATGGAGTATGATGGACACACTGCTGACAGCAGGCTGTATACGCAGTGCTGCCAGCGATGTGTATGACCAGCCAGTCCACACGCGCAGTGCTGCCAGCGATGTGTATGCCAGCCAGTCCACACACGCATTGCTGCCAGCGATGTGTAGGTTGTAAAACAATAACTAAATTGCCTATTAAATACATAGTAAAAAGTAAAAATATACAGTCTGTTCATTTATAAATTCCAATCTTTCATTTCTTCTGATACCACATCCACTGTGAAGAGGTATTCAAATGAAACTGTAAAAGAGCAAAACTTTTCCAATTATAATGTTTTCCATATCCGATGTTCACCTGTGAATAACGTTACTGTGTTTACCAACCTTCAGTTTACAATGGCCTGAATTCTTATACCACATCTTTTCTATGCATCAACTAGTCTGAAGTCTTCTTAAGTCACATCATTTCTCAAAAAACACAAAAACTATACACTGCCTGTCATGAAAATGCATTTTTATCAAAAAGAAAAATGAACTATATTAGTTAATGGGACTACATTCGTGGACTGCGGATGCACTTCTGCCTATTTACGTATATACAACCTGTATGACCAGCCAGTCCACATACGCAGTGATGCCAACGATGTATGACCAGTCCACACACAGTGCTGCCAGCGATGTGTATGACCAGTCCACACACGTAGTGCTGCCAGCGATGTGTATGACCAGTCCACACACGTAGTGCTGACAGCGATGTGTATGACCAGTCCACACACGCTGTGGTGCCATCGATGTCTATGACCAGTCCACACACGCAGTGCTGCCAACGATGTATGACCAGCCCACACGCGCAGTGCTGCCATCGATGTGTATGACCAGTCCACACACGCTGTGGTGCCATCGATGTGTATGACCAGCCCACACGCGCAGTGCTGCCAACGATGTGCATGACCAGTCCACACACGCTGTGCTGCCATCGATGTGTATGACCAGTCCACACACGCTGTGCTGCCACCGATGTGTATGACCAGTCCACACACGCAGTGCTACCATCGATGTGTATGACCAGTCCACACACGCTGTGCTGCCATCGATGTGTACCCTATAAGAAAGACGCATACAAATTGTTGATCATGATATGAAGACAGCATATATAAAACATGTATAACAATGAACATTACCGATACATGATTATTATTTGAAGCAAGTGGACAATCAATCAATCTGAATCTTATGGATAGTGTAGAGAATGTGTGCATGCAGCGACCCGCCGACAATAAATAGTTTAAATGGAAATGAATGCCAGTCACACGACCGGATGAGAGGGAAATTATGTAGGTGCCGAGGCTACGACATGTTAGAGGGCAAGTGTTTCCGAGTATTCGTGGAAGTCGTGATAGCGCAGTGGATGCGCGTTCGCGTCAGGTGCTGTTCGAGTTCGAGCCCCGCTGGAGCCGTTACGATTGTGCCCTTAGGCAAGGCATTTAAATTCCACGTTGACTCTTCTCTCTCCCTCGTGGCGATGGATTCCATCAGTAATGAGGTCTCGAGAGTGATTAATATAAGTTGTAATAACTTGTTTCGCAATCGAGCTAAAATAAATTTGTATAAACTAGTATTCGAATACCGTTTTTGCCATTTGTTGCATCCCTAATTTTCATATAATCCTGACAAGACTAAAATGAGATCAATCGAAAGAAATTACAACCCTAATAAATATTTATGTCTACTTACAGAATTTAAATATATGTTGTGTTGCATCTAGAATTACTTCAAACGATAAGTTTGCGGAATAGATTGTGCAGACTTATTACGAAACAAGGAATAACAAAGTGGGCTTATCCCAAGCCACTTTAATATTTAATCACACATACTAATGTAAATTATTCAAAAATATGAAGATGAAGCGATTCTCTATCTCACATAACAGTGCGATAGTAATATTCGTATTTTAATTGCAAAGTACTCTATGTCCACTCCTGTGTCTGTAGTAACATGCTCTATGTCCGCTCCTGTGCCTGTAGTAACATGCTCTATGTTCACCCCTGCGTATGTAGTATCATGCTCTATGTCCACTCCTGTGTCTGTTGTAACATGTTCTATGTCCACTCCTGTGTCTGTTGTAACATGTTCTATGTCCACTCCTGTCTCTGTAGCAACATGCTCTATGTCCACTCCTGTGTCTGTAGCAACATGCTCTACATTCACTCCTGTGTCTGTAGTAACATGCTATACATCCACTCCTTCGTATTTTAATTGCAAAGTACTCTATGTCCACTCCTGTGTCTGTAGTAACATGCTCTATGTCCGCTCCTGTGCCTGTAGTAACATGCTCTATGTCCACTCCTGTGTCTGTTGTAACATGTTCTATGTCCACTCCTGTGTCTATTGTAACATGTTCTATATCCACTCCTGTCTCTGTAGCAACATGCTCTATGTCCACTCCTGTGTCTGTAGCAACATGCTCTACATTCACTCCTGTGTCTGTAGTAACATGCTATACATCCACTCCTGTGTCTGTAGCAACATACTCTATGTCCACTCCTGTATCTGTAGCAACATGCTCTATGTCCGCTCCTGTGTATGTAGTAACATGTTCTATGTCCACTCATGTGTCTGTAGTAACATGTTCTATGTCCACTCCTGTGTCTGTAGTAACATGTTCTATGTCCACTCCCTTGTCTGCAGTAACATGTTCTATGTCCACTCCTGTATCTGTAACAATATTCTCTATGTCCACTCCTGTATCTGTAGCAACATGCTCTATGTCCGCTCATGTGTCTGTAGTAACATGTTCTATGTCCACTCCTGTATCTGTAGCAACATGCTCTATGTCCGCTCATGTGTCTGTAGTAACATGCTCTATGTCCGCTCCTGTGTATGTAGTAACATGTTCTATGTCCACTCCTGTGTCTGTAGTAACATGTTCTATGTCCACTCCCTTGTCTGTAGTAACATGTTCTATGTCCACTCATGTGTCTGTAGTAACATGCTCTATGTCCACTCCTGTGTCTGTAGTAACATGCTTTATGTCCACTCCTGTGTCTGTAGTAACATGCTTTATGTCCACTCCTGTGTCTGTAGTAACATGCTCTATGTCCACTCCTGTGCATGTTGTAACATGTTCTATGTCCACTCATGTGTCTGTAGTAACATGCTCTATGTCCGCTCCTGTGATGTAGTAACATGCTCTATGTCCACTCCTGTGATGTAATAACATGCTCTATGTCCGCTCCTGTGTATGCAGTAACATGCTCTATGTCCGCTCCTGTGTCTGCAGTAACATGTTCTATGTCCACTCCTGTGTCTGTAGTGACATGTTCTATGTCCACTCCCTTGTCTGTAGTAACATGCGCCATGTCCACTCCTGTGTATGTAGTAACATGCTTTATTTTTGTCCACCCCTGTGTCTGTAGTAACATGCTCTATGTCCACTCCCTTGTCTGTAGTAACATGCCCTATGTCCACTCCTGTATCTGTAGTAACATGCTATGTGTCCACTCCTGTGTCTATAGTAACATGTTCTATGTCTACTCCTGTGTCTGTTGTAACATGTTCTATGTTCACTCCGTTGCGATGGCTTCCATCAGGATTCAGGAATGAGGTCTAGAGAGTGATTAATATAAGTTGCAAGAACTTGTTTCGCCTTCGAGCTAAAATAAATGTGTATAAACTAAGCTAATCTTCATGTTGACATTGTATGCCGTCATTTGTCCTCCGCATATCTATTCACACCATTTTGCTCTAATGATGAAAACTCAACATTCAATTTAATGCGACACTACATCGGTGAAAACGCACATGTCTGCAGAATGTAACTTCCTGTTATATGGTATAATTTCCCCCCAATATTTGCCTCTCAAAAACGGAGTAATTCAGCAATTTTATGTTATAGTTCGGGTTTTACGCCTGCATCAGCACCATTTCGGGCTATATCGCCGGCGGGCAGTTTACCTAACAACACCTTTCCTGGGCAGCAGTATTTCAACAAATAAACAAAGCGTCGTATACGTGGTTTGTTGACATAACACAACAATGTAAATAGGGTCGACATTCATGCGTAATACAAAGCGTTTATCCTGAATAACACGACTTAACGTGACCATCGTTTGACAAGACAAGTGTTTTACTACGGGAACCGGCCAACCAGTAGACGGTATATATAATAGCTATGATATTGCTGTTCTAAATCCAGGGTGGATTTTATTGTAGCCTTTTAATTTATTGCAGAATGTTGTAACATAGTTTATACACATTTATTTTAGCTCGATTGCGAAACAAGTTCTTTCATTAATATTTAAATGCCTTACATAAGGGCACAATCGTAACGGCTCCAGCGGGGCTCGAACTCCGGACCGTTCACACCTAAAGCGAACGCTCTACCACTACGTTATCATGACTTCCACATATGTTGTGACATGACTTTGTTGAGCGATCATTATCTTGTCTGGTTCTATTTTCAGGAGCATCTCGTACTACAAAAACCATACGATAGAAAATATATACGGAGAGATGAAATATGTTGTACACATGGAACCAATGCAGGCCCAGTATATTCCGCATGCAAGTTGTGTGTATGTATATAACTAGTTCCAGTATATTCCGCGTGCAAGTTGTGTGTATGTATATAACTAGTTCCAGTATATTCCGCACGCAAGTTGTGTGTATGTATATAACTAGTTCCAGTATATTCCGCACGCAAGTTGTGTGTATGTATATAACTAGTTCCAGTATATTCCGCACGCAAGTTGTGTGTATGTAAATAACTAGTTCCAGTATATTCCGCACGCAAGTTGTGTGTATGTATATAACTAGTTCCAGTATATTCCGCACGCAAGTTGTGTGTATGTATATAACTAGTTCCAGTATATTCCGCGTGCAAGTTGTGTGTATGTATATAACTAGTTCCAGTATATTCCGCATGCAAGTTGTGTGTATGTAAATAACTAGTTCCAGTATATTCCGCACGCAAGTTGTGTGTATGTATATAACTAGTTCCAGTATATTCTGCACGTAAGTTGTGTGTATGTATATAACTAGTTCCAGTATATTCCGCACGCAAGTTGTGTGTATGTAAATAACTAGTTCCAGTATATTCCGCACGCAAGTTGTGTGTATGTATATAACTAGTTCCAGTATATTCCGCACGCAAGTTGTGTGTATGTATATAACTAGTTCCAGTATATTCCGCGTGCAAGTTGTGTGTATGTATATAACTAGTTCCAGTATATTCCGCACGCAAGTTGTGTGTATGTAAATAACTAGTTCCAGTATATTCCGCATGCAAGTTGTGTGTATGTATATAACTAGTTCCAGTATATTCCGCACGCAAGTTGTGTGTATGTAAATAACTAGTTCCAGTATATTCCGCGTGCAAGTTGTGTATATGTAAATAACTAGTTCCAGTATATTCCGCGTGCAAGTTGTGTGTATGTAAATACCATGTTCCAGTATATTCTGCGTGCAAGTTGTGTGTATGTATATAACTAGTTCCAGTATATTCCGCACGCAAGTTGTGTGTATGTAAATAACTAGTTCCAGTATATTCCGCGTGCAAGTTGTGTGTATGTATATAACTAGTTCCAGTATATTCCGCACGCAAGTTGTGTGTATGTAAATAACTAGTTCCAGTATATTCCGCACGCAAGTTGTGTGTATGTAAATAACTAGTTCCAGTATATTCCGCACGCAAGTTGTGTGTATGTAAATAACTAGTTCCAGTATATTCCGCATGCAAGTTGTGTGTATGTAAATAACTAGTTCCAGTATATTCCGCGTGCAAGTTGTGTGTATGTAAATAACTAGTTCCAGTATATTCCGCATGCAAGTTGTGTGTATGTATATAACTAGTTCCAGTATATTCCGCGTGCAAGTTGTGTGTATGTAAATAACTAGTTCCAGTATATTCCGCATGCAAGTTGTGTGTATGTAAATAACTAGTTCCAGTAATTCCGCGTGCTAGTTGTGTGTATGTAAATAATCAGTTCCAGTATATTCCGCACGCAAGTTGTGTGTATGTAAATAACTAGTTCCAGTACCTTCCGCGTGCTAGTTTTGTGTATGTAAATAACTAGTTCCAGTACCTTCCGCGTGCAAGTTGTGTATATGTAAATAACTAGTTCCAGTATATTCCGCACGCAAGTTGTGTGTATGTAAATAACTAGTTCCAGTATATTCCGCATGCAAGTTGTGTGTATGTATATATAACTAGTTCCAGTATATTCCGCACGCAAGTTGTGTGTATGTAAATAACTAGTTCCAGTATATTCCGCGTGCAAGTTGTGTATATGTAAATAACTAGTTCCAGTATATTCCGCGTGCAAGTTGTGTGTATGTAAATACCATGTTCCAGTATATTCCGCGTGCAAGTTGTGTGTATGTATATAACTAGTTCCAGTATATTCCGCACGCAAGTTGTGTGTATGTATATAACTAGTTCCAGTATATTCCGCATGCAAGTTGTGTGTATGTATATAACTAGTTCCAGTATATTCCGCACGCAAGTTGTGTGTATGTAAATAACTAGTTCCAGTATATTCCGCGTGCAAGTTGTGTGTATGTAAATAACTAGTTCCAGTATATTCCGCATGCAAGTTGTGTGTATGTATATAACTAGTTCCAGTATATTCCGCGTGCAAGTTGTGTGTATGTAAATAACTAGTTCCAGTATATTCCGCATGCAAGTTGTGTGTATGTAAATAACTAGTTCCAGTATATTCCGCGTGCTAGTTGTGTGTATGTAAATAACTAGTTCCAGTACCTTCCGCGTGCAAGTTGTGTATATGTAAATAACTAGTTCCAGTATATTCCGCATGCAAGTTGTGTGTATGTAAATAACTAGTTCCAGTATATTCCGCATGCAAGTTGTGTGTATGTATATAACTAGTTCCAGTATATTCCGCACGCAAGTTGTGTGTATGTATATAACTAGTTCCAGTATATTCCGCACGCAAGTTGTGTGTATGTAAATAACTAGTTCCAGTATATTCCGCATGCAAGTTGTGTGTATGTAAATAACTAGTTCCAGTATATTCCGCACGCAAGTTGTGTGTATGTATATAACTAGTTCCAGTATATTCCGCGTGCAAGTTGTGTGTATGTAAATAACTAGTTCCAGTATATTCCGCATGCAAGTTGTGTGTATGTATATAACTAGTTCCAGTATATTCCGCGTGCAAGTTGTGTGTATGTAAATAACTAGTTCCAGTATATTCCGCATGCAAGTTGTGTGTATGTAAATAACTAGTTCCAGTAATTCCGCGTGCAAGTTGTGTGTATGTAAATAACTAGTTCCAGTATATTCCGCATGCAAGTTGTGTGTATGTATATAACTAGTTCCAGTATATTCCGCGTGCAATTTGTGTGTATGTATATAACTAGTTCCAGTATATTCCGCACGCAAGTTGTGTGTATGTAAATAACTAGTTCCAGTATATTCCGCGTGCAAGTTGTGTGTATGTATATAACTAGTTCCAGTATATTCCGCACGCAAGTTGTGTGTATGTAAATAACTAGTTCCAGTATATTCCGCACGCAAGTTGTGTGTATGTAAATAACTAGTTCCAGTATATTCCGCACGCAAGTTGTGTGTATGTAAGTAACTAGTTCCAGTATATTCCACACGCAAGTTGTGTGCATGTATATAACTAGTTCCAGTATATTCCACGTGCAAGTTGTGTGTATGTAAATAACTAGTTCCAGTATATTCCGCATGCAAGTTGTGTGTATGTATATAACTAGTTCCAGTATATTCCGCGTGCAAGTTGTGTGTATGTAAATAACTAGTTCCAGTATATTCCGCGTGCTAGTTGTGTGTATGTAAATAACTAGTTCCAGTACCTTCCGCGTGCAAGTTGTGTATATGTAAATAACTAGTTCCAGTATATTCCGCATGCAAGTTGTGTGTATGTAAATAACTAGTTCCAATACCTTCCGCGTGCTAGTTGTGTGTATGTAAATAACTAGTTCCAGTATATTCCGCGTGCAAGTTGTGTGTATGTATATAACTAGTTCCAGTATATTCCGCGTGCAAGTTGTGTGTATGTAAATAACTAGTTCCAGTATATTCCGCATGCAAGTTGTGTGTATGTATATAACTAGTTCCAGTATATTCCGCATGCAAGTTGTGTGTATGTAAATAACTAGTTCCAGTATATTCCGCATGCAAGTTGTGTGTATGTAAATAACTAGTTCCAGTAATTCCGCGTGCTAGTTGTGTGTATGTAAATAACTAGTTCCAGTATATTCCGCACGCAAGTTGTGTGTATGTAAATAACTAGTTCCAGTACCTTCCGCGTGCTAGTTTGTGTATGTAAATAACTAGTTCCAGTACCTTCCGCGTGCAAGTTGTGTATATGTAAATAACTAGTTCCAGTATATTCCGCACGCAAGTTGTGTGTATGTAAATAACTAGTTCCAGTATATTCCGCATGCAAGTTGTGTGTATGTATATATAACTAGTTCCAGTATATTCCGCACGCAAGTTGTGTGTATGTAAATAACTAGTTCCAGTATATTCCGCGTGCAAGTTGTGTATATGTAAATAACTAGTTCCAGTATATTCCGCGTGCAAGTTGTGTGTATGTAAATACCATGTTCCAGTATATTCCGCGTGCAAGTTGTGTGTATGTATATAACTAGTTCCAGTATATTCCGCACGCAAGTTGTGTGTATGTAAATAACTAGTTCCAGTATATTCCGCATGCAAGTTGTGTGTATGTATATAACTAGTTCCAGTATATTCCGCACGCAAGTTGTGTGTATGTAAATAACTAGTTCCAGTATATTCCGCACGCAAGTTGTGTGTATGTAAATAACTAGTTCCAGTATATTCCGCACGCAAGTTGTGTGTATGTAAATAACTAGTTCCAGTATATTCCACACGCAAGTTGTGTGTATGTATATAACTAGTTCCAGTATATTCCGCGTGCAAGTTGTGTGTATGTAAATAACTAGTTCCAGTATATTCCGCATGCAAGTTGTGTGTATGTATATAACTAGTTCCAGTATATTCCGCGTGCAAGTTGTGTGTATGTAAATAACTAGTTCCAGTATATTCCGCATGCAAGTTGTGTGTATGTAAATAACTAGTTCCAGTATATTCCGCGTGCTAGTTGTGTGTATGTAAATAACTAGTTCCAGTACCTTCCGCGTGCAAGTTGTGTATATGTAAATAACTAGTTCCAGTATATTCCGCATGCAAGTTGTGTGTATGTAAATAACTAGTTCCAGTATATTCCGCGTGCAAGTTGTGTGTATGTATATAACTAGTTCCAGTATATTCCGCACGCAAGTTGTGTGTATGTAAATAACTAGTTCCAGTATATTCCGCATGCAAGTTGTGTGTATGTATATAACTAGTTCCAGTATATTCCGCGTGCAAGTTGTGTGTATGTAAATAACTAGTTCCAGTATATTCCGCACGCAAGTTGTGTGTATGTAAATAACTAGTTCCAGTATATTCCGCACGCAAGTTGTGTGTATGTATATAACTAGTTCCAGTATATTCCGCGTGCAAGTTGTGTGTATGTAAATAACTAGTTCCAGTATATTCCGCATGCAAGTTGTGTGTATGTATATAACTAGTTCCAGTATATTCCGCGTGCAAGTTGTGTGTATGTATATAACTAGTTCCAGTATATTCCGCACGCAAGTTGTGTGTATGTAAATAACTAGTTCCAGTATATTCCGCACGCAAGTTGTGTGTATGTAAATAACTAGTTCCAGTATATTCCGCACGCAAGTTGTGTGTATGTAAATAACTAGTTCCAGTATATTCCGCACGCAAGTTGTGTGTATGTAAATAACTAGTTCCAGTATATTCCGCGTGCAAGTTGTGTGTATGTAAATAACTAGTTCCAGTATATTCCGCGTGCAAGTTGTGTGTATGTATATAACTAGTTCCAGTATATTCCGCACGCAAGTTGTGTGTATGTAAATAACTAGTTCCAGTATATTCCGCACGCAAGTTGTGTGTATGTAAATAACTAGTTCCAGTATATTCCGCACGCAAGTTGTGTGTATGTAAATAACTAGTTCCAGTATATTCCGCGTGCAAGTTGTGTGTATGTAAATAACTAGTTCCAGTATATTCCGCATGCAAGTTGTGTGTATGTAAATAACTAGTTCCAGTATATTCCGCGTGCAAGTTGTGTGTATGTAAATAACTAGTTCCAGTATATTCCGCGTGCAAGTTGTGTGTATGTAAATAACTAGTTCCAGTATATTCCGCATGCAAGTTGTGTGTATGTAAATAACTAGTTCCAGTATATTCCGCATGCAAGTTGTGTGTATGTATATAACTAGTTCCAGTATATTCCGCATGCAAGTTGTGTGTATGTAAATAACTAGTTCCAGTATATTCCGCATGCAAGTTGTGTGTATGTAAATAACTAGTTCCAGTATATTCCGCGTGCAAGTTGTGTGTATGTATATAACTAGTTCCAGTATATTCCGCACGCAAGTTGTGTGTATGTAAATAACTAGTTCCAGTATATTCCGCATGCAAGTTGTGTGTATGTATATAACTAGTTCCAGTATATTCCGCACGCAAGTTGTGTGTATGTAAATAACTAGTTCCAGTATATTCCGCACGCAAGTTGTGTGTATGTAAATAACTAGTTCCAGTATATTCCGCACGCAAGTTGTGTGTATGTAAATAACTAGTTCCAGTATATTCCGCACGCAAGTTGTGTGTATGTATATAACTAGTTCCAGTATATTCCGCGTGCAAGTTGTGTGTATGTAAATAACTAGTTCCAGTATATTCCGCATGCAAGTTGTGTGTATGTATATAACTAGTTCCAGTATATTCCGCACGCAAGTTGTGTGTATGTAAATAACTAGTTCCAGTATATTCCGCACGCAAGTTGTGTGTATGTAAATAACTAGTTCCAGTATATTCCGCACGCAAGTTGTGTGTATGTAAATAACTAGTTCCAGTATATTCCGCACGCAAGTTGTGTGTATGTATATAACTAGTTCCAGTATATTCCGCGTGCAAGTTGTGTGTATGTAAATAACTAGTTCCAGTATATTCCGCATGCAAGTTGTGTGTATGTATATAACTAGTTCCAGTATATTCCGCGTGCAAGTTGTGTGTATGTAAATAACTAGTTCCAGTATATTCCGCATGCAAGTTGTGTGTATGTAAATAACTAGTTCCAGTATATTCCGCGTGCTAGTTGTGTGTATGTAAATAACTAGTTCCAGTACCTTCCGCGTGCAAGTTGTGTATATGTAAATAACTAGTTCCAGTATATTCCGCATGCAAGTTGTGTGTATGTAAATAACTAGTTCCAGTATATTCCGCATGCAAGTTGTGTGTATGTAAATAACTAGTTCCAGTATATTCCGCACGCAAGTTGTGTGTATGTATATAACTAGTTCCAGTATATTCCGCACGCAAGTTGTGTGTATGTAAATAACTAGTTCCAGTATATTCCGCATGCAAGTTGTGTGTATGTAAATAACTAGTTCCAGTATATTCCGCACGCAAGTTGTGTGTATGTATATAACTAGTTCCAGTATATTCCGCGTGCAAGTTGTGTGTATGTAAATAACTAGTTCCAGTATATTCCGCATGCAAGTTGTGTGTATGTATATAACTAGTTCCAGTATATTCCGCGTGCAAGTTGTGTGTATGTAAATAACTAGTTCCAGTATATTCCGCATGCAAGTTGTGTGTATGTAAATAACTAGTTCCAGTATATTCCGCGTGCAAGTTGTGTGTATGTAAATAACTAGTTCCAGTATATTCCGCACGCAAGTTGTGTGTATGTAAATAACTAGTTCCAGTATATTCCGCACGCAAGTTGTGTGTATGTAAATAACTAGTTCCAGTATATTCCGCACGCAAGTTGTGTGTATGTAAATAACTAGTTCCAGTATATTCCGCACGCAAGTTGTGTGTATGTAAATAACTAGTTCCAGTATATTCCGCATGCAAGTTGTGTGTATGTAATAACTATTCCAGTATATTCCGCATGCAAGTTGTGTGTATGTATATAACTAGTTCCAGTATATTCCGCATGCAAGTTGTGTGTATGTAAATAACTAGTTCCAGTATATTCCGCGTGCAAGTTGTGTGTATGTAAATAACTAGTTCCAGTATATTCCGCGTGCAAGTTGTGTGTATGTAAATAACTAGTTCCAGTATATTCCGCACGCAAGTTGTGTGTATGTAAATAACTAGTTCCAGTATATTCCGCGTGCAAGTTGTGTGTATGTAAATAACTAGTTCCAGTATATTCCGCACGCAAGTTGTGTGTATGTAAATAACTAGTTCCAGTATATTCCGCACGCAAGTTGTGTGTATGTAAATAACTAGTTCCAGTATATTCCGCATGCAAGTTGTGTGTATGTATATAACTAGTTCCAGTATATTCCGCATGCAAGTTGTGTGTATGTAAATAACTAGTTCCAGTATATTCCGCGTGCAAGTTGTGTGTATGTATATAACTAGTTCCAGTATATTCCGCATGCAAGTTGTGTGTATG
>CM026394.1:10188038-10217995 GCA_014843695.1 Archivesica marissinica | reverse complement strand
GTGTGTATGTAAATAACTAGTTCCAGTATATTCCGCATGCAAGTTGTGTGTATGTATATAACTAGTTCCAGTATATTCCGCGTGCAAGTTGTGTGTATGTAAATAACTAGTTCCAGTATATTCCGCATGCAAGTTGTGTGTATGTAAATAACTAGTTCCAGTATATTCCGCATGCAAGTTGTGTGTATGTAAATAACTAGTTCCAGTAATTCCGCGTGCAAGTTGTGTGTATGTAAATAACTAGTTCCAGTATATTCCGCACGCAAGTTGTGTGTATGTAAATAACTAGTTCCAGTATATTCCGCGTGCTAGTTGTGTGTATGTAAATAACTAGTTCCAGTATATTCCGCGTGCAAGTTGTGTGTATGTAAATAACTAGTTCCAGTATATTCCGCACGCAAGTTGTGTGTATGTAAATAACTAGTTCCAGTATATTCCGCATGCAAGTTGTGTGTATGTATATATAACTAGTTCCAGTATATTCCGCACGCAAGTTGTGTGTATGTAAATAACTAGTTCCAGTATATTCCGCGTGCAAGTTGTGTGTATGTAAATAACTAGTTCCAGTATATTCCGCGTGCAAGTTGTGTGTATGTAAATAACTAGTTCCAGTATATTCCGCATGCAAGTTGTGTGTATGTATATAACTAGTTCCAGTATATTCCGCACGCAAGTTGTGTGTATGTATATAACTAGTTCCAGTATATTCCGCACGCAAGTTGTGTGTATGTATATAACTAGTTCCAGTATATTCCGCACGCAAGTTGTGTGTATGTAAATAACTAGTTCCAGTATATTCCGCGTGCAAGTTGTGTGTATGTATATAACTAGTTCCAGTATATTCCGCACGCAAGTTGTGTGTATGTAAATAACTAGTTCCAGTATATTCCGCACGCAAGTTGTGTGTATGTATATAACTAGTTCCAGTATATTCCGCACGCAAGTTGTGTGTATGTATATAACTAGTTCCAGTATATTCCGCGTGCAAGTTGTGTGTATGTATATAACTAGTTCCAGTATATTCCGCACGCAAGTTGTGTGTATGTAAATAACTAGTTCCAGTATATTCCGCGTGCAAGTTGTGTGTATGTATATAACTAGTTCCAGTATATTCCGCGTGCAAGTTGTGTGTATGTAAATAACTAGTTCCAGTATATTCCGCGTGCAAGTTGTGTGTATGTATATAACTAGTTCCAGTATATTCCGCACGCAAGTTGTGTGTATGTAAATAACTAGTTCCAGTATATTCCGCACGCAAGTTGTGTGTATGTAAATAACTAGTTCCAGTATATTCCGCACGCAAGTTGTGTGTATGTAAATAACTAGTTCCAGTATATTCCACACGCAAGTTGTGTGTATGTATATAACTAGTTCCAGTATATTCCGCGTGCAAGTTGTGTGTATGTAAATAACTAGTTCCAGTATATTCCGCATGCAAGTTGTGTGTATGTATATAACTAGTTCCAGTATATTCCGCGTGCAAGTTGTGTGTATGTAAATAACTAGTTCCAGTATATTCCGCATGCAAGTTGTGTGTATGTAATATAACTAGTTCCAGTATATTCCGCGTGCTAGTTGTGTGTATGTAAATAACTAGTTCCAGTATATTCCGCATGCAAGTTGTGTGTATGTAAATAACTAGTTCCAGTATATTCCGCACGCAAGTTGTGTGTATGTAAATAACTAGTTCCAGTATATTCCGCATGCAAGTTGTGTGTATGTATATAACTAGTTCCAGTATATTCCGCGTGCAAGTTGTGTGTATGTATATAACTAGTTCCAGTATATTCCGCACGCAAGTTGTGTGTATGTAAATAACTAGTTCCAGTATATTCCGCACGCAAGTTGTGTGTATGTAAATAACTAGTTCCAGTATATTCCGCGTGCAAGTTGTGTGTATGTATATAACTAGTTCCAGTATATTCCGCACGCAAGTTGTGTGTATGTAAATAACTAGTTCCAGTATATTCCGCACGCAAGTTGTGTGTATGTAAATAACTAGTTCCAGTATATTCCGCGTGCAAGTTGTGTGTATGTAAATAACTAGTTCCAGTATATTCCGCGTGCAAGTTGTGTGTATGTATATAACTAGTTCCAGTATATTCCGCACGCAAGTTGTGTGTATGTAAATAACTAGTTCCAGTATATTCCGCACGCAAGTTTTGTGTATGTAAATAACTAGTTCCAGTATATTCCGCACGCAAGTTGTGTGTATGTAAATAACTAGTTCCAGTATATTCCGTATGCAAGTTGTGTGTATGTATATAACTAGTTCCAGTATATTCCGCACGCAAGTTGTGTGTATGTAAATAACTAGTTCCAGTATATTCCGCACGCAAGTTTTGTGTATGTAAATAACTAGTTCCAGTATATTCCGCATGCAAGTTGTGTGTATGTAAATAACTAGTTCCAGTATATTCCGTATGCAAGTTGTGTGTATGTAAATACGTTCCAGTATATTCCGATGCAAGTTGTGTGTATGTATATAACTAGTTCCAGTATATTCCGCACGCAAGTTGTGTGTATGTAAATAACTAGTTCCAGTATATTCCGCGTGCAAGTTGTGTGTATGTATATAACTAGTTCCAGTATATTCCGCGTGCAAGTTGTGTGTATGTATATAACTAGTTCCAGTATATTCCGCACGCAAGTTGTGTGTATGTAAATAACTAGTTCCAGTATATTCCGCACGCAAGTTGTGTGTATGTAAATAACTAGTTCCAGTATATTCCGCACGCAAGTTGTGTGTATGTAAATAACTAGTTCCAGTATATTCCGCGTGCAAGTTGTGTGTATGTAAATAACTAGTTCCAGTATATTCCGCGTGCAAGTTGTGTGTATGTAAATAACTAGTTCCAGTATATTCCGCGTGCAAGTTGTGTGTATGTAAATAACTAGTTCCAGTATATTCCGCACGCAAGTTGTGTGTATGTATATAACTAGTTCCAGTATATTCCGCGTGCAAGTTGTGTGTATGTAAATAACTAGTTCCAGTATATTCCGCGTGCAAGTTGTGTGTATGTAAATAACTAGTTCCAGTATATTCCGCACGCAAGTTGTGTGTATGTAAATACGTTCCAGTATATTCCGATGCAAGTTGTGTGTATGTAATACGTTCCAGTATATTCCGTGCAAGTTGTGTTATGTATATAACTAGTTCCAGTATATTCCGCACGCAAGTTGTGTGTATGTAAATAACTAGTTCCAGTATATTCCGCGTGCAAGTTGTGTGTATGTATATAACTAGTTCCAGTATATTCCGCGTGCAAGTTGTGTGTATGTAAATAACTAGTTCCAGTATATTCCGCGTGCAAGTTGTGTGTATGTAAATAACTAGTTCCAGTATATTCCGCATGCAAGTTGTGTGTATGTAAATAACTAGTTCCAGTATATTCCGCATGCAAGTTGTGTGTATATAAAACTAGTTCCAGTATATTCCGCGTGCAAGTTGTGTGTATGTAAATAACTAGTTCCAGTATATTCCGCGTGCAAGTTGTGTGTATGTATATAACTAGTTCCAGTATATTCCGCACGCAAGTTGTGTGTATGTAAATAACTAGTTCCAGTATATTCCGCACGCAAGTTGTGTGTATGTAAATAACTAGTTCCAGTATATTCCGCACGCAAGTTGTGTGTATGTAAATAACTAGTTCCAGTATATTCCGCGTGCAAGTTGTGTGTATGTAAATAACTAGTTCCAGTATATTCCGCGTGCAAGTTGTGTGTATGTAAATAACTAGTTCCAGTATATTCCGCGTGCAAGTTGTGTGTATGTAAATAACTAGTTCCAGTATATTCCGCACGCAAGTTGTGTGTATGTATATAACTAGTTCCAGTATATTCCGCGTGCAAGTTGTGTGTATGTAAATAACTAGTTCCAGTATATTCCGCGTGCAAGTTGTGTGTATGTAAATAACTAGTTCCAGTATATTCCGCACGCAAGTTGTGTGTATGTAAATACCATGTTCCAGTATATTCCGCATGCAAGTTGTGTGTATGTATATAACTAGTTCCAGTATATTCCGCATGCAAGTTGTGTGTATGTAAATAACTAGTTCCAGTATATTCCGCGTGCAAGTTGTGTGTATGTAAATAACTAGTTCCAGTATATTCCGCATGCAAGTTGTGTGTATGTAAATAAATGTTCCAGTATATTCCGCACGCAAGTTGTGTGTATGTAAATAACTAGTTCCAGTATATTCCGCATGCAAGTTGTGTGTATGTATATAACTAGTTCCAGTATATTCCGCGTGCAAGTTGTGTGTATGTAAATACCATGTTCCAGTATATTCCGCGTGCAAGTTGTGTATATGTATATAACTAGTTCCAGTATATTCCGCACGCAAGTTGTGTGTATGTAAATAACTAGTTCCAGTATATTCCGCGTGCAAGTTGTGTATATGTAAATAACTAGTTCCAGTATATTCCGCATGCAAGTTGTATGTATGTAAATAACTAGTTCCAGTATATTCCGCACGCAAGTTGTGTGTATGTAAATAACTAGTTCCAGTATATTCCGCATGCAAGTTGTGTGTATGTAAATAACTAGTTCCAGTATATTCCACACGCAAGTTGTGTGTATGTAAATAACTAGTTCCAGTATATTCCGCGTGCAAGTTGTGTGTATGTAAATAACTAGTTCCAGTATATTCCGCACGCAAGTTGTGTGTATGTAAATAACTAGTTCCAGTATATTCCGCGTGCAAGTTGTGTGTATGTAAATAACTAGTTCCAGTATATTCCGCACGCAAGTTGTGTGTATGTAAATAACTAGTTCCAGTATATTCCGCACGCAAGTTGTGTGTATGTAAATAACTAGTTCCAGTATATTCCGCATGCAAGTTGTGTGTATGTAAATAACTAGTTCCAGTATATTCCGCGTGCAAGTTGTGTATATGTATATAACTAGTTCCAGTATATTCCGCATGCAAGTTGTGTGTATGTAAATAACTAGTTCCAGTATATTCCGCACGCAAGTTGTGTGTATGTAAATAACTAGTTCCAGTATATTCCGCACGCAAGTTGTGTGTATGTATATAACTAGTTCCAGTATATTCCGCACGCAAGTTGTGTGTATGTAAATAACTAGTTCCAGTACCTTCCGCGTGCTAGTTGTGTGTATGTAAATAACTAGTTCCAGTACCTTCCGCGTGCAAGTTGTGTATATGTAAATAACTAGTTCCAGTATATTCCGCACGCAAGTTGTGTGTATGTAAATAACTAGTTCCAGTATATTCCGCATGCAAGTTGTGTGTATGTATATAACTAGTTCCAGTATATTCCGCACGCAAGTTGTGTGTATGTAAATAACTAGTTCCAGTATATTCCGTGTGCAAGTTGTGTATATGTAAATAACTAGTTCCAGTATATTCCGCGTGCAAGTTGTGTGTATGTAAATACCATGTTCCAGTATATTCTGCGTGCAAGTTGTGTGTATGTATATAACTAGTTCCAGTATATTCCGCACGCAAGTTGTGTGTATGTAAATAACTAGTTCCAGTATATTCCGCGTGCAAGTTGTGTGTATGTATATAACTAGTTCCAGTATATTCCGCACGCAAGTTGTGTGTATGTAAATAACTAGTTCCAGTATATTCCGCACGCAAGTTGTGTGTATGTATATAACTAGTTCCAGTATATTCCGCGTGCAAGTTGTGTGTATGTAAATAACTAGTTCCAGTATATTCCGCATGCAAGTTGTGTGTATGTAAATAACTAGTTCCAGTAATTCCGCGTGCTAGTTGTGTGTATGTAAATAACTAGTTCCAGTATATTCCGCACGCAAGTTGTGTGTATGTAAATAACTAGTTCCAGTACCTTCCGCGTGCTAGTTGTGTGTATGTAAATAACTAGTTCCAGTACCTTCCGCGTGCAAGTTGTGTATATGTAAATAACTAGTTCCAGTATATTCCGCACGCAAGTTGTGTGTATGTAAATAACTAGTTCCAGTATATTCCGCATGCAAGTTGTGTGTATGTATATATAACTAGTTCCAGTATATTCCGCACGCAAGTTGTGTGTATGTAAATAACTAGTTCCAGTATATTCCGCGTGCAAGTTGTGTGTATGTAAATAACTAGTTCCAGTATATTCCGCGTGCAAGTTGTGTGTATGTAAATAACTAGTTCCAGTATATTCCGCACGCAAGTTGTGTGTATGTATATAACTAGTTCCAGTATATTCCGCACGCAAGTTGTGTGTATGTATATAACTAGTTCCAGTATATTCCGCACGCAAGTTGTGTGTATGTATATAACTAGTTCCAGTATATTCCGCACGCAAGTTGTGTGTATGTATATAACTAGTTCCAGTATATTCCGCGTGCAAGTTGTGTGTATGTATATAACTAGTTCCAGTATATTCCGCACGCAAGTTGTGTGTATGTAAATAACTAGTTCCAGTATATTCCGCACGCAAGTTGTGTGTATGTATATAACTAGTTCCAGTATATTCCGCACGCAAGTTGTGTGTATGTATATAACTAGTTCCAGTATATTCCGCGTGCAAGTTGTGTGTATGTATATAACTAGTTCCAGTATATTCCGCACGCAAGTTGTGTGTATGTAAATAACTAGTTCCAGTATATTCCGCGTGCAAGTTGTGTGTATGTATATAACTAGTTCCAGTATATTCCGCACGCAAGTTGTGTGTATGTAAATAACTAGTTCCAGTATATTCCACACGCAAGTTGTGTGTATGTATATAACTAGTTCCAGTATATTCCGCGTGCAAGTTGTGTGTATGTAAATAACTAGTTCCAGTATATTCCGCATGCAAGTTGTGTGTATGTATATAACTAGTTCCAGTATATTCCGCGTGCAAGTTGTGTGTATGTAAATAACTAGTTCCAGTATATTCCGCATGCAAGTTGTGTGTATGTAAATAACTAGTTCCAGTATATTCCGCGTGCAAGTTGTGTGTATGTAAATAACTAGTTCCAGTATATTCCGCACGCAAGTTGTGTGTATGTAAATAACTAGTTCCAGTATTCCGCGTGCTAGTTGTGTGTATGTAAATAACTAGTTCCAGTATATTCCGCATGCAAGTTGTGTGTATGTATATAACTAGTTCCAGTATATTCCGCACGCAAGTTGTGTGTATGTAAATAACTAGTTCCAGTATATTCCGCGTGCAAGTTGTGTGTATGTAAATAACTAGTTCCAGTATATTCCGCGTGCAAGTTGTGTGTATGTATATAACTAGTTCCAGTATATTCCGCACGCAAGTTGTGTGTATGTAAATAACTAGTTCCAGTATATTCCGCACGCAAGTTGTGTGTATGTAAATAACTAGTTCCAGTATATTCCGCACGCAAGTTGTGTGTATGTAAATAACTAGTTCCAGTATATTCCGCACGCAAGTTGTGTGTATGTATATAACTAGTTCCAGTATATTCCGCGTGCAAGTTGTGTGTATGTATATAACTAGTTCCAGTATATTCCGCACGCAAGTTGTGTGTATGTAAATAACTAGTTCCAGTATATTCCGCACGCAAGTTGTGTGTATGTAAATAACTAGTTCCAGTATATTCCGCACGCAAGTTGTGTGTATGTAAATAACTAGTTCCAGTATATTCCGCACGCAAGTTGTGTGTATGTATATAACTAGTTCCAGTACCTTCCGCGTGCAAGTTGTGTGTATGTAAATAACTAGTTCCAGTATATTCCGCATGCAAGTTGTGTGTATGTATATAACTAGTTCCAGTATATTCCGCGTGCAAGTTGTGTGTATGTAAATAACTAGTTCCAGTATATTCCGCATGCAAGTTGTGTGTATGTAAATAACTAGTTCCAGTATATTCCGCGTGCTAGTTGTGTGTATGTAAATAACTAGTTCCAGTACCTTCCGCGTGCAAGTTGTGTATATGTAAATAACTAGTTCCAGTATATTCCGCATGCAAGTTGTGTGTATGTAAATAACTAGTTCCAGTATATTCCGCACGCAAGTTGTGTGTATGTAAATAACTAGTTCCAGTATTCCGGCAGTTGTGTGTAAATAACTAGTTCCAGTATTCCGCGTGCAAGTTGTGTGTATGTAAATAACTAGTTCCAGTATATTCCGCACGCAAGTTGTGTGTATGTAAATAACTAGTTCCAGTATATTCCGCATGCAAGTTGTGTGTATGTATATAACTAGTTCCAGTATATTCCGCACGCAAGTTGTGTGTATGTAAATAACTAGTTCCAGTATATTCCGCGTGCAAGTTGTGTGTATGTAAATAACTAGTTCCAGTATATTCCGCGTGCAAGTTGTGTGTATGTAAATAACTAGTTCCAGTATATTCCGCACGCAAGTTGTGTGTATGTAAATAACTAGTTCCAGTATATTCCGCGTGCAAGTTGTGTGTATGTAAATAACTAGTTCCAGTATATTCCGCATGCAAGTTGTGTGTATGTAAATAACTAGTTCCAGTATATTCCGCACGCAAGTTGTGTGTATGTAAATAACTAGTTCCAGTATATTCCGCATGCAAGTTGTGTGTATGTAAATAACTAGTTCCAGTATATTCCGCGTGCAAGTTGTGTGTATGTATATAACTAGTTCCAGTATATTCCGCATGCAAGTTGTGTGTATGTAAATAACTAGTTCCAGTATATTCCGCACGCAAGTTGTGTGTATGTAAATAACTAGTTCCAGTATATTCCGCACGCAAGTTGTGTGTATGTATATAACTAGTTCCAGTATATTCCGCGTGCAAGTTGTGTGTATGTAAATAACTAGTTCCAGTATATTCCGCACGCAAGTTGTGTGTATGTAAATAACTAGTTCCAGTATATTCCGCATGCAAGTTGTGTGTATGTAAATAACTAGTTCCAGTATATTCCGCATGCAAGTTGTGTGTATGTAAATAACTAGTTCCAGTATATTCCGCGTGCAAGTTGTGTATATGTATATAACTAGTTCCAGTATATTCCGCATGCAAGTTGTGTGTATGTAAATAACTAGTTCCAGTATATTCCGCACGCAAGTTGTGTGTATGTAAATAACTAGTTCCAGTATATTCCGCACGCAAGTTGTGTGTATGTATATAACTAGTTCCAGTATATTCCGCGTGCAAGTTGTGTGTATGTAAATAACTAGTTCCAGTATATTCCGCATGCAAGTTGTGTGTATGTAAATAACTAGTTCCAGTATATTCCGCACGCAAGTTGTGTGTATGTAAATAACTAGTTCCAGTATATTCCGCGTGCAAGTTGTGTGTATGTATATAACTTGTCCCAGTGTCTAACAGTGATTACACAGAATGTGTTGTCTACGGAGCTATTCTAAGGCGTGGGTGATTATAGATCTAAATAGTGATTCGGATAAAACACGTTAAATGTAACACGTTAAATATCCCAAATCCCACAAGCGAACTGGTTTTGTTGAGGTCGTGATTGCGTGGATTTTCTCCGGGTACTCCGGTTTCCTCCCACACGAATGACCACATTTACGCTTTCATCCTCGCCAACGAGAGTGATTAATATAAGTTGTTAAAACTTGTTTCACAATCGTTGTAAATAAATATAAAGCTTAAGCTAAGCTTCCATCAGGAATACTGTATCGATAGTGATTACTATAAGTTGTAAGAACTTGTTTCGCAATCGAGGAGCTAAAAAACTATCTGGCTTTGCACTTCCTGTTTAATTTCGGACATGCCAGTGTGATTCACCAAATGTAGTAAATTGTTATATATAATTATAAGTGTCGCTAAATCCCCATATAGGCATTCATTCATATTATATTAATGTACTTACTGTTTTATGCCGAACAAGGCTAGTTCTTGCACATTGCAAGCAGGGGGAGGTTGTTTCCTCGAACCAGTGACATATACTTTACTAACATATGATGATGTTGCCCGTGTCCTAGAATTCGACCAGTTTTCTATACCAGGGTATTGCTCGTGTAAGAGTAAATGAAGTGATTAACACTACACGTATTGCTCGTGTAAGAGTAAATGAAGTGATGAACACTACACGTATTGCTCGTGTAAGAGTAAATGAAGTGATGAACACTACACGTATTGCTCGTGTAAGAGTAAATGAAGTGATGTACACTACACGTATTGCTCGTGTAAGAGTAAATGAAGTGATGTACACTACACGTATTATGGCCGACGGTTAACAGGGCAGTGTTTGCACGTGATATTAGTGTATCGCTTGGAATAATGCAGATATATCTTTGGTACAACTGTTATTCCAGAATTACGTTTAACTGTGTTACACCTACAACAAATTATGTATTCATAATAAAGGCACCACACATGTGTTAAGAAACGTGGACTATTTTGCTATTCCGTTATTGTACTGCACCTTTACACAAACGCAATAAATCCTTGGACAGCTTCGGTCATATGGCAACTCTCCAGTTATTATTGGTGGAGGAAGACCCCGGGTGTATCGCGGACGTGGAGGCCCTTAAACACAAGTGTGTGTGTTTTACGTACATAAGCGATGGTGTGTTATTGTGCCTTATTGTTATTAAAGCGACACTACATCAGTGAAAACGCAAATTTCTACAGAATGTATTTTCCTATTATATTGTATAATATTTTTCCAAATATTTGCCTCAAAAACTGAGTATTTCAACTAATAAGCAAAGGTCATATACGTGGTTTGTTGACATAACAAAATAACATAAACATGGTCGACATTCATGCGTAATACAACTCGTGTATCCTGAATAACACGATTTATGATACAGATTTACCGTTATATCGCACATATGTGCATATGCATATTTATTTGTAGACAAGTCTTAGTTAAATTATCTTTAAACGACATTATCTCGCGCTTAGTATTAACCCCGATGACAAACACAAGTCAATTCAGGAGCGTGGATGATCGTTATATGAAATCCTACTTTCAATTTTGAAAGTTTGTAGATCACAAAAACATTGTTTATTGGTTCAATGTTAGTGTTCGAATGTATTCGGAAGAATTTGTACAGTCCGATTTATAGACAAACGTGCTTATAAACATGGCCTAGTCCAATCAAAATAATTATAAGGGAGTGAAGCATTTTAGTGTGTTTTACGTTTATTTATCGTCGCTACAGGTTACCCATATGAGCGACGCCTCCTGAAGAGATTAGTTATTTTAGATTGTGGAGGATAGTGCATAATACCGACAGAGACCAATTCCAGAATCTCCTCTGGTTCTTTTACGTGCACGGTGTAAAGCACCGACACGAGACCTCGGTTTAACGTCCCATCTGAAAGACTGTTAATTTTATTAGGGTCAGACGGGGGATCGAACCTGCGATCCCTGGATTACCTGTCCAGCGTGTTACCACTGGACTACAGATGTGTCTGTAGCATTTTAGTACATGCAGATCCACGTTTTATATAATTGAATAGTTATAGAGGTGAGTTACCCCTTTACTGGGTAAGTCTAATTTAGAAGTACACAAATACGTATGACTACATTACGAACTGTAGTATGTATGTACCATTAATGTCAAACCCTTTGCGGGGACCTATACATGTTTTCCTGGGCATGCTTAGCCAACCATAGCGGTTGACCAGTACTAAGCAATGTGTGTGAGGTTCCATTGCTCAATGACACTGCATACGTGTCCTGACTGAGTATCGAACCCGGACCGTTCGATTCCAAATCCGACGCTGTACCATTGGACCACGATTCCGTCTTTACACTAAGTGAAGGTAGAGTATCAGCTATCCAGTTGTTAACACGCTGGACTTGTAATCCATGCGTCACAAGTTCAATACCCGCTAACTCGTACTAAAGGACTCATTTCTCATAATCGTTCAGATGAGGCCTACTCGAGTCGGTGTATTACATCGTGCACGTAAAAGAACCAAAGGAGACTCTGGAATGTGTCTATGTCACTTGAATGTGACTGTATCTTTGCACTGTCCTCCAAAATCTAAAATCTCTTTAGGAGGTGTCTCTCATATATGGGCAACCGGTAGCGACGATAAATAAACGTAAAACACACAACAGTATCGACTATTGATTGTCATGGCTAAATAATGCCATGCCATATTTCGTCCTATTAAATTGTATGTAACATTCGCACCATAATTATAGTGTGTCGATTATGAGTGACGGACGACGGGTACTGTCTTACTCAACCAATGTAGGCACTTTGTTTTTATTTTAAGTTTATTTAACGTCGCTACCGGTTGCCCATTTGAACGACGGACAGTTTACCTAACAACACATTTCCTGGGCAGGCGCCGGAGGTTAACCAGTACTTGTTGCATCAATCTCCGTTAGAAACTGCCAACTTTGTCATATAAAGACACACGGTCTAAGCGGGGCTCGAACCCGTGACCATCATTGATGATATGTTACAGTGGTATACAAGTCAGTGGCCGTAACCACTCGACCATACAGATGGATCTGTAGTCCAGTGGTTAACACGCTGGACCGGTAACCAGGATCGTAGGTTTGATCATCCGCCTGACCCTAATAAAATTTAGGATGAGACTTTAAACCGATGTCTCGTGTCGGTGCTTTACATCGTGCACGTAAATGAACCAGAGGAGACTCTGGAATGGGTCTCTGTCTGTATCAGTGCACTATCCTCCAAAAATCTAAACTGACTAATCTCTTCAGGAGGCGTCGCTCATATGGGCAACCGGTAGCGACGATAAATAAACGTAAACACACACACACGCACTCGACCACGGAGGCGGACTAATGTACACGATAGATAATTCAGAATAGTTTATTACGATGTAGCTCATCATCACAAGTATAATTATAAACAATTATATATAAATGTACATGCGATATTGCGAGATTTAACAAACAACAAGTTATATAATGTCATGTTCAGACGGAATTACGACATTATTGTAATATAGCGTTAAGCAATATTATGTCTAATACTACTATGTCGGATATAATATACAGTGCAATCTCATTCTCAATATACATGTATTAATATATGTACAAGTTTTATACATTTAGTTTATACAAATTTATTTTAGCTCGATTGCGAAACAAGTTCTCTCAACTTATATTAATCACTCTCGAGACCTAATTCCTGATGGAATCCATCGCCATGAAGGAGAGAGAAGAGGCATGTGGAATTTAAATGCATTGTCTAAGGGCACAATCGTAACGGTTCCAGCGGGGCTCGAACTCCGGACCTTTCGCACCTGAAGCGAACGCGCATCCACTGCGCTATCACGACTTCCGCGTAATAAATGGAGACTCTATCTTTATATTTTCCAATGAATGATTTCCGTTTTCTCAGTCAAAGAAAACTCCATCTTCCATTGTTTTCAAACAGTGAATGATGGCATTTTCTCTGCCACTGGTTGTGTTTCGTATTCGTGCGCGGTGTGATATACTGTTGTATATTAGCTATTGTCTTACTATCGTGAACAGTTAAGTAAGTAAGTAATATTTCTAATGAATTTGTTTGTCTGTAGTTTTTAATTTTGACAGCAAATAGAAACTAACTTGAAACTTATAGCGTAACTATTTCCTAGTACGGACGTTCACACTGACATAAGTGGTTGTGCGGTTGTTGAGGCTCCCGACAGGGGCAGTTAAAATGAATTAAATTTGATAACAACTATTATATTAGCCCAAATCATTGGAAATCATAAAAGAAAAAAGATTTATATGTATTAGTGGTCACTGAAATATGTATTTTCACGAGTGGCTAATCACATAAATATATGACTTTTATCTCATAATTAGGAGACAAAATCATAATTATTACTTTGAAATATTCACTCTGGCTCTAGGAAGACTACTTGTTGTCGACTCAATGTATATTGTAAAAGTAAGTATTTTGGAATATACGTTGTTTTACATCTTCGTACAGTTTGCACAAAATGAAACTCGTCTTCTATATAAAAACATGTCATTACAAATACGCAAGCGTACACATAAAAGACCAAGCGCTCCATATATCAATGCTATAGTACTATCTATTGTCTGGTGGAACGGTACTTAATGAGGTGTAAATAACACACACTTATTGTAGATTAACTCAACAATCTCGTTTTATTGTTGAGCCAATTTACACGTATTGATCGATTGATTGATCAGTAGCGTGTGCTATGTTTCCCTACAGACGGATATGTAGTCCAGTGGTAACACGCTGGACTTGTAATCCAGGGATCGCAGGTTCGATCCCCGTCTAATAAAATTAACAGTCTTTCAGATGGGACTTTAAACCGAGGTATTTGCACGTAGAAGAACGAAGAGGAGTCTGTATCATTGCACTATCCTCCAAATATCTAAAATGACTATGATGAGAAAATGATTTTTTCAGGAGGCGTCGCTCATATGGGCAACCGGTAGCGAAATTATAGTTTCCTTCTTTTAAGTTAAGCAGCACAAAGGGCAATATCAATGCTATATTATTCATATATACTATGCCTAGTTCTGAAATAGTTTACGCTAATATTCTTAACCCATATAAAACATTTCGATTCGATATATATTTGAAATGATCATTATATATATGTACTAGTTTTTTTTTTTCGATTATAGATTTTAAGCTAATATTCTTAACCCATATAAAACATTTCGATTCAAAGCATTTATTACAACATAAATGTCGAATCGAAATGTTTTATATGGGTTAAGAATATTAGCTTAAAATCTATGATCGAAAATAAAATAGTACATATATATCGAATCGAAATGTTTTATATGGGTTAAGAATAATAGCTTAAGTTCTATAATATAAAAAAACTAGTACATATAGATATATATATATTGTAAAAGTAAGTATATCATCGAGATAAATTTAATTTAAATACACACAAGTAAGATCAGTTTTCATTTTCACTACACAGTTTCTATATGGCAGGTATACTATTGTTCGTAAATATGAAATAATGTCTTGTTTCAACTAATATAATGTTCCACTTTCAATCTCATAAGTTATTCACATCATCTCAATCACTTGTCAAGATACACACTTAAAATGTCGCTTTTTACCGAAATATTACTCTGCAGATGTCTGATTCCAGGAAACCTGCATTATCCTGAAGTTCTGCAAATGATTGATTCCCAGAAACCTGCATCATCCTGAAGTTCTGCAGATGTCTGATTCCAGGAAACCTGCATTATCCTGAAGTTCTGCAGATGACTGATTCTCGGAAACAGGCATTTATTACCCCGGAAGTTGATCGAGTTGTTCCCACATTATATACGGAACGAACGTATTTCATTGAAAGAAACAAATTACAATAATTCCCACATTACAACACATGGTATCTTGTCCAGGAAGACGCGTCTTTTTGTTCCAAACTGTCCTCGGTTGTGGGTGCTCGTGTAGGAGGACACTGTGTCGTTGGCAATGTTGAATACTGGTTAGAGTATGAAGTGGACATTCTGTTGGCCTGGTTGGAAAGCATAGCGGGGAGCTGCGTTGGTGGGAAATAGTCGGTGCCCCCGTAATATAAAGCTGATCCGTAACTTTGATGAGAATAACCGTTATGTGTGTTACTCATCGGGTAGGTTCCCGGTCTCAGCGCATAGTTGTTCTCATACATGTCATTCATTGGTGAGATAGGAGCCGGTCTCCAGATGGATGTTGGTGCATTCATGCACGCGTTTGTTTGAGAGCTGGATACCGGCGTCGGCTTGTTGGAACTGCCGATGGGAGATGTGGACCGCGTAGGAAGCGGGATATCAGAGTTACTTGACGTTGTTGGCGATGATTTATTGTTGGTTCCCTCATTATGTTTCTGTTGCTGTCTGAATTTGGCACGGTTGTTTTTGAACCAGACTTGTACTTTGGATTCCGCTAGGTTGAGCTTCAGTGCAACTTCTTCGCGCATGAATATATCTGGGTAACGTGTCTTCTGGAACAATGTCTGCATTACATCTAATTGAGCGCGAGTAAACGTAGTCCTTCCCCTTCTCTGTTTTCTGGGGTTTCCCTGAGATGGGTACAAGGGCATCTGATATCCCATGGCAGGGGACATCATGTCTACTTTAGCTGACGCCAGTCTGCTCCCGTTCACGCTGAATGCGCCGGGTTTATTCGAACCAACGCAAGGATATGCCATTGACGTCATATCCGGTTGGAATTGTCGTGAACTGTGGTGATGTTCCGGTATAGATGAGCAGTCGGATTTGATGTATTCTGACTTCACGTAGTGGTGTTTGGAATACGGATATCCGTGTAGACCAATATCTATATCCGGGCTACTTCCTGAAGTATTTACCACGTGATGTAGGGTCTCACGAGAGTTGCTGAACAGTTCGCCGTCTTTTGAATCTGACAAGAGTTGCTGATTATTTATGTATTCCTGTATCATGTCACTGTGTCCCGGCCTTGCATCCGTAGTTAGCATATTTATATCCGTTGAATCTTAGAAACTAGTTAGTATTATCTATTAAAGCAAAACTCTTAGTTTAAAGTAGATACGTCACTGTTTACAGGCTTATCACAAGTTCATGAGAATGTTTTAATTCCACAAATTATTATATAAGTTTGTTTCAAATCCCCGTTTCTAATCTAAAAAATACTTGAATTTATGATAATCTTAACAAGTGGTTTCTTGCTTGCATACGATAATCTGCATTTAAAGCTATGACCTGATAATGCGCAGTTGCACGGTTTTATCACCGGCGATAACGTCCACTGTTTGACAGTTTGGCCAGTGTAATTTGTCACACATTGTCAAACGTTCACCTTCAAAGTGAGATCATTTCAAACAAACGTTGTTTTGATATGCCGCATAATTTGTTTGTTCAATTCAATTCAATTCAACTTGTTTATTGCATAAAGCATATACATGCTAAGAGCAAAGCATAATTATGCATAATTACATACATAGTAAATACATGCAATTTTACAGAAGAGTTATTCAGATGTTAGATGAGTTACAAACACTTGCAAAACTATCATATTGTATTATAACAGCATGCATGTATTTCCAAGCACGGCCGAGACATTCTACAGAAATGATATTTAGTGTTCAATGATATATCTTTATAAGTTTTATAGAACAGAACATACGTTTATTTTGACGTATACATAAGTACATAGTCATTAATAGAAATATACATACATGCATATTATATATATATATATACATCCACACATAAAACATAATTACATATCACAATCAATCAATGTAATAGCCATTATATACAAGTGCTACGAATTATGTCATGTAGCACGGAGGATAAACTCTAATATCATATTTAAATCTAAGAAGTTAAGGTATTTAATATATGATTTCGTTTGTTTAAAGCATGTTTAATGTAAAGAGCCATATTATACAAGTCACTTCTGTTATCAGAGCTTAACAATATCCAAAATGTATACATACTTGATCTCAAACGTTGTTTTGACGGCATATACCGTAATGCGCTGTGGTATAAACTTTTTAACACTAATATTAGTGGAAAGTTATTGCGCATTATAAGAAATATGTATAGTCATGTAAAATCTTGTGTTAAACATTGTAATAGTTTTTCTGACTTCTTTGAATACTCGATTGGGTTACGTCAAGGGGAAGTAATTTCGCCCGTTTTAGTGTCCCTATTCCTAGAAGATTTAGAGCTATATTTGCAGGGAGATGTTAACTCAGGATTATTAATTGATGATATTATATTAACTTTGTTACTTTTCGCGGATGACATGGTGTTATTTGGTCAATCACCTGAGGACTTACAGAATAGTTTAAATTTGCTCCATTCTTATTGTAAAACATGGGGTCTAGAGGTAAATGAGACAAAGACGAAAATCATGGTTTTTAGAAAGCGGGGTGGTTTAAAAGGTAACGAATGTTGGTCATATAATGGTGTTGATATAGACGTAGTGGATAGTTTTAACTATTTGGGAACAATTGTTAAACATATTGGTAATTTTGCGCTGAATAACGAGCATTTAATTGGTAAATCACTTAAGGCTTTAAACGTGCTATTATATAATTGTAAAAAAGTACCTTTAAAACCAGGTACTCTTTGTCAGTTATTTGATTCGTTTGTGGGATCTATTCTTAACTATTCATCTGAAATATGGGGCTTTACTAAATCCAAAGATATTGAACGGGTCACCTAAAATTCTGCAAACGTATATTAAATGTTAGAAAAAGTACTTGTTCTGCTGGGGTTTATGATGAACTCGCTCGTTATCCTCTTTTTATCAGTCGCTATTGTAAGATTATTAAGTATTGGTGCAAATTGGTAGACACCAACAATATTATAATTAGCAAATTGTATGATCAGGGAGTGTCTGATTGTCACTTAGGTCATACAAATTGGGTCTCAAATGTTAAGGCCCTACTAGATCAGTATGGGTTCTCACATGTATTCATGGATCCTCATAATGTCTCTTTAAAGTCATTTCCTTTTATTTTCAAACAGCGTGTTATTGATGTTTATTTACAGGAATGGTATGGTACCGTCGATCGTAGTTCTGCACTTACAGACTATAAATGTTTTAAACATTGTTTTTCTTACGAGCGTTACCTGGATTATTTACCTTATGTATCACGTTGTGTTTTTACCAAATTTAGAATAGCCGGTCATTCTCTCCGTGTGCAAACGGGTCGATATGGCAGGAATCAAATTCCAAGGAACGAGAGGTATTTTTTATATTGTGGATCGAGAGATATCGAAGATATTTATCATTTTATTTGTATATGTCCATGTTATAAGAACCTACGTAAACAATTTATTGATGCACACTATTGCAATAGACCTTCTGTTTTCAAATTTAATAATCTTATGAGTTCCGATAATAATACCACTATACATAATTTAGCCAAATTTATAAAATTGTCTTTAGTTATTAGAAATAATATAATAATATAAATGTGTAATTACCAACTTTTATTTATCACTCTCACTTATATTTATTTGTCACGTGATCATCAAATATATATATGTTATTACTAGTTTTGTTAAGACGATGTATGTATGTATGTATGTACAAGTCTGCCAAAATAAACTTCTGTTCTGTTCTGTTCTGTTCTGTTCTATAAAATCTTTTAATAATGTAACGTTTCCTCAAATCTATATAGCATGAACATGTTAAGATAAAAATAATGAAACTCATCTTCCACATCCAGAGTATTACAGCTTTATATATGTTAATAATTTCCGACATATATCTTTATAAGTTTTATATATGTTAATAATTTCCGACATATATCTTTATAAGTTTTATATATGTTAATAATTTCCGACATATATCTTTATAAGTTTTATGTATGTTAATAATTTCCGACATATATCTTTATAAGTTTTATGTATGTTAATAATTTCCGACATATATCTTTATAAGTTTTATATATGTTAATAATTTCCGACATATATCTTTATAAGTTTTATGTATGTTAATAATTTCCGACATATATCTTTATAAGTGTTATGTATGTTAATAATTTCCGACATATATCTTTATAAGTTTTATATATGTTAATAATTTCCGACATATATCTTTATAAGTTTTATATATGTTAATTATTTCCGACATATATCTTTATAAGTTTTATGTATGTTAATAATTTCCGACATATATCTTTATAAGTTTTATATATATTACTAATTTCAGTGATATATCTTTATAAGTTTTATATATGTTAATAATTTCCGACATATACCTTTATACGTTTTATATATGTTAATAATTGCAGTCATATATTGGATAATAATATTACAGTTAAATCTGTTTCTCAGAGTGCCAGTCGCGCATTGGGCTTACTTATTGCAAACTGTAAATTAATGGGCGGTGTGCCCTATGATGTTTTTACAAAGTTATACGATTCGGTCGTTTGGCCTGTAATCAATTATAGGGCTCCTTTGTGGGGGTTTCGATCATAATCGTGTATCGAAGCCGTTCATAATAGGACATTACGGTATTTTCTAGGGGTCGGCAAATATTCACCAAACAATGGTATTTCAGGAGATATGGGTTGGAAACCCCCAATAGTCCGACAATGGAAATGTATCTCGCTTTATTGTTCGAGACTTTCAGGTATGGATACCGCAATGATCAAAAGGCGAGTGGCACTCTGGGCATATAGTAAAGCTAGTCGTTCATGTAGAAATTGGCATTTTAAGAGCCATTATGAGGCTAATGATTGTCCTATGTACACTAGCTTTGCTAATCCTATATCTCGTTATTTCACACATAATGTAGAGGTCAAAGCATATGATACGTATAACAAACTCTTGGTCAACCAAGTAAAAAAAATGGCATAGGTCCCTCTGGACGCGGGTGGAATATATTGAGAGTGTATAAATTGTTCCGAAAACTGACCATATTGCAGAGCAATATTGCAAAATTGTATTACCACCCAGACATCATTCTGCTTTTGGCAAATTTCGACTGGGGATTGCCCCCCATTAGGATAGAGACTGGTTGGTATGAAGGTTCGCCAGAGGAATCTAGGATTTGTCCGTTTTGTGATACTGCTACTATTGAAAATGAGATGCATGTAATATTGAATTGTCCAGTTTACAATGATTTAAAGACAAGATTTATTCTCAAAGCCATATGCGTGTAATATCAATTTCTACTCAATGTCTGATTATGATAAATATTGTTTCCTGTTTTCGAACCAAGAGATGATTCGTAATTGTGCCAAAACCTGTTTTATTATTCTACAGAGGCGTCAGTTTTTATTATGTAAATAATTTTTAAATTTGTGAATAATGTCATTATTTTTTGTATTTCTAACTGCAATATTTTTGATCTCGTCTGTAATATCTCTGCTAATCATATTCGCTATGATCTGATCAAAGCGAAGTTAGATTTCATATGACCAATTCTTAATCAGTGTGCAATAGTACCTATTTTGTATTTCAGTGTTTTATAATTGTCTAAGAGCAGTTTTTAATATCCGATTAGCATGGATATTGCAGTTTTATCCCTAACATACTGTGATAAATGAGTATGTATAATTTTGTTCATATCTTATAACTCCATGTTGGAGTGGCATTGTACTTTTATTATGTAAACTATACATGTAATATTATTGTAAATATTGTACGTACAATGATGATGATGATGATGATGATGATGATGATGATGATGACGACCACCACCACCACCACCACCACCATATAGTATATGATGCTTTTGAACAATGCATACATCACACATAATCAAAATACAGAAAAAGGATTAGGAATGAAAGACATGGTCTTATATAATTCTTCTCCTCATTCTTAACACTCCAGATAGTTCAAAATAATAATAACATTTATTAAAACATTGTAGTGACGTCATACCTTTGTACTTGCAGTCCATTATTATTAATATTGGACTGCTGTCAACAGGCCGGAGTATTATATTAAATCGTACAAAATTACAAAATTAACGTAATATCTTGTTATATAAGTGTGTGTGTTTTAAGCAAGATATAAGCCTCTAATGGAACCAATATGTAAACTGTGTTCAGCTTGTATCCTATGCATAATTACAAATCTGAACATTTCTTAAAACATTGTTATCGTTAAAGGCCTGCAGGTTGACCTATATTTGACCATAAACACACGAGGAATAGCGGTACACATTTGACGGTCGACGCACTAAACACACGAGGAATAGCGGTACAAATCTGACGGTCGACGCACATCGTATTTGCCACATGCGAGGCCCTGCATGGTATACATATAATACATGAGCACCACTTATATCTATTATGACCCACGTACATATCAGAGGTTATAAATTGCTGAAATTGAAGTTCTGTATTTTTATAGTACTTACAACTGGTATAAACAATTCAACTCCACTTATGGCCCAAATAAGGCTGGTTGCGCGGGTTAGGCAGCCAATTCCTGCATTGCTGTACCACACATTCAGGCATCAGTTCCCTCTTATGCCAAGTACAGTCTCCTCTTCTAGCCGCTACTTTTCTCTCTATATATCTGACATCTTTCCATGCGCCACAATTATATAGCATTGCCCAAAACCTCATGTATAGAAGCTTTCTCTCATGTGAATTTAGATTATGCGGTGGACGATTATTAGCAGGCCACCAAAGTTGATTGTTCTGTTCATTTATTATGCAAGGGGAACACAAGCACAGTGGACACTCAGCAACACCTTCAGCATGCTGAGGCATAGGGGGAGGTACGTAAGCAGCCTATGCAACGTGCATGGCGGTGGCTGTTTCTTCTATTTCCATCTCTACGTCCCAGTTCTTATTTTGCAGTGTTATGGTGACACATGATTCCTGCACATGCGGATCTGTAGTCCAGTGGTAGCACGCTGGACTGGTAATCCAGGATCACAGGTTCGATCCCCCGTCTGACCCTAATAAAATTAACAGTCTTTCAGATCGGACTTTAAGCCTAGGTCTCATGTCGGTGCTTTACACCGTGCACATAAAAGAACCAGTGGAGGCTCTGAAATGGGTCTCTGTCTGTATCATTGCACTATCCTCCAACAATCTAAAATGACTAATCTCTTCAGGAGGCGTCGCTCATATGGGTAGCCGGTAGCGACGATAAATAAACGTAAAACACACACATGATTCCCGCATGATCATGTCCATTGAGAGGTAAACTCGTAAGATAAAGAGATCACGTGCGAGTAAGTAATAATTCATGTAAATAGATTAACATGGTTACGTTATAATTCAATCATGAAATGGATTTAGTGTGCATATGTTTGGATTACCTATGGAGATGGTTAGACTGTACTGGTAAGTTTCTATTTTAATTAATGTACACAATATATCTAACATGATTAATTATATGGCGGATAAAGTAAGTAAATGTATAAAATATCCTGATATAAAATTGCTGATTTCAGAATTCTTAAACTGCATAGTAACAATTATGTTCTATTTCGGGTTTTACGCCTGCATCAGCACCATTTTGGGCTATATCGCCGGCGGACAGTTTACCTAACAACACCTTTCCTGGGCAGGCTCCAGCGGTTAACCAGTACTTGGGTGCACCAACCTCCGTAAGAAACTGCCAACTTTTTCATATAAATGAGACACGGTCTGAACGGGGCTCGAACCCATGACCATCAGTGATGATAGGTTACAGTGGTATACAAGTCAGCGACCGTAACAACTCGACCACGGAGGCGGACTGTATAGTAACACGACATAGAAGTAAGTATCCGTTCTGGTTGTATACACTTTAGAGTTATGTGGGATCAGTAAGATCTATAGGGGATTCGACTAAAGTCTGACATCCAACCCCATCTATTTAGTGACCCCACATAGCCCCGTAGAGGGTATGTAGCAAACTCACTAAGTAATAGGGACTCGATCCCAAGATGCATCCGTCTATGGTAACGTGCACCAAATTCCATATAGTCATATTATCTTCATATCAAAATATCGTAAACGTCCGTAGACCGTCTACTCCAGTTGAGGAGATATGCAAACAGGGTCCGCCTCCGTGGTCGAGTGGTTAAGGTCGCTGACTTGTATACTACTGTAACCTATCATCACTGATGGTCACGAATTCGAGCCCCGCTCAGGCCGTGTCTCATTTATATGAAAATAGCCTGGAGCCTGCCCAGGAAAGGTGTTGTTAGGTAAACTGCCCGCCGGCGATATAACCCAAAATGGTGCTGATGTAGGCGTAAAACCCGAAATATAATATATATATATATGAAAACAGGGAATCAGCTCATCATTTCGGACATCCATGTAGATGGCCCTTTAGCTCTTTCCGGCAAATCATTCTTCCTTTACGAACATTTTAATTTAGATAGATCTATATCGAAACTATTTTATAACGTGCGTTACGGTAAGGCTCTCGTTTAGAACTCACTATTACACATGCATGTAGGGTACAGTTTGCCAGCGACAACGGACGTTAATGACGGGTCTAACCTCGCTTTGTAAAACCGTCTGCAACTAAACCCTCGCAACGTTTCAAAGAGTTAGAAAACAGAAATGGCAGGTAATGCCAAATATAGCATCATTATGAGACTTTTCCTGTATTTTGATATTTGTAATAATTATTATGCATCGATTAAACTCTATTTATTTTACAACGATCGCGAAGCAAGTTCTAACAACTTATATTAATCACTATCGTTGGCGAGGATGAAAGCGTATATGTGGTAATTCGTGTGGGAGGAAACCGGAATACCCGGAGAAAACCCACCTGTCCGATCTGGTGACCACCGTACCATCTCACATACTTCCCGGTCGGAGGATCGAACCCAGGTTGCATTGGTGAGAAGCGGGCGCGCTAACCACTGCGCTAATCGGACATTCGGAGGTAGGATAAATGAATAGTCTAGTAACATATTTCCAAGTAACGAGTTTAACTTGTTTCTCAATCTAGATAAGTAACGTGTGCCGATAAACTAACACAGACAACCAACCATCAATTTGCAAGCAATGCGCCGTCACTTTCACCATCAACCATGCCTAATAAATAACTTGTTTCGCAATCGAGCTAAAATAAATTTGTATAAACTATAACCATGCCTAGAAGATACAGTCATGTTACCACTTACCTTAATACGGTTATATAACATTGAAATCTGTGTCCTTCGGCATAAAAGACATCAACGTCTTCTATTATACCCAATTACCCTTTATTCTGTTATCTAGGTGAAATAGGATTACTTATATAAAACATGCATAATTTGTTGAGGTTCATTAGGCATCGGTCTACCAACAACACAATCATATTAAAGCGACATTACATCGCAAAAAGCAAATAAAATGCAATTGTTCACGTATACATGTATTGCTACTACAATTTCTTCCGAATACATTCGAACACTAACATTGAATCAATAAACAGTGTTTTTGTGGATTGAAAGTATGATTTCATATAACGGTCATCCGTGCTCCTGAATTAACCTTTGTTTGTCATCGGTGTCAATACTAAACGCGAGATAACGTCGTTTAGAGATAATTTAAATAAGAATAGTCTACAAATAAATAGACACACATGTGAGATATAACGGTGAATCTCTACTATAAATCGTGTTATTCAGGGTATACTACTAGTTGTATTGTATGAACAGATTGAACTGATAAAAATTAATCTTCGGCAAGTTTCTTCGAGCGTTTCCGTATATTTTTTCAACAAAATAATCTTATAAATAATTAAATATCGAAACCAGATTATCAAATGGCCCGTGGTGTAGTGGAAAGTGATATGAACTTGTAAAGCTGACATCGCTGGTTCGAATCTAGCATACAGCATAATAATAATTTGTATTCGTATTTCATAATTTTTCACATTTGTTTTTTTATTTCTTTTGTCGTTTCCTGTATTTCTTTTAATTGCTTTATATTTTCATATTTTTATTCATTCTTTTTTATGTATATTTTTAACTTTTTTATTTATTTCTACTGACAAAATTCAACATTTCAACATTGCAAACATAACATCGTAAACATGGACTTCATTCCACTTCACTAGCCGTTTCGGTTGAGCTGTCAGTACCAAACTCGCTGGCCGTGTCTGTGTAGCTGGTGTCCTCATTATCATCATCACCAGTCAATTTGATGATCACCGTCTACTCGGCATCCTAAAGGTGTACTGACTATGTTCATCACCAGTCAAGTTGATGATCACCGTCTACTCGGCATCCTAAAGGTGTACTGACTATGTTCATCACCAGTCAAGTTGATGACCACCTTCTACTCGGCATCCTAAAGGTGTACTGACTATGTTCATCACCAGTCAAGTTGATGACCACCTTCTACTCGGCATCCTAAAGGTGTACTGACTATGTTCATCACCAGTCAATTTGATGACCACCTTCTACTCGGCATCCTAAAGGTGTACTGACTATGTTCATCACCAGTCAAGTTGATGATCACCGTCTACTCGGCATCCTAAAGGTGTACTGACTATGTTCATCACCAGTCAAGTTGATGATCACCGTCTACTCGGCATCCTAAAGGTGTACTGACTATGTTCATCACCAGTCAAGATGATGATCACCGTCTACTCGGCATCCTAAAGGTGTACTGACTATGTTCATCACCAGTCAAGTTGATGACCACCTTCTACTCGGCATCCTAAAGGTGTACTGACTATGTTCATCACCAGTCAAGATGATGATCACCGTCTACTCGGCATCCTAAAGGTGTACTGACTATGTTCATCACCAGTCAAGTTGATGACCACCTTCTACTCGGCATCCTAAAGGTGTACTGACTATGTTCATCACCAGTCAATTTGATGACCACCTTCTACTCGGCATCCTAAAGGTGTACTGACTATGTTCATCACCAGTCAAGATGATGATCACCGTCTACTGGGTATCCTAAAGGTGTACTGACTATGTTCATCACCAGTCAAGATGATGATCACCGTCTACTCGGCATCCTAAAGGTGTACTGACTATGTTCATCACCAGTCAAGATGATGATCACCGTCTACTCGGCATCCTAAAGGTGTACTGACTATGTTCATCACCAGTCAAGTTGATGACCACCTTCTACTCGGCATCCTAAAGGTGTACTGACTATGTTCATCACCAGTCAAGTTGATGACCACCTTCTACTCGGCATCCTAAAGGTGTACTGACTATGTTCATCACCAGTCAAGATGATGATCACCGTCTACTCGGCATCCTAAAGGTGTACTGACTATGTTCATCACCAGTCAAGTTGATGATCACCGTCTACTCGGCATCCTAAAGGTGTACTGACTATGTTCATCACCAGTCAAGTTGATGCTCACCGTCTACTCGGCATCCTAAAGGTGTACTGACTATGTTCATCACCAGTCAAGTTGATGCTCACCGTCTACTCGGCATCCTAAAGGTGTACTGACTATGTTCATCACCAGTCAAGTTGATGACCACCTTCTACTCGGCATCCTAAAGGTGTACTGACTATGTTCATCACCAGGCAAGATGATGATCACCGTCTACTCGGCATCCTAAAGGTGTACTGACTATGTTCATCACCAGTCAAGTTGATGATCACCGTCTACTCGGCATCCTAAAGGTGTACTGACTATGTTCATCACCAGTCAAGTTGATGCTCACCGTCTACTCGGCATCCTAAAGGTGTACTGACTATGTTCATCACCAGTCAAGTTGATGCTCACCGTCTACTCGGCATCCTAAAGGTGTACTGACTATGTTCATCACCAGTCAAGTTGATGACCACCTTCTACTCGGCATCCTAAAGGTGTACTGACTATGTTCATCACCAGGCAAGATGATGATCACCGTCTACTCGGCATCCTAAAGGTGTACTGACTATGTTCATCACCAGTCAAGTTGATGATCACCGTCTACTCGGCATCCTAAAGGTGTACTGACTATGTTCATCACCAGTCAAGTTGATGATCACCGTCTACTCGGCATCCTAAAGGTGTACTGACTATGTTCATCACCAGTCAAGTTGATGCTCACCGTCTACTCGGCATCCTAAAGTTGTACTGACTATGTTCATCACCAGTCAAGTTGATGCTCACCGTCTACTCGGCATCCTAAAGTTGTACTGACTATGTTCATCACCAGTCAAGTTGATGCTCACCGTCTACTCGGCATCCTAAAGTTGTACTGACTATGTTCATCACCAGTCAAGTTGATGCTCACCGTCTACTCGGCATCCTAAAGTTGTACTGACTATGTTCATCACCAGTCAAGTTGATGCTCACCGTCTACTCGGCATCCTAAAGGTGTACTGACTATGTTCATCACCAGTCAAGTTGATGCTCACCGTCTACTCGGCATCCTAAAGTTGTACTGACTATGTTCATCACCAGTCAAGTTGATGCTCACCGTCTACTCGGCATCCTAAAGTTGTACTGACTATGTTCATCACCAGTCAAGTTGATGATCACCGTCTACTCGGCATCCTAAAGTTGTACTGACTATGTTCATCACCAGTCAAGTTGATGACCACCGTCTACTCGGCATCCTAAAGGTGTACTGACTATGTTCATCACCAGTCAAGTTGATGCTCACCGTCTACTCGGCATCCTAAAGGTGTACTGACTATGTTCATCACCAGTCAAGTTGATGACCACCGTCTACTCGGCATCCTAAAGGTGTACTGACTATGTTCATCACCAGTCAAGTTGATGACCACCGTCTACTCGGCATCCTAAAGTTGTACTGACTATGTTCATCACCAGTCAAGTTGATGATCACCGTCTACTCGGCATCCTAAAGGTGTACTGACTATGTTCATCACCAGTCAAGTTGATGCTCACCGTCTACTCGGCATCCTAAAGTTGTACTGACTATGTTCATCACCAGTCAAGTTGATGCTCACCGTCTACTCGGCATCCTAAAGTTGTACTGACTATGTTCATCACCAGTCAAGTTGATGCTCACCGTCTACTCGGCATCCTAAAGTTGTACTGACTATGTTCATCACCGTCAAGTTGATGTCACCGTCTACTCGGCATCCTAAAGTTGTACTGACTATGTTCATCACCAGTCAAGGAGTCACCGTCTACTCGGCATCCTAAAGTTGTACTGACTATGTTCATCACCGTCATCCGTCTACTCGGCATCCTAAAGTTGTACTGACTATGTTCATCACCGTCAAGTTGATGTCACCGTCTACTCGGCATCCTAAAGTTGTACTGACTATGTTCATCACCGTCTACTCGGCATCCTAAAGTTGTACTGACTATGTTCATCACCGTCTACTCGGCATCCTAAAGTTGTACTGACTATGTTCATCACCGTCTACTCGGCATCCTAAAGTTGTACTGACTATGTTCATCACCTGTGTGTCACCGTCTACTCGGCATCCTAAAGTTGTACTGACTATGTTCATCACCGTCAGTTGTGTCCCGTCTACTCGGCATCCTAAAGTTGTACTGACTATGTTCATCACCAGTCAAGTTGATGCACCGTCTACTCGGCATCCTAAAGTTGTACTGACTATGTTCATCACCGTCAAGTTGATGCACCGTCTACTCGGCATCCTAAAGTTGTACTGACTATGTTCATCACCAGTCAAGTTGATGATCACCGTCTACTCGGCATCCTAAAGTTGTACTGACTATGTTCATCACCAGTCAAGTTGATGCTCACCGTCTACTCGGCATCCTAAAGTTGTACTGACTATGTTCATCACCAGTCAAGTTGATGCTCACCGTCTACTCGGCATCCTAAAGTTGTACTGACTATGTTCATCACCAGTCAAGTTGATGCTCACCGTCTACTCGGCATCCTAAAGTTGTACTGACTATGTTCATCACCAGTCAAGTTGATGATCACCGTCTACTCGGCATCCTAAAGTTGTACTGACTATGTTCATCACCAGTCAAGTTGATGCTCACCGTCTACTCGGCATCCTAAAGTTGTACTGACTATGTTCATCACCAGTCAAGTTGATGCTCACCGTCTACTCGGCATCCTAAAGTTGTACTGACTATGTTCATCACCAGTCAAGTTGATGCTCACCGTCTACTCGGCATCCTAAAGTTGTACTGACTATGTTCATCACCAGTCAAGTTGATGCTCACCGTCTACTCGGCATCCTAAAGGTGTACTGACTATGTTCATCACCAGTCAAGTTGATGCTCACCGTCTACTCGGCATCCTAAAGTTGTACTGACTATGTTCATCACCAGTCAAGTTGATGCTCACCGTCTACTCGGCATCCTAAAGGTGTACTGACTATGTTCATCACCAGTCAAGTTGATGCTCACCGTCTACTCGGCATCCTAAAGTTGTACTGACTATGTTCATCACCAGTCAAGTTGATGCTCACCGTCTACTCGGCATCCTAAAGTTGTACTGACTATGTTCATCACCAGTCAAGTTGATGCTCACCGTCTACTCGGCATCCTAAAGTTGTACTGACTATGTTCATCACCGTCAAGTTGATGTCACCGTCTACTCGGCATCCTAAAGTTGTACTGACTATGTTCATCACCGTCAGTTGTGTCACCGTCTACTCGGCATCCTAAAGTTGTACTGACTATGTTCATCACCGTCAGTTGTGCTCACCGTCTACTCGGCATCCTAAAGTTGTACTGACTATGTTCATCACCGTGTTGTGGTCTACTCGGCATCCTAAAGTTGTACTGACTATGTTCATCACCGTCTACTCGGCATCCTAAAGTTGTACTGACTATGTTCATCAC
>CM026394.1:10165280-10187038 GCA_014843695.1 Archivesica marissinica | reverse complement strand
AAGCTCAAAATTTCATTGTGAAGGTCTATCAGCAAGATTTTTATCCCAATGAAGTTCGTTGTCTCAACCAGGAGAATCCTGTGCCATCACACAGCATAATTCTTCATCTGAATCCATTCTTGGATGAAAATGGTCTATTGAGAGTTGGAGGTTGGGTTTAAACACTCTAGATTGTCAGTTTCGGAAACTTTAGCTTTTTTACTGTTACCCACTTTTCCTGTAAACCATATGGTAGCTTGTGTACTATTGGAAGAATTCCTTCTGATGAGTCGAAGTATGACAATTGCACTGAATACATGGGATCCTGTTTCAATGCTTCCACTTCCGAGAGAGTGTCAACCATATCATATAGGCGTTTGGGTTCCTTTCCATTGAGCCTTGGTAGACGACCGAGCTTCGTCATTATTGCATGTCTCACAAGTTCTGGTGAGCCATGTCGTTCATTCAGACGGTTCCAAATTTGTTCACGCCCCATAGCTGGATCACAGACATATACGGAATGAAGACTAACAGCATGTTGCTTTGATTCTGCACCCAAGTATCTTATGAGTAGGTCAATTTATTCTGATGGATTTGCACCTAGATCATTAACAACACCCTTAAAACTTGCCTTCCATGAACGGTAAGAATCTGGCCTGTCATTGAAATTTGTTAATCTAGATAACAGCTGATCTTTTTTCAACAAAAATCTTGCAAGATCATTCGAAACTGGATATTGTTGAATCTGTGGAGCCATTGGAGTTAGTAGTGTAGGTGTTTGATTTAGTGGTTTCCGGTAAAATTCCTTTCATGGCCCCACAGCTTTTTTACTGTTCTGCCCTTTAACCGAGACGATTTAAGTTGTATCTGCTTTTTTACCATATGTGACGAAATGAAATAAAGCAGATACAACTTCAATCGTCTCGTTTATACACTGCCAGACAGGGCAGAACACAATGTGTCTGTCATTTCGAAATAGTGATATCGAAGCGTCTGCATTATACCATGCAGTCTGCTCTATGATCAATATGATACTAATACTTGAAATTAATCTTATAGCGTCCGCAGTTTGTTATATGTTCAATGTGTCTACCATTTCGAAACAGTGATATCGAAGCGTCTGCATTATACAATGCAATCTGCTCTATGATCAATATACGTCTATAGCGCCCGCGTTTTCCCACTATATATATATATAGCGTCCACATTTTTCCTCTATATATATATAGCGTCCGCAGTTTGTTATATGTTCAATGTGTCTGCCATTTCGAAACAATGATATCGAAGCTTCTGCATTATACAATGCAGTCTGCACTATACCATGCAATATGATCATTATGATACAACACTTGAAATTATTCGATATATATATCATGCAGTCTGTTGCAATGACATATACTTCAATAGAACACTCAATAATTGTATATTAGTGATCATAATTAGATAACTGGATTTACTCTGGCTACCTGTATAGGATATGGTCACACATGTGGTTATCGCAATCAGGGTAATCCGATCAGTGAGCACAATCAAAGTGGAGTATCAATCAGCATAATCATATAAACGGTAGCGCATGTCCATTCATTGCACACTTATTAACAATACATAAGTTGTTTATTCTGGTACGATATTAGCAATTTGCTTTTGGCAATTTATAGTATGAAAAGAATACCAATCATTTGTGTGGATATGTGTATCTTAGAAAATGTATATGTTGCTTAGTAATTGTTTTTGGGGTTTTAAGGTAATAAACACATTAGTAAGACTTCATCAAATTAACGAAATAAAAAAGTGGTGATAACACATTAATTTCCCCACGATAAAAATCTCAAATTCTACCATGATATGATTTCAGTAAATACGATTTAGTTTCCAAATAGTTCATAGTTTTAATTCATTAAAGAGTACGTCTGGTAAATTTGCAGATGCGTCGATATCACTGTATGAAAAGCAGACATAATGAACATATAACAAACTGCGGACGCTATATATATATAGAGGGAAAATGCGGACGCTATATATATATAGTGGGGAAAACGCGGGCGCTATAGAAAATGTATGTGTTGCTTAATAATTGTTATTGGGGTTTTAAGGTAATAAACACATTAGTAAGACTTCATCAAATTAACGAAATAAAAAAGTGATGATAACACATTAATTTCCCCACGATAAAAATCTCAAATTCTATCATGATATGATTTCAGTAAATACGATTTAGTTTCCAAATAGTTCATAGTTTTAATTCATTAACGAGTAAATCAATAACGAAAATAATAACAGAAAGGGACAAAGAAACGCATACTCTTTTTAAAAAAAAGACGAAATATTATATAATTTATAAGAAAATAACAAATTGAATGAAAGAAAAGACACCAGACACACTAAAAACACGGCGGTTATAAGTTCGTTTAATCGCACACCTTATCTAACACCTTTATCAAGTAATACCTATAGCGCCCACTTTTTCCCTATATGTTACATAGCGTCCGCATTTTCTCTCTATATATATAGAGCCCGCTTAACGCGTCCGCATTTTAGACAGCGCCATTTGGTTACCACAATGGAAATTAAGAAAAAGGTAGTGGATTGGATCAGGTGTATTAGTACAGAATGTGTGTGGGTTTGCTAAAACATGTTTAACCTATTTGGTATGGAAGTGAATCAGTATGGGGGAGGGCTGCAAAAAGTGTACTGGGAACCGGGGTATGGAAACTATGAATGTAGGCTGGTCTATACAGCCGGTATATATGGAAGAGAGACACATAGAGGGGGGCGAACAATGTCGGAGGGATGTGCCATCTGCCACAAATCTCAGGGTGAGGGTCGCCGTAAGGTTTAGTGCAAGGGAGTGATATTGATGGTAAACACGGCATCAATGCATGATGTATGTGCTGATTGAGCTTATTTACCCTCGACTCCGGCGAACCATGTGGACTAGCGTTGTATGCTTCTGCAGAATTCTTATTTATAGTTTATCGATACATAATTATATAATGTGTACCGGTATGTGTGTTCCGCTAATGACAAACCCTGGGGACATAGACATATTTTACTGTGCAGTCTTTATCGACGCAAAGCGGTTAACCAATACTAAGCCAATGTATGTAGGTTTTAATCTTTATTAAAGTCTCATCTATGTACATACATGTAATACAAACACAAATATAAATAATCAGATTAAAAGTACATAGCCATTCTGAATAGAATTATAAGAGACATATTGCAACAAAACATATCACATTATAAAATCCCACACTACTATTAGTTAATTCTTATTTACATTCTAAAGCCAAGAAACAGTTGCTAATTTATATTTAAATACGAAATAAAACAAAATGGTATAAAACACTAACTCGAAAAACAAGCACTAGTGCGCTATTAAGAAATATTTTACAAAATCAGTTATCACCCAGGATCAGATCGAGAATGACCTAATTAGCAGTTGCTTCTTGTAGTCTGTAAAAATCATAGATATATAGTAATTAACACAAAAAAGGGCATTATTTACAAAGGTAAAAGTAACCACGCTGTAGTATATTAAAACAGGTTTTGGCACAAAGTCTTATCACTGATTGATTACTGAATAGAAATATAAATTGATCACGTTTTGTCATATTACAGAAATTATGGTCAGCTAATATTGCCTTCTGCAATAGTAAAGTTCTTAGATCATTATATATGGCACATTCCAATAAAACGTGATGTTCATCTTCTATCACATTACAAAAGGGACATTTACGATCGTCTAATCTTAAATTCTCATATGTATGTTCCTTTAATGTCAAACCCCTCGCGGGGACTTAGACATGTTTTCCTGAGCAGGTTTAGCCGACCTAAGCGATTAACCAGTACTAAGCAATGTGTGTGAAGTGCCTTGCTCAATGGCACTACATACGTGGCCTGGCCGAGTATCGAACCCGGGACCGTTCGATTCCAAATGCGACGTTCTACCACTGGACCACGGACGCCACATGTGTGTAAGGTGCCTTGTTCAATATGTGGCCTGACCGAGTATCGAACCCGGGATACACCTCTGAACCACGGATGCATCACCGAACGTATTTCATTGGAAATTATTAATAATATTGCTCTACTTTCAGTTGTACATGCAAGTATGGTAATGGTGAACCGTGTTATCAACAGTTTGTTCCAGAGGACATGATTAGACGCAGAATGGATATGAGAGAATTAACACAACGTATGTATTGGTTTATGGAATTGTCAATTTTCTACACACAGGTTAATCGTTATAATGATATGTAAATAGTATTGTTTTACGATTGCGAAACAAGGTTTTTTGTCAATTTATAACTAATCACTCAAGTTGGCGAGGATGAAAGCGTTTGTGTGGGAGAAAACACACTTGTCCGATCTGGTGACCATTATACCATCTTCTCGGTCCGAGGATCAAACACGGGTTGCATTGGTGGGAAGCACGAGCATGCTGACCACTACGCTAATCGGTTGAAGAGGCACATGCCCATCCCCTTGATTTTTTGATTTCCTCATTGATATCTTAGGGATTTTTCCTAAAAAATGAGGAATTGTCCCATCCTTATACATTAGCTGCTTTCAATTTGGCAACATTGGACAAAAGTGCTCAGTATATATTTCAAATTCGTAATAACAATTATGTTAATAAAAGCAGTATATATTTCCAATTCTTATTAACAATTATGTTAATATACCATTTCAATAAGTTGTCTGCAATGGGATACCTTGGTATGACGGAAAAATTGAGGGGGGGAGTCAGTCCTCCCAATTATTTCCATTTTTATTCATAATTTCTGGCGTCCTATATGTCGATGTCCGTTTAATGAAATCACTGAATATATACATTTGTTTCTCAGGTTTGATGCTGACCATCCTGGCACAGTATTTGTCAAGAATGACCCGGATGCAGAGGAGGTGGCCTTTCGAGTACTGCTGCCAGATACAACATTTCCGGATGGAGAGGCTCCAGGGATCTAACCCCCAGAACTCCCCCTTCAGAGGCAGCAGTACCTCTAATAATCAATAAGAGAATTTGTAAACAATCCATATAAAGATATTGTGTGTCGAAGACCAGATGTAATGCCACCAGATGATTCGGATGGCGAAGGTCTGGTTACTTGTGGTCGTGGAAGCAAGCGTGGGCGTGGCTGTGCGTGTGATCGTGGGAAGATGACAATGAGTGCACACAGTCGTAGTCCTCATTAGACTCTGACAATATCTGGACAACACATATGATGTTGATGATAGTGCATATGAAATGTACATGTGAATGAATCGTAAACATTGATTATGGAGATTTGTTTGAACATAAACCTGGAAAATGTTGAAAACCCTGAACATTTGAATTTATTTTTTATGTATGTTACCATGTAAATATTTTGATGAAATTTTGTGTAAATAAAGGTTATGTATGAATATATATATGCTACAAATTTCATTTTCATTGTACACATAGTAATGTGCGTTGCTAGGGAGTTTGTTTTGGCAACTTTAACCTCGATTTTGGGACTTTATTCATATTTCTGAAGCTGTAGCTAATGCATTGCCCTTTCAGATGAGCACATAATCCCAGCTTTTAAAAAAATTCCCATGTGACTGATTTTGTAATGGAGGGTCACTTGCTCAACGTAAGTGAATAAATTAATATGTTACTCAACGTAAGTTCGTAAATCAATATGTTACTCAACGTAAGTACGTAAATCAATATGTTACTCAACGTAAGTGCGTAAATCAATATGTTGCTCAACGTAAGTACGTAAATCAATATGTTGCTCAACGTAAGTACGTAAATCAATATGTTACTCAACGTAAGTGCGTAAATCAATACGTTGCTCAACGTAAGTGCGTAAATCAATATGTTGCTCAACGTAAGTACGTAAATAAATATGTTACTCAACGTAAGTGTATAAATCGATATGTTGATCAACGTAGGTGAATAAATCAATATGTTACTCGACGTAGGTGAATAAATCAATATGTTGCTCAACGTAGGTGAACAAATCAATATGTTGCTAAACGTTGGTGCGTAAATCAATATGTTGCTCAACGTATGTACGTAAATCAATATGTTGATCAACGTAAGTGCGTACATCAATATGTTGCTCAACGTAGGTGAATAAATCAATATGTTGCTCAACGTAGGTGCGTAAATAAATATGTTGCTCAACGTAAGTGCGTAAATAAATATGTTGCTCAACGTAAGTGCGTAAATCAATATGTTGCTCAACGTAGGTGAATAAATCAATATGTTACTCGACGTAGGTGAATAAATCAATATGTTACTCGACGTAGGTGAATAAATCAATATGTTACTCGACGTAGGTGAATAAATCAATATGTTACTCGACGTATGTGCATAACTCCATATGTTGCTCAACGTAAGTGAATAAATTAATATGTTACTCAACGTAAGTGAATAAATCAATATGTTACTCAACGTAAATACGTAAATCAATATGTTACTCAACGTAAGTGCGTAAATCAATATGTTGCTCAACGTAAGTAGGTAAATCAATATGTTGCTCAACGTAAGTACGTAAATCAATATGTTACTCAACGTAAGTGCGTAAATCAATATGTTGCTCAACGTAAGTGCGTAAATCAATATGTTGCTCAACGTAGGTGAATAAATCAATATGTTACTCGACGTAGGTGAATAAATCAATATGTTACTCGACGTAGGTGAATAAATCAATATGTTGCTCAACGTAGGTGAATAAATCAATATGTTGCTAAACGTTGGTGCATAAATCAATATGTTGCTCAACGTATGTACGTAAATCAATATGTTGATCAACGTAAGTGCGTACATCAATATGTTGCTCAACGTAGGTGAATAAATCAATATGTTGCTCAACGTAGGTGCGTAAATAAATATGTTGCTCAACGTAAGTGCGTAACTAAATATGTTGCTCAACGTAAGTGCGTACATCAATATGTTGCTCAACGTAGGTGAATAAATCAATATGTTGATCAACGTAGGTGAATAAATCAATATGTTGCTCAACGTAGGTGAATAAATCAATATGTTACTCGACGTATGTGCATAACTCCATATGTTGCTCAACGTAAGTGAATAAATCAATATGTTACTCAACGTAAGTACGTAAATCAATATGTTGCTCAACGTAAGTACGTAAATCAATATGTTGCTCAACGTAAGTGCGTAAATCAATATGTTGCTCAACGTAAGTACGTAAATCAATATGTTGCTCAACATAAGTGTATAAATCGATATGTTGCTCAACGTAAGTGCATAAATCGATATGTTGCTCAACGACGTGTATAAATCGATATGTTGCTCAACGTAAGTGCATAAATCGATATGTTGCTCAACGTAATTACGTAAATCAATATGTTGCTCAACATAGGTACGTAAATCAATATGTTGCTCAACGTAAGTACGTAAATCAATATGTTGCTCAACGTAAGTACGTAGATAAATGTAGTGCACAACATAAGTGCGTAAATCGATATGTTGCTCAACGTAAGTACGTAGATAAATGTAGTGCACAACATAAGTGCGTAAATCGATATCTTGCTCAACGTAACTTCTAATTAACCATAATAGTGGGCAATAACCACATACCCCTCACCAAAGCAAAAAAGACAAACACCGTACCAACAACTAAAAAAAGCGCAATCATATTCAACAGCTAGCTGATAATGACGATTGAGTTTATTTACCCTCGCCGCCGGCGAACCATGTGGGCGAGTGAACAGCTAGCCATAGACTAGGTTTTATTTAAATACATTTTTGTGGCTCATAATATGTTTACTAACACAATAAAAACTGTCAATAAATTATCATCTTAATTATGAAATATGATCAGTTAGTTGCTTTGTGGTATGTGTGGTAGTTTGCATTTGTCAATAATGATATAAAAGCCAATAATAAATTATAACCCGCCTTTAATCTTACTTCTTCGTGTCACCTTCGGAAAATATCACAATAAACACACATACCCCTATTCAACATATTTGCATCTGGAGAAGTATTATGTACAGACGAAATATAATTATTTCATTATTTTATAGACTCTTCAAAATGTAATAATTATTATAGTTTTTTTTTTTTTTTTTTGAGGGGCATTCTGGGTATTCCAATCACAATACAACAATAGTTTATTACATAGAACATCTATAAGATGCCTAGAGCAAATACAATACTAGTAATTACAAATACAATACCAACAATTACAAATACAATACCAGCAATTACAAATATAACACCAACAATTACAAATACAACATCAACAATTACAAATATAACACCAACAATTACAAATACAATACCAGCAATTACAAATACAATACCAGCAATTACAAATACAATACCAACACTTACAAATATAACACCAACAATTACAAATACAACACCAACAATTACAAATACAACACCAACACGTACAAATATAACACCAACAATTACAAATACAACATCAACAAATTACTAATACAACACCAATAATTACTAATACAACACCAACAATTACTAATACAACACCAATAATTACTAATACAACACCAATAATTACTAATACAACACCAACAATTACAAATACAACACCAACAATTACTAATACAACACCAACAATTACTAATACAACACCAATAATTACTAATACAACACCAACAATTACAACACCAACAAATTACTAATACAACACCAATAATTACTTATATAACACCAAACATTACTAATACAACACCAACAATCACAAATACAACACCAACACGTACAAATACAACACCAACAATTACAAATACAACACCAACAATTACAAATACAACACCAACAAATTACTAATACAACACCAATAATTACTTATATAACACCAAACATTACTAATACAACACCAACACGTACAAATACAACATCAACAATTACAAATACAACATCAACAATTACTAATACAACACCAACAGTTACTAATACAAAACCAGCAATTACAAATACAACACCAACACTTACAAATACAACCCCAACAATTACAAATACAACACCAACAATTACAAATACAACACCAACCATTACAAATACAACACCAACAATTACAAATACAACACCAACACTCACAAATACAACACCGACATTCACAAATACAACATCATCAATTACAAATACAACACCAACAATTACAAATACAACACAAACAATTACAAATACAACACCAACACGTACTAATACAACACCAACACGTACACATACAACACCAACAATTACAAATACAACACCAATAATTACTAATACAACACCAACACGTACACATACAACACCAACAATTACAAATACAACACCAATAATTACAAATACAACACCAACAATTACAATTACAAATACAACACTAGCAATAACTGGAGACTCGTCATATTATCTAAGATGTTTGTGACACTTTAGACCCCACCCACAAGAAGCAAACAAATCTATGCGGCGAAGAATTACGGAACTGAACTGAGTTTCTTCACTATCTGTGACTTTTAATCGGAAATATTGTTTCTCTAGAGCTTTGCTGCTCTCTGTAGACTTCACAGATGGTGATTCTGGACTACCCACTGGCACAGAGTATCGAGCTTTCTTCACATCCCCCGGTGGGTCCAAAGAGGCGGCCCTTTTAACTGCACCTGCGGTGACAACAACTGATCCCTGAAATATGTGCATGAAGTATACATTTAAAGCTTAACTCTTTCAGCGCCGAATAAATTCAAAGCAATGTGCAAACAACATAGATCCAGATCAGTAACGCCGCGTCTGATCAGGATCAATGTTGTTTGCTATTCGGACAGGTGCTTCAGCTCCACTGTCTGGAGAGCAAACATCATATAGCCTGATCAGACTACACGTTCTGTTCCGTCTGATCAGGTTCTCGGTTTTTTGGCATAGTCGCTTTTATGCGACGTTGGCGCTGAAAGAGTTAAACTACATGTATTTATTTTACAACGATTGCGATACAAGTTCTAACAACTTATATTAATCACTCTCGTTGGCGCGGATGAAAGCGTAAATGTGGTCATTCGTGTGGGAGGAAACCGGAGTACCCGGAGAAAACCCACCTGTCCGATCTGGTGACCACCGTACCGTAATGACTGCAATTTCTTCGCCATTTACAACATTATATTCTTTTTCCACTTAGAACCGTACGACATATAGCAAACATGACTATGGTGAACATTTACGGTGAACCCAAGAACGTTGTTCATCTCTATGATGCGAAACCTCCAAGTATGCAATACATTCCTCATGCAACGTGCGTGTAAGTACACTGATATCTATGATGCGGTACCTCCAAGTATGCAATACATTCCTCATGCAACGTGCGTGTAAGTACACTGATATCTGATGCGGTACCTCCAAGTATGCAATACATTCCTCATGCAACGTGCGTGTAAGTACACTGATATCTATGATGCGGTACCTCCAAGTATGCAATACATTCCTCATGCAACGTGCGTGTAAGTACACTGATATCTATGATGCGGACCCCCTCCCCAATTATGCAGTACACCCCTCGTGCTACGTGCGTGTAAGTACACTGGTATCTATGATGCGGACCCCCTCCCCAATTATGCAGTACACCCCTCGTGCTACGTGCGTGTAAGTACACTGATATCTATGATGCGGATCCCCTCCCCAACTATACAGTACACCCTTCGTGCTACGTGCGTGTAAGTACACTGATATCTATGATGCGGATCCCCTCCCCAACTATACAGTACACCCCTCGTGCTACGTGCGTGTAAGTACACTGATATCTATGATGCGGATCCCCTCCCAACTATACAGTACACCCGTCGTGCTACGTGCGTGTAAGTAAATCTCTCTAATACTGACCCCCCCCCCCCCCCCCCGTATACCCCAGTAGATCCCTCATACTGCGTGTGTGTAAGAACATCTCGATAGTGCCGAACCAGCAATTATGCAGTACACCCCTCATACTGCGTGTGTGTAATAACATCTCTATGGTGCAGAACCCCCAATTATGCAGTACACCCCTCATACTGCGTGTGTGTAAGAACATCTCTATGGTGCAGAACCCCCAATTATGCAGTACACCCCTCGTACTTTGTGTGGCGTCCGTTGTCCAGCGTCGGATTTGGAATCGAACGATCCCGGGTTCAATATTCGGTCAGGCCACGTATGTAGTGTCATTGAGCAAGGCACCTCACACACATTGCTTAGTACTGGTTAACCACTTAAGTCGGCTAAGCTTGCCCAGGAAAACATGTCTAGGTTCCCGCAAGGGGTTTGACATTAATGGAACATTCATACATACTGCGTGTGTGTAAGAACAGCTCTAGGGTTCGGATCCCCTAATTATGCAGTACATCCTAATTCAGCATGTGTTGTAAGTCCAGACGCAATGCTCAGATAAATTCAAATTGGTTCATCCAGCTACGATTGATCACTATTGATCGAGTCAGGATTTGATCGGGTATTTGTATGTGTTATCGTCTTCCCTTTGGTACCAACAGTTTATACAATTGCGAACTATTTTGACTATTATCGCTCTCAACACCTCATTCCTGATACAAAACATCACATCACCACGAGAGAAAAGAGACAATACGGATTTTAAGGGTATTGCATAAGCACACCACAGCGGTTGTTCTCCGCACAACTCCTCCGTTATTAGACAGACATCCCCCGTTACTAGACAGACATCCTCCGTTACTAGGCAGACATCCACCGTTACTAAGCAGACATCCTCCGTTACTAGACATACACCATCCGTTATTAGACAGGACATCCTCCGTTACTAGACATACACCATCCGTTATTAGACAGACATCCCCCGTTACTAGACAGACACCATCCGTTACTAGACAGAAACCATCCGTTATTAGACAGACATCCCCCGTTACTAGACAGACACCATCCGTTACTAGGCAGACACACTCCATTATTAGACAGACATCCCCCGTTACTAGACAGACACCATCCGTTACTAGGCAGACATCCCCCGTTATTAGACAGACATCCCCCGTTACTAGACAGACACCCTCCGTTACTAGGCAGACACCCTCCGTTATTAGGCAGACATCCCCCGTTATTAGACAGACATCCCCCGTTACTAGACAGACACCCTCCGTTACTAGGCAGACATCCCCCGTTATTAGACAGACATCCCCCGTTACTAGACAGACACCCTCCGTTACTAGGCAGACATCCCCCGTTATTAGACAGACATCCCCCGTTACTAAACAGACACCATCCGTTACTAGGCAGACATCCCCCGTTATTAGACAGACATCCCCCGTTACTAGACAGACACCATTCGTTACTAGACAGCCACCCTCCGTTATTAGACAGACATCCCCCGTTACTAGACAGACACCCTCCGTTACTAGGCAGACACCCTCCGTTACTAGGCAGACATCCCCCGTTATTAGACAGACATCCCCCGTTACTAGACAGACACCATCCGTTACTAGGCAGACACCCTCCGTTATTAGACAGACATTCCCCGTTACTAGACAGACACCCTCCGTTACTAGGCAGACATCCCCCGTTACTAGACAGACACCATCCGTTACTAGGCAGACATCCCCCGTTATTAGACAGACATCCCCCGTTATTAGACAGACACCCTCCGTTACTAGGCAGACATCCTCCGTTACTAGACAGACACCCTCCGTTACTAGACAGACACCATCCGTTACTAGGCAGACATCCCCCGTTATTAGACAGACATCCCCCGTTACTAGACAGACACCATCCGTTACTAGGCAGACATCCCCCGTTATTAGACAGACATCCCCCGTTACTAGACAGACACCCTCCGTTACTAGGCAGATATCCCCCGTTACTAGACAGACACCCTCCGTTACTAGACAGACACCATCCGTTACTAGGCAGACATACCCCGTTATTAGACAGACATCCCCCGTTACTAGATAGACACCCTCCGTTAATAGACAGACATCCCCCGTTACTAGATAGACACCCTCCGTTATTAGACAGACATCCCCCGTTACTAGACAGACACCATCCGTTACTAGGCAGACACCCCCCGTTATTAGACAGACATCCCCCGTTATTAGACAGACATCCCCCGTTACTAGACAAACATCCTCCGTTACTAGGCAGACATCCACCGTTACTAAGCAGACATCCTCCGTTACTAGACATACACTATCCGTTACTAGACAGGACATCCTCCGTTACTAGACATACACCATCCGTTATTAGACAGACATCCCCCGTTACTAGACAGACACCATCCGTTACTAGACAGACACCATCCGTTATTAGACAGACATCCCCCGTTACTAGACATTCACCATCCGTTACTAGACATTCACCATCCGTTACTAGACATTCACCATCCGTTACTAGACATTCACCATCCATTACTAGACAGACACCATCCGTTACTAGACAGACACCATCCGTTACTAGACATTCACCATCCGTTACTAGACAGACACCATCCGTTACTAGACAGACACCATCCGTTACTAGACATTCACCATCCGTTACTAGACATTCACCATCCGTTACTAGACATTCACCATCCGTTACTAGACATTCACCATCCGTTACTAGACAGACACCATCCGTTACTAGACATTCACCATCCGTTACTAGACAGACACCATCCGTTACTAGATAGACACCCTCCGTTACTAGACAGACACCATCCGTTACTAGATAGACACCATCCGTTACTAGACAGACACCATCCGTTACTAGACATTCACCATCCGTTACTAGATAGACACCATCCGTTACTAGATAGGCACCATCCGTTACTAGACAGACACCCTCCGTTACTAGACAGACACCATCCGTTACTAGACAGACACCATCCGTTACTAGACAGACACCATCCGTTACTAGACAGACACCCTCCGTTACTAGACAGACACCATCCGTTACTAGAGAGACACCATCCGTTACTAGACAGACACCATCCGTTACTAGACAGACACCATCCGTTACTAGATAGACACCATCCGTTACTAGACATACACCCTCCGTTACTAGATATACACCATCCGTTTTTAGACAGACACCCTCCGTTACTAGAAAGACATCTCCCGTTACTAGGCAGACATCCCCCGTTACTAGGCAGACATCCACCGTCACTAGGCAAGCATCCTCCGTTACTGGACATACATCCTCCGTTACTGGACAGACATCCTCCGTTACTGGACAGACACCCTCCGTTACTAGACAGACATCCTCCGTTACTAGGCAGACATCCCCCGTTATTAGACAGACATCCCCCGTTACTAGACAGACACCCTCCGTTACTAGGCAGACATCCCCCGTTATTAGACAGACATCCCCCGTTACTAAACAGACACCATCCGTTACTAGGCAGACATCCCCCGTTATTAGACAGACATCCCCCGTTACTAGACAGACACCATTCGTTACTAGACAGCCACCCTCCGTTATTAGACAGACATCCCCCGTTACTAGACAGACACCCTCCGTTACTAGGCAGACACCCTCCGTTACTAGGCAGACATCCCCCGTTATTAGACAGACATCCCCCGTTACTAGACAGACACCATCCGTTACTAGGCAGACACCCTCCGTTATTAGACAGACATTCCCCGTTACTAGACAGACACCCTCCGTTACTAGGCAGACATCCCCCGTTACTAGACAGACACCATCCGTTACTAGGCAGACATCCCCCGTTATTAGACAGACATCCCCCGTTATTAGACAGACACCCTCCGTTACTAGGCAGACATCCTCCGTTACTAGACAGACACCCTCCGTTACTAGACAGACACCATCCGTTACTAGGCAGACATCCCCGTTATTAGACAGACATCCCCCGTTACTAGACAGACACCATCCGTTACTAGGCAGACATCCCCCGTTATTAGACAGACATCCCCCGTTACTAGACAGACACCCTCCGTTACTAGGCAGATATCCCCCGTTACTAGACAGACACCCTCCGTTACTAGACAGACACCATCCGTTACTAGGCAGACATACCCCGTTATTAGACAGACATCCCCCGTTACTAGATAGACACCCTCCGTTAATAGACAGACATCCCCGTTACTAGATAGACACCCTCCGTTATTAGACAGACATCCCCCGTTACTAGACAGACACCATCCGTTACTAGGCAGACACCCCCGTTATTAGACAGACATCCTCCGTTACTAGACAGACATCCTCCGTTACTAGACAGACACCATCCGTTACTAGGCAGACATCCTCCGTTACTAGACAGACACCATCCGTTACTAGACATACATCATCCGTTACTAGACAGACATCCTCCGTTACTAGACATACACCATCCGTTACTAGACAGACATCCTCCGTTACTAGACAGACACCATCCGTTACTAGACAGACACCATCCGTTACTAGACAGACATCCTCCGTTACTAGACATTCACCATCCGTTACTAGACATTCACCATCCGTTACTAGACAGACACCATCCGTTACTAGACATTCACCATCCGTTACTAGACAGACACCATCCGTTACTAGACAGACACCATCCGTTACTAGACATTCACCATCCGTTACTAGACATACACCATCCGTTACTAGACATTCACCATCCGTTACTAGACATTCACCATCCGTTACTAGACATTCACCATCCGTTACTAGACAGACACCATCCGTTACTAGATAGACACCATCCGTTACTAGACAGACACCATCCGTTACTAGATAGACACCCTCCGTTACTAGACAGACACCATCCGTTACTAGATAGACACCATCCGTTACTAGACAGACACCATCCGTTACTAGACATTCACCATCCGTTACTAGATAGACACCATCCGTTACTAGATAGACACCATCCGTTACTAGACAGACACCCTCCGTTACTAGACAGACACCATCCGTTACTAGACAGACACCATCCGTTACTAGACAGACACCATCCGTTACTAGACAGACACCATCCGTTACTAGACAGACACCATCCGTTACTAGATAGACACCATCCGTTACTAGATAGACACCATCCGTTACTAGACAGACACCATCCGTTACTAGATAGACACCATCCGTTACTAGACATACACCCTCCGTTACTAGATATACACCATCCGTTTTTAGACAGACACCCTCCGTTACTAGAAAGACATCTTCCGTTACTAGGCAGACATCCCCCGTTACTAGGCAGACATCCACCGTCACTAGGCAAGCATCCTCCGTTACTGGACATACATCCTCCGTTACTGGACAGACATCCTCCGTTACTGGACAGACACCCTCCGTTACTAGACAGACATCCTCCGTTACTAGGCAGACATCCCCCGTTATTAGACAGACATCCCCCGTTACTAGACAGACACCCTCCGTTACTAGGCAGACATCCCCCGTTATTAGACAGACATCCCCCGTTACTAAACAGACACCATCCGTTACTAGGCAGACATCCCCCGTTATTAGACAGACATCCCCCGTTACTAGACAGACACCATTCGTTACTAGACAGCCACCCTCCGTTATTAGACAGACATCCCCCGTTACTAGACAGACACCCTCCGTTACTAGGCAGACACCCTCCGTTACTAGGCAGACATCCCCCGTTATTAGACAGACATCCCCCGTTACTAGACAGACACCATCCGTTACTAGGCAGACACCCTCCGTTATTAGACAGACATTCCCCGTTACTAGACAGACACCCTCCGTTACTAGGCAGACATCCCCCGTTACTAGACAGACACCATCCGTTACTAGGCAGACATCCCCCGTTATTAGACAGACATCCCCCGTTATTAGACAGACACCCTCCGTTACTAGGCAGACATCCTCCGTTACTAGACAGACACCCTCCGTTACTAGACAGACACCATCCGTTACTAGGCAGACATCCCCCGTTATTAGACAGACATCCCCCGTTACTAGACAGACACCATCCGTTACTAGGCAGACATCCCCCGTTATTAGACAGACATCCCCCGTTACTAGACAGACACCCTCCGTTACTAGGCAGATATCCCCCGTTACTAGACAGACACCCTCCGTTACTAGACAGACACCATCCGTTACTAGGCAGACATACCCCGTTATTAGACAGACATCCCCCGTTACTAGATAGACACCCTCCGTTAATAGACAGACATCCCCCGTTACTAGATAGACACCCTCCGTTATTAGACAGACATCCCCCGTTACTAGACAGACACCATCCGTTATTAGACAGACATCCCCCGTTATTAGACAGACATCCCCCGTTACTAGACAAACATCCTCCGTTACTAGGCAGACATCCACCGTTACTAAGCAGACATCCTCCGTTACTAGACATACACTATCCGTTACTAGACAGGACATCCTCCGTTACTAGACATACACCATCCGTTATTAGACAGACATCCCCCGTTACTAGACAGACACCATCCGTTACTAGACAGACACCATCCGTTATTAGACAGACATCCCCCGTTACTAGACAGACACCAACCGTTACTAGGCAGACACCCTCCGTTACTAGACATTCACCATCCGTTACTAGACATTCACCATCCGTTACTAGACAGACACCATCCGTTACTAGACAGACATCCCCCGTTACTAGACATTTGCAATCCGTTACTAGACATTCACCATCCGTTACTAGACAGACACCATCCGTTACTAGACATTCACCATCCGTTACTAGATAGACACCATCCGTTACTAGACATTCACCATCCGTTACTAGACATTCACCATCCGTTACTAGACAGACACCATCCGTTACTAGACATTCACCATCCGTTACTAGACAGACACCATCCGTTACTAGACAGACACCATCCGTTACTAGACATTCACCATCCGTTACTAGACAGACACCATCCGTTACTAGACAGACATCCCCCGTTACTAGACATTCACCATCCGTTACTAGACATTCACCATCCGTTACTAGACATTCACCATCCGTTACTAGACATTCACCATCCATTACTAGACAGACACCATCCGTTACTAGACAGACACCATCCGTTACTAGACATTCACCATCCGTTACTAGACAGACACCATCCGTTACTAGACAGACACCATCCGTTACTAGACATTCACCATCCGTTACTAGACATTCACCATCCGTTACTAGACATTCACCATCCGTTACTAGACATTCACCATCCGTTACTAGACAGACACCATCCGTTACTAGACATTCACCATCCGTTACTAGACAGACACCATCCGTTACTAGATAGACACCCTCCGTTACTAGACAGACACCATCCGTTACTAGATAGACACCATCCGTTACTAGACAGACACCATCCGTTACTAGACATTCACCATCCGTTACTAGATAGACACCATCCGTTACTAGATAGGCACCATCCGTTACTAGACAGACACCCTCCGTTACTAGACAGACACCATCCGTTACTAGACAGACACCATCCGTTACTAGACAGACACCATCCGTTACTAGACAGACACCCTCCGTTACTAGACAGACACCATCCGTTACTAGAGAGACACCATCCGTTACTAGACAGACACCATCCGTTACTAGACAGACACCATCCGTTACTAGATAGACACCATCCGTTACTAGACATACACCCTCCGTTACTAGATATACACCATCCGTTTTTAGACAGACACCCTCCGTTACTAGGCAGACATCCCCCGTTACTAGGCAGACATCCACCGTCACTAGGCAAGCATCCTCCGTTACTGGACATACATCCTCCGTTACTGGACAGACATCCTCCGTTACTGGACAGACACCCTCCGTTACTAGACAGACATCCTCCGTTACTAGGCAGACATCCACCGTTACTAGGCAGACATCCTCCGTTACTAGACATACACCATCCGTTACTAGACAGACATCCCCCGTTACTAGAATTCACCTCCGTTACTAGATAGACACCATCCGTTACTAGAAGACACCTCCGTTACTAGAAGTGTTTGGTCGTTATTAGACAGACATCCCCGTTACTAGACAGACACCATCCGTTACTAGACATTCACCATCCGTTACTAGACATTCACCATCCGTTAATAGACATTCACCATCCGTTACTAGACATCCCCCGTCCATTACTAGACATTCACCATCCGTTACTAGACAGGACATCCTCCGTTACTAGACATACACCATCCGTTATTAGACAGACATCCCCCGTTACTAGACAGACATCCTCCGTTACTAGACAGACACCATCCGTTACTAGACATTCACCATCCGTTACTAGACAGACACCCTACGTTACTAGATAGACACCCTCCGTTACTAGACAGACACCCTCCGTTATTAGACAGACATTCCCCGTTACTAGACAGACACCCTCCGTTACTAGGCAGACATCCCCCGTTACTAGACATACACCATCCGTTACTAGGCAGACATCCCCCGTTATTAGACAGACATCCCCCGTTATTAGACAGACACCCTCCGTTACTAGGCAGACATCCCCCGTTACTAGACAGACACCCTCCGTTACTAGACAGACACCATCCGTTACTAGGCAGACATCCCCCGTTATTAGACAGACATCCCCCGTTACTAGACAGACACCATCCGTTACTAGGCAGACATCCCCCGTTATTAGACAGACATCCCCCGTTACTAGACAGACACCCTCCGTTACTAGGCAGATATCCTCCGTTACTAGACAGACACCCTCCGTTACTAGACAGACACCATCCGTTACTAGACAGACATACCCCGTTATTAGACAGACATCCCCCGTTACTAGATAGACACCCTCCGTTACTAGACAGACATCCCCCGTTACTAGATAGACACCCTCCGTTATTAGACAGACATCCCCCGTTACTAGACAGACACCATCCGTTACTAGGCAGACACCCCCCGTTATTAGACAGACATCCCCCGTTATTAGACAGACATCCCCCGTTACTAGACAAACATCCTCCGTTACTAGGCAGACATCCACCGTTACTAAGCAGACATCCTCCGTTACTAGACATACACTATCCGTTACTAGACAGGACATCCTCCGTTACTAGACATACACCATCCGTTATTAGACAGACATCCCCCGTTACTAGACAGACACCATCCGTTACTAGACAGACACCATCCGTTATTAGACAGACATCCCCCGTTACTAGACAGACACCAACCGTTACTAGGCAGACACCCTCCGTTATTAGACAGACATCCCCCGTTACTAGACAGACACCATCCGTTACTAGGCAGACATCCCCCGTTATTAGACAGACATCCCCCGTTACTAGACAGACATCCCCGTTACTAGGCAGACACCAACCGTTACTAGGCAGACACCCTCCGTTACTAGACATTCACCATCCGTTACTAGACATTCACCATCCGTTACTAGACAGACACCATCCGTTACTAGACAGACATCCCCCGTTACTAGACATTTGCAATCCGTTACTAGACATTCACCATCCGTTACTAGACAGACACCATCCGTTACTAGACATTCACCATCCGTTACTAGATAGACACCATCCGTTACTAGACATTCACCATCCGTTACTAGACATTCACCATCCGTTACTAGACAGACACCATCCGTTACTAGACATTCACCATCCGTTACTAGACAGACACCATCCGTTACTAGACAGACACCATCCGTTACTAGACATTCACCATCCGTTACTAGACAGACACCATCCGTTACTAGACAGACACCATCCGTTACTAGACATTCACCATCCGTTACTAGACATTCACCATCCGTTACTAGACATTCACCATCCGTTACTAGACATTCACCATCCGTTACTAGACAGACACCATCCGTTACTAGACATTCACCATCCGTTACTAGACAGACACCATCCGTTACTAGATAGACACCCTCCGTTACTAGACAGACACCATCCGTTACTAGATAGACACCATCCGTTACTAGACAGACACCATCCGTTACTAGACATTCACCATCCGTTACTAGATAGACACCATCCGTTACTAGATAGGCACCATCCGTTACTAGACAGACACCATCCGTTACTAGACAGACACCATCCGTTACTAGACAGACACCATCCGTTACTAGACAGACACCATCCGTTACTAGACAGACACCCTCCGTTACTAGACAGACACCATCCGTTACTAGAGAGACACCATCCGTTACTAGACAGACACCATCCGTTACTAGACAGACACCATCCGTTACTAGATAGACACCATCCGTTACTAGACATACACCCTCCGTTACTAGATATACACCATCCGTTTTTAGACAGACACCCTCCGTTACTAGGTTGTTTGGCAGACATCCCCCGTTACTAGGCAGACATCCACCGTCACTAGGCAAGCATCCTCCGTTACTGGACATACATCCTCCGTTACTGGACAGACATCCTCCGTTACTGGACAGACACCCTCCGTTACTAGACAGACATCCTCCGTTTCTAGGCAGACATCCACCGTTATTAGGCAGACATCCTCCGTTACTAGACATACACCATCCGTTACTAGGCAGACATCCCCCGTTATTAGACATTCATCATCCGTTACTAGACATTCACCATCCGTTACTAGGGACATTCGTTTTGACGCATCCGTTACTAGACAGACACCATTCGTTACTAGACAGCCACCCTCCGTTATTAGACAGACATCCCCCGTTACTAGACAGACACCCTCCGTTACTAGGCAGACACCCTCCGTTACTAGGCAGACATCCCCCGTTATTAGACAGACATCCCCCGTTACTAGACAGACACCATCCGTTACTAGGCAGACACCCTCCGTTATTAGACAGACATTCCCCGTTACTAGACAGACACCCTCCGTTACTAGGCAGACATCCCCCGTTACTAGACAGACACCATCCGTTACTAGGCAGACATCCCCCGTTAT
>CM026394.1:10121933-10164280 GCA_014843695.1 Archivesica marissinica | reverse complement strand
TGTTTACATGAGCTATATCTGCGTGATCAATGTCTGCGTGATCAATGTCTACATGAGCTATGTCTGTGTGATCAATGTCTGCGTGATCAATGTCTACATGAGCTATGTCTGTGTGATCAATGTCTACATGAGCTATGTCTGTGTGATCAATGTCTACATGAGCTATGTCTGTGTGATCAATGTCTACATGAGCTATGTCTGTGTGGTCAATGTCTACATGGGCTATGTCTGTGTGATCAATGTCTACATGGGCTATGTCTGTGTGATCAATGTCTACATGAGCTATGTCTGTGTGATCAATGTCTACATGAGCTATGTCTGTGTGATCAATGTCTACATGAGCTATGTCTGTGTGATCAATGTCTACATGAGCTATGTCTGTGTGATCAATGTCTACATGAGCTATGTCTGTGTGATCAATGTCTACATGAGCTATGTCTGTGTGATCAATGTCTACATGAGCTATGTCTGTGTGATCAATGTCTACATGAGCTATGTCTGTGTGATCAATGTCTACATGAGCTATGTCTACATGAGCTATGTCTGTGTGATCAATGTCTACATGAGCTATGTCTGTGTGATCAATGTCTACATGAGCTATGTCTGCGTGACTAATGTCTACATGAGCTATGTCTGTGTGATCAATGTCTACATGGGCTATGTCTGTGTGATCAATGTCTACATGAGCTATGTCTGTGTGATCAATGTCTACATGAGCTATGTCTGTGTGATCAATGTCTACATGAGCTATGTCTGTGTGATCAATGTCTACATGAGCTATGTCTGTGTGATCAATGTCTACATGAGCTATGTCTGTGTGATCAATGTCTACATGAGCTATGTCTACATGAGCTATGTCTGTGTGATCATGTCTGTGTGATCAATGTCTACATGAGCTATGTCTGCGTGATCAATGTCTACATGAGCTATGTCTGTGTGATCAATGTCTACATGGGCTATGTCTGTGTGATCAATGTCTACATGACTATGTCTGTGTGATCAATGTCTACATGGGCTATGTCTGGTGATCAATGTCTACATGGGCTATGTCTGTGTGATCAATGTCTACATGGCTATCTTGATTAATGTCTACATGAGCTATGTCTGTGTGATCAATGTCTACATGGGCTATGTCTGTGTGATCAATGTCTACATGGGCTATGTCTGTGTGATCAATGTCTACATGAGCTATGTCTGTGTGATCAATGTCTACATGAGCTATGTCTGTGTGATCAATGTCTACATGAGCTATGTCTGTGTGATCAATGTCTTGACTATGTCTACATGGGCTATGTCTGTGTGATCAATGTCTACATGGGCTATGTCTGTGTATCAATGTCTACATGTATGTCTACATGGGCTATGTCTGTGTGATCAATGTCTACATGGGCTATGTCTACATGAGCTATGTCTGCGTGATCAATGTCTACATGAGCTATGTCTGTGTGCCCAATGTCTACATGAGCTATGTATGTGTGATCAATGTCTACATGGGCTATGTCTACATGGGCTATGTCTGTGTGATCAATGTCTACATGAGCTATGTCTGTGTGCCCAATGTCTACATGAGCTATGTATGTGTGATCAATGTCTACATGGGCTAAGTCTACATGGGCTATGTCTGTGTGATCAATGTCTACATAAGCTATGTCTACATGAGCTATGTCTGCGTGATCAATGTCTACATGAGCTATGTCTGTTTGATCAATGTCTACATGAGCTATGTCTGTGTGATCAATGTCTACATGAGCTATGTCTACATGGGCTATGTCTGTGTGATCCATGTATGCGTGAGCTATGTCTGTGTGATCAATGTCTACATGAGCTATGTCTATATGAGCTATGTCTGTGTGATCAATGTATACATGAGCTATTTCTACATGGGCTATATCTGTGTGATCAATGTCTACATGAGCTATGTCTGTGTGATCAATGTCTACATGGGCTATGACTGTGTGATCAATGTCTACATGAGCTATGTCTGCGTGATCAATGACTAAATGGGCTATGTCTGTGTGATCAATGTCTACATGGGCTATGTCAATGTGATCAATGTCTACATGAGCTATATCTGTGTGATCAATGTCTACATGGGCTATGTCTGTGTGATCAATGTCTACATGGGATATGTCTGTGTGATCAATGTCTACATGGGCTATGTCTGCGTGATCAATGTCTACATGAGCTATGTCTGTGTGATCAATGTTTACATGGGCTATGTCTGCGTGATCAATATCTACATGAGCTATGTCTGTGTGATCAATGTCTACATGAACTATGTCTGTGTGATCAATGTCTACATGAGTTATGTCTGTGAGTTCAATGTCTACATGGGCTATGTCTGTGTGATCAATGTCTACATGAACTATGTCTGTGTGATCTATATCTACATGGGCTATGTCTACATGGGCTATGTCTGTGTGATCTATGTCTACATGGGCTATGTCTGTGTGATCTATGTCTACATGTGCTATGTCTGTGTGATCTAAGTCTACATGGGCTATGTCTACATGGGCTATGTCTACATGGGCTATGTCTGTGTGATCAATGTCTACATGGACTATGTCTACATGGGCTATGTCTACATGAGCTATGTCTGTGTGATCAATGTCTACATGGGCTATGTCTGTGTGATCAATGTCTACATGAGCTATGTCTGTGTGATCAATGTCTACATGAGCTATGTCTGTGTGATCAATGTCTACATGAGCTATGTCTGTGTGATCAATGTCTACATGAGCTATGTCTGTGTGATCAATGTCTACATGAGCTATGTCTGTGTGATCAATGTCTACATGAGCTATGTCTGTGTGATCAATGTCTACATGAGCTATGTCTGTGTGATCAATGTCTACATGGGCTATGTCTACATGGCTATGTCTACATGAGCTATGTCTGTGTGATCAATGTCTACATGAGCTATGTCTGTGTGATCAATGTCTACATGAGCTATGTCTGCGTGATCAATGTCTACATGAGCTATGTCTGTGTGATCAATGTCTACATGAGCTATGTCTGTGTGATCAATGTCTACATGAGCTATGTCTGTGTGACCAATGTCTACATGAGATATGTCTGCGTGACCAATGTCTACATGAGCTATGTCTATATGAGCTATGTCTGTGTGATCAATGTCTACATGAGCTATGTCTGTGTGATCAATGTCTACATGAGCTATGTCTGCGTGAGCCATGTCTGCGTGATCAATGTCTACATGAGCTATGTCTGTGTGATCAATGTCTACATGAGCTATGTCTGCGTGATCAATGTCTACATGAGCTATGTCTGTGTGACCAATGTCTACATGAGCTATGTCTGTGTGATCAATGTCTACATGGGCTATGTCTGTGTGATCAATGTCTACATGAGCTATGTCTGTGTGATCAATGTCTACATAAGCTATGTCTACATGAGCTATGTCTGCGTGATCAATGTCTACATGAGCTATGTCTGTGTGATCAATGTCTACATGAGCTATGTCTGTGTGATCAATGTCTACATGAGCTATGTCTACATGGGCTATGTCTGTGTGATCAATGTCTACATGAGCTATGTCTGTGTGATCAATGTCTACATGAGCTATGTCTACATGGGCTATGTCTGTGTGATCATATGTCTACATGAGCTATGTCTGTGTGATCAATGTCTACATGAGCTATGTCTGTGTGATCAATGTCTACATGAGCTATGTCTACATGGGCTATGTCTGTGTGATCAATGTCTACATGAGCTATGTCTGTGTGATCAATGTCTACATGAGCTATGTCTGTGTGATCAATGTCTGGTGATCATGTCTACATGAGCTATGTCTGTGTGATCAATGTCTACATGAGCTATGTCTGTGTGATCAATGTCTACATGAGCTATGTCTGCGTGATCAATGTCTACATGAGCTATGTCTGCGTGATCAATGTCTACATGAGCTATGTCTGTGTGATCAATGTCTACATGAGCTATGTCTGTGTGATCAATGTCTACATGAGCTATGTCTGTGTGATCAATGTCTGCGTGATCAATGTCTACATGAGCTATGTCTGTGTGATCAATGTCTGTGTGATCAATGTCTACATGAGCTATGTCTACATGGGCTATGTCTACATGAGCTATGTCTGTGTGATCAATGTCTACATGAGCTATGTCTACATGGCTATGTCTGTGTGACCAATGTCTACATGAGCTATGTCTACATGAGCTATGTCTGTGTGATCAATGTCTACATGAGCTATGTCTACATGAGCTATGTCTGTGTGATCAATGTCTACATGAGCTATGTCTGTGTGATCAATGTCTACATGGGCTATGTCTGTGTGATCAATGTCTACATGGGCTATGTCTGTGTGATCAATGTCTACATGAGCTATGTCTGTGTGATCAATGTCTACATGAGCTATGTCTGTGTGATCAATGTCTACATGAGCTATGTCTGCGTGATCAATGTCTACATGGGCTATGTCTGTGTGATCAATGTCTACATGAGCTATGTCTGCGTGATCAATGTCTACATGAGCTATGTCTGCGTGATCAATGTCTACATGAGCTATGTCTGTGTGATCAATGTCTACATGAGCTATGTCTGCGTGATCAATGTCTACATGAGCTATGTCTGTGTGATCAATGTCTACATGAGCTATGTCTGTGTGATCAATGTCTACATGAGCTATGTCTGTGTGATCAATGTCTACATGAGCTATGTCTACATGGGCTATGTCTGTGTGATCATGTATGCGTGATCAATGTCTACATGAGCTATGTCTGTGTGACAATGTCTACATGAGCTATGTCTGCGTGACCAATGTCTACATGAGCTATGTCTACATGAGCTATGTCTGTGTGATCAATGTCTACATGAGCTATGTCTGCGTGAGCTATGTCTGCGTGATCAATGTCTACATGAGCTATGTCTGTGTGATCAATGTCTACATGAGCTATGTCTGCGTGATCAATGTCTACATGAGCTATGTCTGTGTGACCAATGTCTACATGAGCTATGTCTGTGTGATCAATGTCTACATGAGCTATGTCTGTGTGATCAATGTCTACATGGGCTATGTCTGTGTGATCAATGTCTACATGAGCTATGTCTGTGTGATCAATGTCTACATAAGCTATGTCTACATGAGCTATGTCTGCGTGATCAATGTCTACATGAGCTATGTCTGTGTGATCAATGTCTACATGAGCTATGTCTGTGTGATCAATGTCTACATGAGCTATGTCTACATGGGCTATGTCTGTGTGATCAATGTCTACATGAGCTATGTCTGTGTGATCAATGTCTGCGTGAGCTATGTCTACATGGGCTATGTCTGTGTGATCAATGTCTATATGGGCTATGTCTACATGAGCTATATCTGTGTGATCAATGTCTACATGAGCTATGTCTGTGTGATCAATGTCTACATGAGTTATGTCTACATGGGCTATGTCTGTGTGATCAATGTCTACATGAGCTATGTCTGTGTGATCAATGTCTACATGAGCTATGTCTGTGTGATCAATGTATGCGTGAGCTATGTCTACATGGGCTATGTCTGTGTGATCAATGTCTACATGAGCTATGTCTGCGTGATCAATGTCTACATGAGCTATGTCTGCGTGATCAATGTCTACATGAGCTATGTCTGTGTGATCAATGTCTGCGTGATCAATGTCTACATGAGCTATGTCTGTGTGATCAATGTCTGTTTGATCAATGTCTACATGAGCTATGTCTGTGTGATCAATGTCTGCGTGATCAATGTCTACATGAGCTATGTCTGTGTGATCAATGTCTAAATGAGCTATGTATGTGTGATCATTGTCTACATGAGCTATGTCTACATGGGCTATGTCTACATGAGCAATGTCTGTGTGATCAATGTCTACAGGAGCTATGTCTACATGAGCTATGTCTGTGTGACCAATGTCTACATGATCTATGTCTACATGAGCTATGTCTGTGTGATCAATGTCTACATGAGCTATGTCTACATGAGCTATGTCTGTGTGATCAATGTATATATGAGCTATGTCTGTGTGATCAATGTCTACATGGGATATGTCTGTGTGATCAATGTCTACATGGGCTATGTCTGTGTGATCAATGTCTACATGAGCTATGTCTGTGTGATCAATGTCTACATGAGCTATGTCTGTGTGATCAATGTCTACATGAGCTATGTCTGCGTGATCAATGTCTACATGGGCTATGTCTGTGTGATCAATGTCTACATGAGCTATGTCTGTGTGATCAATGTCTACATGAGCTATGTCTACATGAGCTATGTCTGTGTGATCAATGTATATATGAGCTATGTCTGTGTGATCAATGTCTACATGGGCTATGTCTGTGTGATCAATGTCTACATGGGCTATGTCTGTGTGATCAATGTCTACATGAGCTATGTCTGTGTGATCAATGTCTACATGAGCTATGTCTGTGTGATCAATGTCTACATGAGCTATGTCTGCGTGATCAATGTCTACATGGCTATGTCTGGTGATCAATGTCTACATGAGCTATGTCTGCGTGATCAATGTCTACATGAGCTATGTCTGCGTGATCAATGTCTACATGAGCTATGTCTGTGTGATCAATGTCTACATGAGCTATGTCTGCGTGATCAATGTCTACATGAGCTATGTCTGTGTGATCAATGTCTACATGAGCTATGTCTGTGTGATCAATGTCTACATGAGCTATGTCTGTGTGATCAATGTCTACATCAGCTATGACTACATGGGCTATGTCTGTGTGATCAATGTATGCGTGATCAATGTCTACATGAGCTATGTCTGTGTGACCAATGTCTACATGAGCTATGTCTGCGTGACCACTGTCTACATGAGCTATGTCTACATGAGCTATGTATGTGTGATCAATGTATACATGAGCTATGTCTGCGTGAGCTATGTCTGCGTGATCAATGTCTACATGAGCTATGTCTGTGTGATCAATGTCTACATGAGCTATGTCTGCGTGATCAATGTCTACATGAGCTATGTCTGTGTGACCAATGTCTACATGAACTATGTCTGTGTGATCAATGTCTACATGGGCTATGTCTACATGGGCTATGTCTGTGTGATCAATGTCTACATGAGCTATGTCTGTGTGATCAATGTCTACATAAGCAATGTCTATATGAGCTATGTCTGCGTGATCAATGTCTACATGAGCTATGTCTGTGTGATCAATGTCTACATGAGCTATGTCTGTGTGATCAATGTCTACATGAGCTATGTCTACATGGGCTATGTCTGTGTGATCAATGTCTACATGAGCTATGTCTGTGTGATCAATGTCTGCGTGAGCTATGTCTACATGGGCTATGTCTGTGTGATCAATGTCTACATGGGCTATGTCTACATGAGCTATATCTGTGTGATCAATGTCTACATGAGCTATGTCTGTGTGATCAATGTCTACATGAGTTATGTCTACATGGGCTATGTCTGTGTGATCAATGTCTACATGAGCTATGTCTGTGTGATCAATGTCTACATGAGCTATGTCTGTGTGATCAATGTATGCGTGAGCTATGTCTACATGGGCTATGTCTGTGTGATCAATGTCTACATGAGCTATGTCTGCGTGATCAATGTCTACATGAGCTATGTCTGCGTGATCAATGTCTACATGAGCTATATCTGTGTGATCAATGTCTGCGTGATCAATGTCTACATGAGCTATGTCTGTGTGATCAATGTCTGCGTGATCAATGTCTACATGAGCTATGTCTGTGTGATCAATGTATACATGAGCTATGTATGTGTGATCATTGTCTACATGAGCTATGTCTACATGGGCTATGTCTACATGAGCTATGTCTGTGTGACCAATGTCTACATGAGCTATGTCTACATGAGCTATGTCTGTGTGATCAATGTCTACATGAGCTATGTCTACATGAGCTATGTCTGTGTGATCAATGTCTATATGAGCTATGTCTGTGTGATCAATGTATACATGGGCTATGTCTGTGTGATCAATGTCTACATGAGCTATGTCTGTGTGATCAATGTCTACATAAGCTATGTCTGTGTGATCAATGTCTACATGAGCTATGTCTGCGTGATCAATGTCTACATGGGCTATGTCTGTGTGATCAATGTCTACATGAGCTATGTCTGCGTGATCAATGTCTACATGAGCTATGTCTGCGTGATCAATGTTTACATGAGCTATGTTTGTGTGATCAATGTCTACATGAGCTATGTCTGCGTGATCAATGTCTACATGAGCTATGTCTGTGTGATCAATGTCTACATGAGCTATGTCTATGTGATCAATGTCTACATGAGTTATGTCTGTGTGATCAATGTCTACATGAGCTATGACTACATGGGCTATGTCTGTGTGATCAATGTATGCGTGATCAATGTCTACATGAGCTATGTCTGTGTGATCAATGTCTACATGGGCTATGTCTGTGTGATCAATGTCTACATGAGCTATGTCTGTGTGATCAATGTCTACATGGGCTATGTCTGTGTGATCAATGTCTACATGAGCTATGTCTGTGTGATCAATGTCTACATGAGCTATGTCTGTGTGATCAATGTCTACATGAGCTATGTCTGTGTGATCAATGTCTACATGAGCTATGTCTGCGTGATCAATGTCTACATGAGCTATGTCTGTGTGATCAATGTCTACATGAGCTATGTCTATGTGATCAATGTCTACATGAGTTATGTCTGTGTGATCAATGTCTACATGAGCTATGACTACATGGGCTATGTCTGTGTGATCAATGTATGCGTGATCAATGTCTACATGAGCTATGTCTGTGTGATCAATGTCTACATGGGCTATGTCTGTGTGATCAATGTCTACATGAGCTATGTCTGTGTGATCAATGTCTACATGGGCTATGTCTGTGTGATCAATGTCTACATGAGCTATGTCTGTGTGATCAATGTCTACATGAGCTATGTCTGTGTGATCAATGTCTACATGGGCTATGTCTGTGTGATCAATGTCTACATGGGCTATGTCTGTGTGATCAATGTCTACATGAGCTATGTCTGTGTGATCAATGTCTACATGAGCTATGTCTGTGTGATCAATGTCTACATGTGCTATGTCTGTGTGATCAATGTCTACATGAGCTATGTCTGTGTGATCAATGTCTACATGGGCTATGTCTGTGTGATCAATGTCTACATGAGCTATGTCTGTGTGATCAATGTCTACATGAGCTATGTCTGCGTGATCAATGTCTGCGTGATCAATGTCTACATGAGCTATGTCTACATGAGCTATGTCTGTGTGATCAATGTCTACTGACATGTCTACATGAGCTATGTCTGTGTGATCAATGTCTACATGAGCTATGTCTGCGTGATCAATGTCTACATGAGCTATGTCTGTGTGATCAATGTCTACATGAGCTATGTCTACATGAGCTATGACTGCGTGATCAATGTCTACATGAGCTATGTATGTGTGATCAATGTCTACATGAGCTATGTCTGGGTGATCAATGTCTGCGTGAGCTATGTCTACATGGGCTATGTCTGTGTGATCAATGTCTACATGAGCTATGTCTGCGTGATCAATGTCTACATGAGCTATGTCTGTGTGATTAGTGTCTACATGAGCTATGTCTACATGGGCTATGTCTACATGAGCTATGTCTGTGTGATCAATGTCTACATGGACTCTGTCTGTGTGATCAATGTCTACATGGGCTATGACTGTGTGATCAATGTCTACATGAGCTATGTCTGCGTGATCAATGACTACATGGGCTATGTCTGTTTGATCAATGTCTACATGAGCTATGTCTGTGTGATCAATGTCTACATGTGCTATGTCTGTGTAATCAATGTCTACATGAGCTATATCTGCGTGATCAATGACTACATGGGCTATGTCTGTGTGATCAATGTCTACATGAGCTATGTCTGTGTGATCAATGTCTACATGAGCTATGTCTGTGTGATCAATGTCTACATGAGCTATGTCTGTGTGATCAATGTCTACATGAGCTATATCTGTGTGATCAATGTCTGTGTGATCAATGTCTACATGAGCTATGTCTGTGTGATCAATGTATGTTTGATCAATGTCTACATGAGCTATGTCTGTGTGATCAATGTCTGCGTGATCAATGGCTACATGAGCTATGTCTGTGTGATCAATGTCTACATGAGCTATGTATGTGTTATCAATGTCTACATGAGCTATGTCTACATGGGCTATGTCTACATGAGCTATGTCTGTGTGATCAATGTCTACATGAGCTATGTCTACATGAGCTATGTCTTTGTGACCAATGTATACATGAGCTATGTCTACATGAGCTATGTCTGTGTGATCAATGTCTACATGAGCTATGTCTACATGAGCTATGTCTGTGTGATCAATGTCTACATGAGCTATGTCTGTGTGATCAATGTCTACATGGGCTATGTCTGTGTGATCAATGTCTACATGGGCTATGTCTGTGTGATCAATGTCTACCTGAGCTATGTCTGTGTGATCAATGTCTACATGAGCTATGTCTGTGTGATCAATGTCTACATGGGCTATGTCTGTGTGATCAATGTCTACATGAGCTATGTCTGTGTGATCAATGTCTACATGGGCTATGTCTGTGTGATCAATGTCTACATGAGCTATGTCTGTGTGATCAATGTCTACATGAGCTATGTCTACATGAGCTATGACTGCGTGATCAATGTCTACATGAGATAGGTATGTGTGATCAATTTCTAAATGAGCTATGTCTGTGTGATCAATGTATACATGGGCTATGTCTACATGAGCTATGACTGCGTGATCAATGTCTACATGAGCTATGTATGTGTGATCAATGTCTACATGAGCTATGTCTGGGTGATCAATGTCTGCGTGAGCTATGTCTACATGGGCTATGTCTGTGTGATCAATGTCTACATGAGCTATGTCTGCGTGATCAATGTCTACATGAGCTATGTCTGTGTGATTAGTGTCTACATGAGCTATGTCTACATGGGCTATGTCTACATGAGCTATGTCTGTGTGATCAATGTCTACATGGACTCTGTCTGTGTGATCAATGTCTACATGGGCTATGACTGTGTGATCAATGTCTACATGAGCTATGTCTGCGTGATCAATGACTACATGGGCTATGTCTGTTTGATCAATGTCTACATGAGCTATGTCTGTGTGATCAATGTCTACATGTGCTATGTCTGTGTAATCAATGTCTACATAAGCTATATCTGCGTGATCAATGACTACATGGGCTATGTCTGTGTGATCAATGTCTACATGAGCTATGTCTGTGTGATCAATGTCTACATGAGCTATGTCTGTGTGATCAATGTCTACATGAGCTATGTCTGTGTGATCAATGTCTACATGAGCTATATCTGTGTGATCAATGTCTGTGTGATCAATGTCTACATGAGCTATGTCTGTGTGATCAATGTATGTTTGATCAATGTCTACATGAGCTATGTCTGTGTGATCAATGTCTGCGATCAATGGCTACATGAGCTATGTCTGTGTGATCAATGTCTACATGAGCTATGTATGTGTTATCAATGTCTACATGAGCTATGTCTACATGGGCTATGTCTACATGAGCTATGTCTGTGTGATCAATGTCTACATGAGCTATGTCTACATGAGCTATGTCTTTGTGACCAATGTATACATGAGCTATGTCTACATGAGCTATGTCTGTGTGATCAATGTCTACATGAGCTATGTCTACATGAGCTATGTCTGTGTGATCAATGTCTACATGAGCTATGTCTGTGTGATCAATGTCTACATGGGCTATGTCTGTGTGATCAATGTCTACATGGGCTATGTCTGTGTGATCAATGTCTACCTGAGCTATGTCTGTGTGATCAATGTCTACATGAGCTATGTCTGTGTGATCAATGTCTACATGGGCTATGTCTGTGTGATCAATGTCTACATGAGCTATGTCTGTGTGATCAATGTCTACATGGGCTATGTCTGTGTGATCAATGTCTACATGAGCTATGTCTGTGTGATCAATGTCTACATGAGCTATGTCTGCGTGATCAATGTCTGCGTGATCAATGTCTACATGAGCTATGTCTACATGAGCTATGTCTGTGTGATCAATGTCTACGTGATCAATGTCTACATGAGCTATGTCTGTGTGATCAATGTCTGCATGAGCTATGTCTGCGTGATCAATGTCTACATGAGCTATGTCTGTGTGATCAATGTCTACATGAGCTATGTCTACATGAGCTATGACTGCGTGATCAATGTCTACATGAGATAGGTATGTGTGATCAATTTCTAAATGAGCTATGTCTGTGTGATCAATGTATACATGGGCTATGTCTACATGAGCTATGACTGCGAGATCAATGTCTACATGAGCTATGTATGTGTGATCAATGTCTACATGAGCTATGTCTTGGTGATCTATGTCTGCGTGAGCTATGTCTACATGGGCTATGTCTGTGTGATCAATGTCTACATGAGCTATGTCTGCGTGATCAATGTCTACATGAGCTATGTCTGTGTGATTAGTGTCTACATGAGCTATGTCTACATGGGCTATGTCTACATGAGCTATGTCTGTGTGATCAATGTCTACATGGACTATGTCTGTGTGATCAATGTCTACATGGGCTATGACTGTGTGATCAATGTCTACATGAGCTATGTCTGCGTGATCAATGACTACATGGGCTATGTCTGTTTGATCAATGTCTACATGAGCTATGTCTGTGTGATCAATGTCTACATGTGCTATGTCTGTGTAATCAATGTCTACATGAGCTATATCTGCGTGATCAATGACTACATGGGCTATGTCTGTGTGATCAATGTCTACATGAGCTATGTCTGTGTGATCAATGTCTACATGAGCTATGTCTGTGTGATCAATGTCTACATGAGCTATGTCTGTGTGATCAATGTCTACATGAGCTATATCTGTGTGATCAATGTCTGTGTGATCAATGTCTACATGAGCTATGTCTGTGTGATCAATGTATGTTTGATCAATGTCTACATGAGCTATGTCTGTGTGATCAATGTCTGCGTGATCAATGGCTACATGAGCTATGTCTGTGTGATCAATGTCTACATGAGCTATGTATGTGTTATCAATGTCTACATGAGCTATGTCTACATGGGCTATGTCTACATGAGCTATGTCTGTGTGATCAATGTCTACATGAGCTATGTCTACATGAGCTATGTCTTTGTGACCAATGTATACATGAGCTATGTCTACATGAGCTATGTCTGTGTGATCAATGTCTACATGAGCTATGTCTACATGAGCTATGTCTGTGTGATCAATGTCTACATGAGCTATGTCTGTGTGATCAATGTCTACATGGGCTATGTCTGTGTGATCAATGTCTACATGTGCTATGTCTGTGTGATCAATGTCTACCTGAGCTATGTCTGTGTGATCAATGTCTACATGAGCTATGTCTGTGTGATCAATGTCTACATGAGCTATGTCTGCGTGATCAATGTCTACATGGGCTATGTCTGTGTGATCAATGTCTACATGAGCTATGTCTGTGTGATCAATGTCTACATGTGCTATGTCTGTGTATCAATGTCTACATGAGCTATTCTGCGTGATCAATGCTACATGGGCTATGTCTGTGTGATCAATGTCTACATGAGCTATGTCTGTGTGATCAATGTCTACATGAGCTATGTCTGTGTGATCAATGTCTACATGAGCTATGTCTGTGTGATCAATGTCTACATGAGCTATGTCTGTGTGATCAATGTCTGTGTGATCAATGTCTACATGAGCTATGTCTGTGTGATCAATGTCTGTTTGATCAATGTCTACATGAGCTATGTCTGTGTGATCAATGTCTGCGTGATCAATGTCTACATGAGCTATGTCTGTGTGATCAATGTCTACATGAGCTATGTATGTGTTATCAATGTCTACATGAGCTATGTCTACATGGGCTATGTCTACATGAGCTATGTCTGTGTGATCAATGTCTACATGAGCTATGTCTACATGAGCTATGTCTGTGTGACCAATGTCTACATGAGCTATGTCTACATGAGCTATGTCTGTGTGATCAATGTCTACATGAGCTATGTCTACATGAGCTATGTCTGTGTGATCAATGTCTACATGAGCTATGTCTGTGTGATCAATGTCTACATGGGCTATGTCTGTGTGATCAATGTCTACATGGGCTATGTCTGTGTGATCAATGTCTACATGAGCTATGTCTGTGTGATCAATGTCTACATGAGCTATGTCTGTGTGATCAATGTCTACATGAGCTATATCTGCGTGATCAATGTCTACATGGGCTATGTCTGTGTGATCAATGTCTACATGAGCTATGTCTGCGTGATCATTGTCTACATGAGCTATGTCTGCGTGATCAATGTTTACATGAGCTATGTTTGTGTGATCAATGTCTACATGAGCTATGTCTGCGTGATCAATGTCTACATGAGCTATGTCTGTGTGATCAATGTCTACATGAGCTATGTCTGTGTGATCAATGTCTACATGAGCTATGTATGTGTGATCAATGTCTACATTAGCTATGACTACATGGGATATGTCTGTGTGATCAATGTATGCGTGATCAATGTCTACATGAGCTATGTCTGTGTGATCAATGTCTACATGGGCTATGTCTGTGTGATCAATGTCTACATGAGCTATGTCTGTGTGATCAATGTCTACATGAGCTATGTCTACATGAGCTATGTCTACATGAGCTATGTCTGTGTGATCAATGTCTACATGAGCTATGTCTACATGAGCTATGTCTGTGTGTCCAATGTCTACATGAGCTATGTCTACATGAGCTATGTCTGTGTGATCAATGTCTACATGAGCTATGTCTACATGAGCTATGTCTGTGTGATCAATGTCTACATGAGCTATGTCTGTGTGATCAATGTCTACATGGGCTATGTCTGTGTGATCAATGTCTACATGGGCTATGCCTGTGTGATCAATGTCTACATGAGCTATGTCTGTGTGATCAATGTCTACATGAGCTATGTCTGTGTGATCAACGTCTACATGAGCTATGTCTGCGTGATCAATGTCTACATGGGCTATGTCTGTGTGATTAATGTCTACATGAGCTATGTCTGCGTGATCAATGTCTACATGAGCTATGTCTGCGTGATCAATGTTTACATGAGCTATGTCTGTGTGATCAATGTCTACATGAGCTATGTCTACATGAGCTATGTCTGTGTGATCAATGTCTACATGAGCTATGTCTACATGAGCTATGTCTGTGTGATCAATGTCTGCATGAGCTATGTCTGTGTGATCAATGTCTACATGGGCTATGTCTGTGTGATCAATGTCTACATGGGCTCTGTATGTGTGATCAATGTCTACATGAGCTATGTCTGTGTGATCAATGTCTACATGAGCTATGTCTGTGTGATCAATGTCTACATGAGCTAGGTCTGCGTGATCAATGTCTACATGGGCTATGTCTGTGTGATCAATGTCTACATGAGCTATGTCTGCGTGATCAATGTCTACATGAGCTATGTCTGCGTGATCAATGTTTACATGAGCTATGTCTGTGTGATCAATGTCTACATGAGCTATGTCTGCGTGATCAATGTCTACATGAGCTATGTCTGTGTGATCAATGTCTGCGTGATCAATGTCTACATGAGCTATGTCTGTGTGATCAATGTCTGTTTGATCAATGTCTACATGAGCTATGTCTACATGGGCTATGTCTACATGAGCTATGTCTGTGTGATCAATGTCTACATGAGCTATGCCTACATGAGCTATGTCTGTGTGACCAATGTCTACATGAGCTATGTCTACATGAGCTATGTCTGTGTGATCAATGTCTACATGAGCTATGTCTACATGAGCTATGTCTGTGTGATCAATGTCTACATGAGCTATGTCTGTGTGATCAATGTCTACATTGGCTATGTCTGTGTGATCAATGTCTACATGGGCTATGTCTGTGTGATCAATGTCTACATGAGCTATGTCTGTGTGATCAATGTCTACATGAGCTATGTCTGTGTGATCAATGTCTACATGAGCTATGTCTGCGTGATCAATGTCTACATGGGCTATGTCTGTGTGATCAATGTCTACATGAGCTATGTCTGCGTGATCAATGTCTACATGAGCTATGTCTGCGTGATCAATGTCTACATGAGCAATGTTTGTGTGATCAATGTCTACATGAGCTATGTCTGCGTGATCAATGTCTACATGAGCTATGTCTGTGTGATCAATGTCTACATGAGCTATGTCTGTGTGATCAATGTCTACATGAGCTATGTCTGTGTGATCAATGTCTACATGAGCTATGTCTGTGTGATCAATGTCTACATGGGCTATGTCTGTGTGATCAATGTCTACATGGGCTATGTCTGTGTGATCAATGTCTGTGTGATCAATGTCTACATGGGCTATGTCTGTGTGATCAATGTCTACATGGGCTATGTCTGTGTGATCAATGTCTACATGAGCTATGTCTGTGTGATCAATGTCTACATGGGCTATGTCTGTGTGATCAATGTCTACATGAGCTATGTCTGTGTGATCAATGTCTACATGAGCTATGTCTGCGTGATCAATGTCTGCGTGATCAATGTCTACATGAGCTATATCTACATGAGCTATGTCTGTGTGATCAATGTCTACGTGATCAATGTCTACATGAGCTATGTCTGTGTGATCAATGTCTGCATGAGCTATGTCTGCGTGATCAATGTCTACATGAGCTATGTCTGTGTGATCAATGTATACATGAGCTATGTCTACATGAGCTATGACTGCGTGATCAATGTCTACATGAGATATGTCTGTGTGATCAATTTCTACATGAGTTATGTCTGTGTGATCAATGTATAAATGGGCTATGTCTACATGAGCTATGACTGCGTGATCAATGTCTACATGAGATATGTCTGTGTGATCAATGTCTGCGTGAGCTATATCTGCGTGACCAATGTCTACATGGGCTATGTCTGTGTGATCAATGTCTACATGAGCTATGTCTGTGTGATCAATGTCTACATGGGCTATGTCTGTGTGATCAATGTCTACATGGGCTATGTCTGCGTGATCAATGTCTACATGAGCTATGTCTGTGTGATCAATGTCTGTGTGAGCTATATCTGCTTGACCAATGTCTACATGGGCTATGTCTGTGTGATCAATGTCTACATGAGCTATGTCTGTGTGATCAATGTCTACATGGGCTATGTCTGTGTGATCAATGTCTACATGAGCTATGTCTGTGTGATCTATGCCTACATGAGCTATGTCTGTGTGATCAATGTCTACATGGGCTATGTCTGTGTGATCAATGTCTGCGTGAGCTATGTCTGCGTGAGCTATGTCTGTGTGATCAATGTCTACATGAGCTATGTCTCTGTGATCAATGTCTGTGTGATCAATGTCTGTGTGATCAATGTCTACGTGAGCTATGTCTGTGTGACCAATTTCTACATGAGCTATGTATGTGTGATCAATGTCTACATGGGCTATGTCTGTGTGATCAATGTCTACATGGGCTATGTCTGTGTGATCAATGTCTACATGAGCTATGTCTGTGTGATCAATGTCTGTGTGATCAATGTCTACGTGAGCTATGTCTGTGTGACCAATTTCTACATGAGCTATTACTGTGTGATCAATGTCTACATGGGCTATGTCTGTGTGATCAATGTCTACATGGGCTATGTCTGTGTGATCAATGTCTACATGAGCTATGTCTGTGTGATCAATGTCTACATAGCTATGTCTGTGGTGATCAATGTCTACATGAGCTATGTCTGTGTGATCAATGTCTACATGAGCTATGTCTGTGTGATCAATGTCTACATGAGCTATGTCTGCGTGATCAATGTCTACATGGGCTATGTCTGTGTGATCAATGTCTACATGAGCTATGTCTGCGTGATCAATGTCTACATGAGCTATGTCTGCGTGATCAATGTTTACATAGCTATGTCTGTGTGATCAATGTCTACATGAGCTATGTCTGCGTGATCAATGTCTACATGAGCTATGTCTGTGTGATCAATGTCTACATGAGCTATGTCTGTGTGATCAATGTCTACATGAGCTATGACTACATGGGCTATGTCTGTGTGATCAATGTATGCGTGATCAATATCTACATGAGCTATGTCTGTGTGATCAATGTCTACATGGGCTATGTCTGTGTGATCAATGTCTACATGAGCTATGTCTGTGTGATCAATGTCTATATGGGCTATATCTGTGTGATCAATGTCTACATGAGCTATGTCTGTGTGATCAATGTCTACATGAGCTATGTCTGCGTGATCAATGTCTGCGTGATCAATGTCTACATGAGCTATGTCTACATGAGCTATGTCTGTGTGATCAATGTCTACGTGATCAATGTCTACATGAGCTATGTCTGTGTGATCAATGTCTGCATGAGCTATGTCTGCGTGATCAATGTCTACATGAGCTATGTCTGTGTGATCAATGTCTACATGAGCTATGTCTACATGAGCTATGACTGCGTGATCAATGTCTACATGAGATATGTCTGTGTGATCAATGTCTGCGTGAGCTATATCTGCGTGACCAATGTCTACATGGGCTATGTCTGTGTGATCAATGTCTACATGTGCTATGTCTGTGTGATCAATGTCTACATGGGCTATGTCTGTGTGGTCAATGTCTACATGAGCTATGTCTGTGTGATCAATGTCTGCGTGAGCTATATCTGCGTAACCAATGTCTACATGGGCTATGTCTGTGTGATCAATGTCTACATGAGCTATGTCTGTGTGATCAATGTCTACATGGGCTATGTCTGTGTGATCAATGTCTACATGAGCTATGTCTGTGTGATCTATGTCTACATGAGCTATGTCTGTGTGATCAATGTCTACATGGGCTATGTCTGTATGATCAATGTCTGCGTGAGCTATGTCTGCGTGAGCTATGTCTGTGTGATCAATGTCTACATGTGCTATGTCTCTGTGATCAATGTCTGTGTGTTCAATGTCTGTGTGATCAATATCTACGTGAGCTATGTCTGTGTGACCAATTTCTACATTGGCTATGTCTGTGTGATCAATGTATGTGTGATCAATGTCTACATGAGCTATGTCTATGTGATCAATGTCTGCGTGATCAGTGTCTACATGAGCTATGTCTGTGTGATCAATGTCTACATGAGCTATGACTGTGTGATCTATGTCTACATGGGCTATGTCTGCGTGAGCTATGTCTACATGGGCTATGTCTGTGTGATCAATGTCTGCGTGAGCTATGTCTGCGTGAGCAATGTCTATATGATGTTCATAAATAGAGGTGTCTCATAAGTCAGAAATGGCTGGTCCTTAATAGGGGTGACACTATAATAAACATACACTTTACTTTTATACGCATGAATGTTGACCCTATTTACATCATTTTGGAATGTCTTTATTAGTTACAATACTCAGATTCTGTGTCATATAATTGGGGGAGGGCATAATATAGGAAATTACACTCTGTAGAAATTTGCTTTTTCACCGATGTAGTGTCGCTTTAAATGGTTGAGTTATGTGTGGCTGAACACTCTGGATGAGATATGTTTGGAAGAGGTTTGCATGGATGAGTTATGTTTGGTTGAGTTATGTTTGGCTGACCACTATGGATGCGATATGTTTGGAAGAGGTATGCATGGATGGGCTATGTTTGGTTGAGTTATGTCTGGCTGACCACTCTGGATGAGATATGTATGGAAGAGGTATGCATGGATGGGCTATGTTTGGTTGAGTTATGTCTGGCTGACCACTATGGATGCGATATGTTTGGAAGAGGTATGCATGGATGGGCTATGTTTGGTTGAGTTATGTCTGGCTGACCACTCTGGATGAGATATGTTTGGAAGAGGTATGCATGGATGGGCTATGTTTGGTTGAGTTATGTCTGGCTGACCACTATGGATGCGATATGTTTGGAAGAGGTATGCATGGATGAGGTATGTTTGGTTGAGTTATGTCTGGCTGACCACTCTGGGTGAGCTATCTGGATGGCATTTAGCTACATCTGAATAATCACCCAATATACCAATTTTTAAAAATTGCTTATGTTCCGATAAGCGCGTTATTTATTTCATGACTTGCGTTGCAAGGGCCAATTCTATTCTGATTTTGATCAAGTCCACTAAAATGGCTGATCGTGGAAATATGCTTGGATATGGCCTAACATGTTTGTATGTATAGTGTCAAGCCTATGGTTTATCAAAATATTCTTTAAAACGCGTCTGTGGGCTGAACCCGTCGCCCAGAGACATATAATATGACTGAAGTTTAGACAAAATACTTTTAAATAGAAATGAGTGTGCATCGCGTGGGTCTATGTCGGCTGTAAAAAGTAATGTTTTAATTATGTCACAGTAAACGTTGTTTTATAAATAATGCGAATATATATTTAATAAGTTATCAACATGTGATGACTTGGCAGTTTTAAAACGAATGTACATATGGTAAGCATCAATACGTTGCCCGTATCTATAGTTACACCCCCTCTACTAGTGGAAGTCGTGATAGCGCAGTGGATGCGCGTTCGCTTCAGGTCCGGAGTTCGAGCCCCGCTGGAGCCGTTACGATTGTGCCCTTAGGCAAGGCATTTAAATTCCACGTTGCCTCTTCACTCTCCCTCGTGGCGATGGATTCCATCAGAAATGAGGTATCGGGAGTGATTAACATAAGTTGTAAGAACTTGTTTCGCAATCGAGCTAAAATAAATTTGTATAGCAAACAACGATATATGGAGCTAATACATCATGCATGAACTTGGGACATTTTTCTCAAATTCGTCGTATTTTGTTCGGATCATAATATTTCAAAATAGTCTCCTTCATATGGTTGTGTTTTAACCCTTTCCCCCATAAAGATGTAGTTTTTATTTCATACATGTGGCTTAAACCGAGGTCTCCTGTCGGTGCTTTACACTGTGCACGTAAAATAACCAGAGGAGATTCTGGAATGGGTCTCTGTCTGTATCATGCACTATCCTCCAAAATCTAAAATGACTAATATCTCCAGGAGGCGTCGCTCATATGGGCAACCGGTAGCGACGATAAATAAACGTAAAACACACACATACATGTGGCTGTAATTTACCAATCGTATCTAATGGATAAGCTGTGAACTTGCCTACTCCACATGCATTGAGGTTACTAGGAATTATTACGGGTTGTTTGTTATCTTTATCTTTAATATAGCTTGTTTGACTACTAATGTGTCGATCTATGTCAATAGGCATTGGCGTCGAGAGTCGCGTCTAAGGGCGAACGGGTTAAAGTCGAACAAACAGCTTCTATCATACAGCGACTCTACTGCAATTAATGGTGGATGAAGACTTTTTTATATTTATTTAAGTTTATTTAGCATCGCTACCGGTTTCCCAGTTGAGCGACGGGCGGTTTACCTAACTACACCTTTCCTGGGCAGGCTCCAGCGGTTAACCAGTACTTGGTGCACCAATCTCCGTAAGAAACTGTCAACCGTTTCATATAAAGAGACACGGTCTTAGCAGGGCTCGAACCCGTGACCATCAGTAATGATAGCTTACAGTTACGCATTCATCATCGCCATATTGGGCTATATCGACGGCGGGCAGTTTACCTAACAACATCTTTCCTGGGCTATCAGTAATGATAGGTTACAGTGGTATACAAATCAGAGACCCTAACCACTCGGTCACGGAGAATAAATACATTCGGTGCCTGCAACCATCTCGCATACCTGAATACCTTCAACCATCTCGCATACCTGAATACCTTCAACCATCTCGCATACCTGAATACCTTCAACCATCTCACATACCTGAATACCTTCAACCATCTCGCATACCTGAATACCTTCAACCATCTCGCATACCTGAATACCTTCAACCATCTCACATACATGAATACCTTCAACCATCTCGCATACCTGAATACCTTCAACCATCTCGCATACCTGAATACCTTCAACCATCTCACATACCTGAATACCTTCAACCATCTCACATACCTGAATACCTTCAACCATCTCATATACTTGAATACCTTCAACCATCTCACATACCTGAATACCTTCAACCATCTCACATACCTGAATACCTTCAACCATCTCGCATACCTGAATACCTTCAACCATCTCACATACATGAATACCTGCAACCATCTCACATACCTGAATACCTTCAACCATCTCGCATACCTGAATACCTTCAACCATCTCATAATTATACTTCCCAGTCCGAGGATCGTACTAGGGTTGCATTGATTAGAAACTAAGGTGTTAGCAACTGCGCTAATCGGACATTTTCCTGCACATTCGTTCTGGATACGACACTTTCCAATTAGAGACAGCTCTTCCCGAGTAGATACGACACTTTCCAATTAGAGACAGCTCTTCCCGAGTGGATACGACACTATCCAATTAGAGACAGCTCTTCCCGAGTAGATACGACACTTTCCAATTAGAGACAACTCTTCTCGAGTAGATACGACACTTTCCAATTAGAGACAGCTCTTCTCGAGTAGATACGGCACTTTCCAATTACAGACATGTCTTCCCGAGTAGATACGACACGTCCCAATTAGAGACAGCTCTTCCCGAGTAGATACGACACTTTCCAATTAGAGACAGCTCTTCCCGAGTAGATACGACACTTCCCAATTAGAGACCGCTCTTCTCGAGTAGATACGACACTTTCCAATTATAGACAGCTCTTCCCGAGTAGATACGGCACTTTCCAATTAGTGACAGCTCTTCCCGAGTAGATACGACACATTCCAATTATAGACAGCTCTTCCCGAGTAGATACGGCACTTTCCAATTATAGACAGCTCTTCCCGAATAGATACCGCACTTTCCAATTATAGACAGCTCTTCCCGAGTAGATACGGCACTTTCCAATTAGAGACAGCTCTTCCCGAGTAGATACGACACTTTCCAATTATAGACAGCACTTCCCGAGTAGATACGGCACTTTCCAATTATAGACAGCTCTTCCCGAGTAGATACGGCACTTTCCAATTAGAGACAGCTCTTCCCGAGTAGATACGGCACTTTCCAATTATAGACAGCTCTTCCCGAGTAGATACGGCACTTTCCAATTAGAGACAGCTCTTCCCGAGTAGATACGGCACTTTCCAATTAGAGACAGCTCTTCCAGAGTAGATACGGCACTTTCCAATTATAGACAGCTCTTCCCGAGTAGATACGACACTTTCCAATTAGAGACAGCTCTTCCCGAGTAGATACGGCACTTTCCAATTAGAGACAGCTCTTCCATACGACACTTTCCAATTAGAGACAGCTCTTCCCGAGTAGATACGGCACTTTCCAATTATAGACAGCTCTTCCCGAGTAGATACGACACTTTCCAATTAGAGACAGCTCTTCCCGAGTAGATACGGCACTTTCCAATTAGAGACAGCTCTTCCCGAGTAGATACGACACTTCCCAATTAGAGACAGCTCTTCCAGAGTAGATACGGCACTTTCCAATTAGAGACAGCTCTTCCCGAGTAGATACGACACTTTCCAATTATAGACAGCTCTTCCCGAGTAGATACGGCACTTTCCAATTATAGACAGCTCTTCCCGAGTAGATACGGCACTTTCCAATTAGAGACAGCTCTTCCCGAGTAGATACGGCACTTTCCAATTATAGACAGCTCTTCCCGAGTAGATACGGCACTTTCCAATTAGAGACAGCTCTTCCAGAGTAGATACGGCACTTTCCAATTATAGACAGCTCTTCCCGAGTAGATACGGCACTTTCCAATTAGAGACAGCTCTTCCAGAGTAGATACGGCACTTTCCAATTATAGACAGCTCTTCCCGAGTAGATACGACACTTTCCAATTAGAGACAGCTCTTCCCGAGTAGATACGGCACTTTCCAATTAGAGACAGCTCTTCCATACGACACTTTCCAATTAGAGACAGCTCTTCCCGAGTAGATACGGCACTTTCCAATTATAGACAGCTCTTCCCGAGTAGATACGACACTTTCCAATTAGAGACAGCTCTTCCCGAGTAGATACGGCACTTTCCAATTAGAGACAGCTCTTCCATACGACACTTTCCAATTAGAGACAGCTCTTCCCGAGTAGATACGGCACTTTCCAATTATAGACAGCTCTTCCCGAGTAGATACGACACTTTCCAATTAGAGACAGCTCTTCCCGAGTAGATACGGCACTTTCCAATTAGAGACAGCTCTTCCCGAGTAGATACGGCACTTTCCAATTATAGACAGCTCTTCCCGAGTAGATACGGCACTTTCCAATTAGAGACAGCTCTTCCCGAGTAGATACGACACTTTCCAATTAGAGACAGCTCTTCCCGAGTAGATACGGCACTTTCCAATTAGAGACAGCTCTTCCATACGACACTTTCCAATTAGAGACAGCTCTTCCCGAGTAGATACGGCACTTTCTAATTATAGACAGCTCTTCCCGAGTAGATACGACACTTTCCAATTAGAGACAGCTCTTCCCGAGTAGATACGGCACTTTCCAATTAGAGACAGCTCTTCCCGAGTAGATACGACACTTTCCAATTAGAGACAGCTCTTCCCGAGTAGATACGGCACTTTCCAATTAGAGACAGCTCTTCCATACGACACTTTCCAATTAGAGACAGCTCTTCCCGAGTAGATACGGCACTTTCTAATTATAGACAGCTCTTCCCGAGTAGATACGACACTTTCCAATTAGAGACAGCTCTTCCCGAGTAGATACGGCACTTTCCAATTAGAGACAGCTCTTCCCGAGTAGATACGACACTTTCCAATTAGAGACAGCTCTTCCCGAGTAGATACGGCACTTTCCAATTAGAGACAGCTCTTCCATACGACACTTTCCAATTAGAGACAGCTCTACCATACGACACTTTCCGATTAGAGACAACTCTACCATACGACACTTTCCTATTAGAGACAGCTCTACCATACGACACTTTCCAATTAGAGACAGCTCTACCATACGACACTTTACAATTAGAGACAGCTCTACCATACGACACTTTCCAATTAGAGACAGCTCTACCATACGACACTTTCCAATTAGAGACAGCTCTACCATACGACACTTTCCCTTTAGAGACAACTCTTCCCTACAGCACTTTCCAATTAGATACAGCTCTTCCATGCGACACTTTCCAATTAGAGACAGCTCTACCATACGACACTTTCCAATTAGAGACAGCTCTTCCATGCGACACTTTCCAATTAGAGACAGCTCTTCCATACGACACTTTCCAATTAGAGACAGCTCCTCCATACGACACTTTCCAATTAGAGACAGCTCTACCCAATTAGAGTATTCCATAATGAGAGACATCTGTAATTTTCTATTACCTCCCTTGGCAGATAAAGTCGGATTTATTCCAAAATGTGAATAGGTCCTTTTAGTTAGAATCCTTTGTTTTTACTGTTGTTCCCTAATCAGATGTTGCGGTATGATAATTGTGATTTTATCAAACACGTGTTAATTAAGTGATATCATTGTAAAAACAAATAAGTACCCATTGTATATACTGTAGTAGATCTGACGAGATATTTTAATTTAGTAAGCATACGAAGCGATAGTGGGATACTATTGCTAGCATGTTGTGCAAGGCAAACAACGATAAAAACAGAGGTAAACACTTAATAGGACCTATCTACTTTTATGGAGTATTCAGGAGCAGTAACTGAGCGATGTCTCTCATTATGTGTGCACGATACTGAACCAGTAGTACATCAATTACAATGAGCTTGACATGTGCAAGTACAAGACGTGACGGTGTTAGTGACAGGAACTTAATAACTGCACTACAGATAAAAGAAAAGGTATTCCGATTGGCTGACACTAATTTGTCTGGCTGTGCATGAAACATTTATATGTCCTTATATGTGAATAGTAAGTACAGCGTGTCAATTGTGTGATATACGAGGATGTGTATTGTGAGCTATTGTTCCGTGGATGGTAAATACATTGTATATACATGTGTATGGTTCGACCCCCCGTCTGATCCTAATAAAAATTAACAGTCTTTCAGATGGGACTTTAAACTGAGGTCTCGTGTCGGTCTGTTACATCGTGCACGCAAAAGAACCAGATGATACTCTGGAATGGGTCTCTGTCTGTATCATTGCACTATCCTCCAAAAATCTAAAATGACATCTCTTCAGGAGGCGTCGCTCATATGGGCAACCGGTAGCGACGATAAATAAGCGTAAAATACACAAATAGCATATCGTGACTTTAAACCAAGGTCTCGGGTCGGTGCTTTACACCATGCACGTAAAAGAACGAGAGGAGATTCTGGAATGGGCCTCTGTCTGTATCATTGCACTATCTCTTCAGGAGGCGACGCCCATATGGGCAACCGGTAGCGACGATAAATAAACGTAAATAAACGTAAAACAAACACTAGCATGAGAAAAGTAGCATACATGACACTAGAGTTTATGCTTCCCATTGAAATACAGACACAACGTTGTGTTCCCAGCCACTGTAGTTTGAAATATGGTCAACGTGAATGTTCTCGGAAACAAATCATCGACGTCATCTAAGCGCGACGTTGTGTAGCGCAATTTAACGCTTGCTACATAATGTTCTATCATAGTCACAGCCTAAAACATAAAGAAAAATGTGTTTGCTTAAAGCGATATTACATCGCAAAAAGCAAATAAAATGTAATTTTTTCACGTATAAATGCATTGCTACTACAAATTCTTCCGAATACATTCGAACACTAATATTGAATCAATAAACAGTGTTTTTGTGGATTGAAAGTATGATTTCATATAACGGTCATCCATGCTCCTGAATTGACGTTTGTTTGTCACCGGAGTCTAAACGCGAGCTAATGTCGTTGAGAGATAATTTAAGTAAAAATAGTCTACAAATATATAGGCACAAATGTGAGATATAACGGTAAATCTGTATCATAAATCGTATTATTCAGGATTCACTAGTTGTATTATGCATGGATGGTTACATTATTTTGTTATGTCAACAAACCGCGTATACGACGTTTTGTTTATTAGTTGAAATACTCAGTATTTGAGGCAAATATTTGGAAAACATTTATACCATATAATAGGAAAATACATGCTGTAGAAATTTGTGTTTTCACTAATGTAGTGTCGTTAAGTGAATGATCAAGTAGTTCACTCATAAACATAGAAAGCTAACATTACCACTTGTCCAGTTGTGGCTATCGCCACGAGCGACATATTACTTTCAATGTTTCAATCGAGCTAAAATAAATTTGTATAAAATAAAATAATGTTTCAATGTTCCCTTCAGTGAAACACAAATCGACCATACACTCAATCAAAACAAATATCCTCTATATAAGTAATACAAAGTATTTTAAATAATGAGTATACATTGTACATGTATTGCAATATCCGCTGAATGCCTTAGAGGTTACGTGTACTCTAACGTTTGTTCGTACGTACATGTGTCACCATGGTATGGCATGGCGGGACAGGTACATGCTCCAGTCTGCCGCGACTCCCGTTACATTCCCTAGCATACCTGCACGTTATATCAGAAATTACATGAGCATTAACTTGATATCGTTCCCCACCAGACACTGTTACATACTCTAGAACAATATGGTGTCACCGCCAACATAAACCACTGTTTCAGTGACTTGCTCACCAACACAAGTATGAGAGTTGTTGTTGAGGGAGACAACTCAGAACCATTCACGGTCGACTCAGGTGTTCCCCAAGGAGCAGCGCTTGGATCACTATTATTCCATTGCAACATCAACGACATTCCAGTGTCTGTCAAATATACGGTACGTCTATTTGCCGATGACTGTTTCTGTTTAATATACACCAGAAACAGTAAATACCATGGAAATACGGGCCGATACCTGGGGAATGCGATTTAATGCGAATAAATGCTACATTAAAAAGAAAGTCTAAACTTTATTTATTTTACAATGATTGCGAAGCAAGTTCTAACAACTTATATTAATCGCTCTCGTTGGCGCGGATGAAAGCGTATATGTGGTCATTCGTGTGGGGAGGAAACCGGAGTACCCGAAGAAAACCCACCTGTCCGGTCTGGCGACAACCGTACCAGCTCACATACTTCCCGGTACAAGGGTCGAACCCGGGTTGGAGTGGTGAGAAGCGTGCGCGCTAACCACTGCGTTAATCGAACCAATGGAGTTCTCAATTCATCACTAATAATATGCCAACCGGTAGTCCGGCAAATAAGCCCGTTATTAGTACATTGTATACATAAATCTGCCTCTGATATGATTTGACATTCGACCTGTCAAAATGACAAACATTATCTCAAACCGGATTGAACGTGTTTATAATAAAGAGTGAATCGAGTGATGGGAAATGTCCCCCCCCTTACTCTCCAAGCTATGGCGTGTGGCGTCCGTGGTCCAGTGGTAGAGCGTCGGATTTGTAATCGAATGATCCCGAGTTCGATACTCGGTAGGGCCAAGTAGGTAGGCCTAGTAATTGAATTTAATTGAGCACGGCACACCACACACATTGCTTAGTTATGGTGTCTTCTTACGGCCTGCAATACGCTACTTAGGTCGGTTAGGCTTGCCCATGCAAACATGTCTAGGTCTCCGCAAGGGGCTTGACATTAATGGAACCTATTTTCTAGCTATGCTTTGATTACTCGCACATGTTGAGGATTTTGATTCTGTGAGATTCTGTGGAAAGTATAAAAGAAATATCACGCGTATTCATGAAATGTGTGGCATCGTGTATTATGACGATGACGCTGCTGGTTTAGGATATGCTATGTCATATGGGGTGGGTGGGGTAAGGGTACACGGCTATGTCATATTTGGTGGATGGGGAATGGGTACACGGCTATGTCATATGGGGTAGGTGGGGTAAGTGTACACGGCTTTGTCATATGGTGTGGGTGGGGTAAGGGTACACATTATTTTACATAAACGTTTGTTGCAAAATATACCGTTTATATAATCAGTGGCATTATGGGATACGTTCATAATCAGGATTTGATCAAACGAAACCATTCCTGATGATTAAGTTTGCTCATATACAGTCAAACCTGTCTTAAGCAGCATGTCGAGGTAACCCCAGAAAGTGGCTGCTTAGCACATGTGGCTGCTTAATAGATGTCATATGTATAATAAAACACCGTATTGGGAATATGGTTGCTTAATACAGGTTGACTGCTTATAATGGAGGTGACCACTAACACATGTTTGACTGTACTCCTGTTTTCTGTTTCAATCGTTATATATGCGTAATATAAACATTGTTATTGTAAGTGGCTTGTGATGTTGTTTGACCAAATTCTGCATTATCGTGACATATCCGCCATAGCTGCAGGGCTTTCGTGGGCGAGTCTGTTCAATAACAAAAAATATTATTGTTTGCCGTCTGCTGTACATTAATGTCGTCTGTCTGCAAATGCGCACTATCGATGACACTTTTACAGCTGGACATGCATGTCAATTTATAATTGATATAGATAGCTGGAGTAAGACAAAGGTCTGTGTGAGAATATCTTCAAAATATACGGAACAGGCAACACACAACACACACATATTTTTCTTGAAAGCTACTAACACCGTTAGTATTTGCGGAACCACATTCCGTCGTTGCTGATAGACATCATTTGAGACCCGTAACCGTGAAGATAGTCGTGTCTTCTGGTAGTACACAAATACCCTGAATTGCGTCTACCTTCTGACGGTCTGCGATACTAATATGTAGTACATGACTACCATGAACATATCCGTATCGTCTGCTGGCCTACATATATATACTGAGTCAAAAAAGAAACGATACCAAACCAACTTGACGAAACAGATGCACACATATAAATGCCTGTGATAAGCCACCACTTTTCAGTTCGGAGTGACGTATGACTATGATATTCATCCATATACACAGGTAAATAATGCATCCATATTTTCCTAACGCCGATTTTCCTTTTTGCACGTGATCACCGAGGAACACGATTTGCTATACATGGATAGATCCACAAACCTATTTGTTGTACTCATATTGTAATTACTTCGAGCAAAAACACCAAAACGATTTGCATTTTCCTCAAAAGAAATGCCCAGACTCGACCAAAATGCGAGAATGCTAGCAATTGGGATGGTTGAAGCTGGTTTACGTCATAACGACGTCGCTAATCGTCTCGGTGTGTCCCGGATCACGATCACACGTCTACTTGGACGATACTGAACACGTGGATCAACTGACGACCGCCCACGTACTTGTCGACCACGCGTAACGACGCCAGAACAGGGCCGTCATATTCGGACGTCACAATTACGTGACCGCTTCTTGCCCGCATCTCATACCACCATCATTACTCCTGGGAGGACCAACAATAGAATCAGTGCTCAAACAGTTCGGAACAGGCTCGCTGAACGTGGAATCCGTCCATACAGACCGTACACCGGGCCCATGTTGACGCGACGTCACCGGAACGAACACCGTGAGTGGACGGGTAAACATGCACGTTGGACTCGCTTACAGTGGAATTCCGTTATACTTAGTGACGAATCGCGTGTCTGTTTACGGCGTGCGGATGGCAGGGCTCGAGTTTACCGTCGACAGGGAGAACGTTACGCCGATGCCTGTGTACGTGAGGTGGATTGGTTTGGAGGCGGTAGCGTTATGGTATGGGGCGGCATCACATTCGACATTCGACGGCTGCACACAACTGATTATTGTTGACGGAAACTTAACCGCACAGCGGTACTGTGACGAAATTATTACGCCCGTTGTTTTGCCATTCTTTAACGCCAATCGACGGGTCACACTGTTCCAACAGGACAACGCCAGATGCCATACTGCACGCATTACCACTCAATTATTGGAGCAGGGGAACATTGAACATTTACCGTGGCCAGCATTGTCACCAGACATGTCTCCGATAGAACATTTATGGGATACCTTAGACTGTCGTGTAAGACTCTGTCAGCCGGCGAAGTTACACCAACTGAGGGATATTCTGCGTCAGGAGTGGAACAACATTGACCAATATGAGATTCTGATACTTATTCGTTCCATGCAACGGCAATGCATTGCAGTGAGAGATGCCAATGGAGGTCATACACGGTATTGACTATTGTGTGAATATTCCACTTGACCCCTTGGTCACAAATGACACCACAACGTAACAGATAATGATGGTATGATCGAATTTTAAACTTGTAACATTGTCTCATATGTTTCAATCTCGGTACACGAAATTTCAGATGAATTGCTTATTTAGTAATTAAAATACATATATGTTTATACCATGTATCGTTTCTTATTTGACTCAGTATATATAGTCGTGTCTATGTATGTATGTTCCTTTAATGTCAAACCCCTCGCGGGGACTTAGACATGTTTTCCTGGGCAGGCTTAGCCGACCTAAGCGATTAACCAGTACTAAGTGTGTGAGGTGCCTTGCTCAATGACACTACATACGTGGCCAGACCGAGTATCGAACCCGGGACCGTTCGATTCCAAATCCGACGCTCTACCACTGGACCACGGACGCCACAGTGTCTTCTGACTGACGGCCTGTGGTATTCTGCTCTCATAAAGTGTGTCTCCTTTTGTACAGTACAAATAGGACATTGGGGTAGGAACAATTTAAACAGAAATGGGAATACTGGTTTTGTTATGTCCTAGGCCTGTGTAATATGACACAATAAAATCTTTTTCTCAACTCTTGGTGGAAATAAAAAAAATTGGCACTTTCACATATTTTCGAAATTTTTACCAGGAATTTCTGGAATTAATTTTTCTACAAAATATGAAGGTACGCATATTTGATTTAGAGTTTGGAGGTAATGAATATAATATATCTACATAGCAAAAATGCAATTTGAATGTTATCTGAACAAAAATACTTGCCTTTATGGACATTTTACGCTCTTTAATGATTTTCAGAAATATCAAAATTTTTAAAAGTTGCGTACATATGCAGTGTTTTATTTGCAGATTGATTTGTGCTCTGTAAAATATCTTAAATTCCAAGGACAACTTCGTTACATTGTTTGTCTAAACATTTAGTGTTTACTACAACATAATTCAGGGATATAAATGGTACACATTATCGGTCAGTGCTTTCGATTAAAACCCCTCAGCATGCTATAATATACATGTATTATGTGTTTGCAATATATTACTTTAAACGTATATCATTTTCAGCCATGTTTACATTCGTAGACAATGTCATGAATCATACCAATTATTAGTATAATGTGGTTAATCCATCAACTGTTGGTCACTGTCACTCGTTACTTTCATCAGGTCTAGGCCAGTTAGTACAAGACTGATTTCAGTTCCGACATACAACACTGCACGGTAACCCTAGTTTTCTGTAGCTACAACTTGAGGTTTTACAGCCCATCTTGCAGGAACAGCGTACTATTTTCAGTTTCTCTGGAGCAGGTGGCATATCAGTTTGTCGGGGAACAAGCATGTTTCCATGCAACTCCCAGCCATACTCAGTTGGATCATTAACGATTCCCTTCCATTCTAACATTTGTGCATATGCACGTAAACTGTGATACTTGCAGGCATTTCTTGTAGGTGGCAAAGACTTCGGGTCAATGTAGACATTGTTAGTGGCTACTTTCCGCAGAAACGAGTCAACACACAGTTGATTTAATGTAACTTGGTCTGGATTTCCTCCATATAAGCATATCATTGTAGCTTCACCTGCATTAATAATATCATCCTTGGTAATGTCTTCTAGATTTTCATTGAAAACTGAAGCACACTTACGAAATGAAGGACTTCTTTTGAAAGTCTTCAGAGCTGCTGACTTACCAATGCCACTAGGCTTGGACACTGTCGCAGTCCAGAAATGCATGTAGAAACAGTATATTGTTACATATTTCAGGGCCAATATGTTCTTGGACCTCGCTGACATTGCAGCATTTGTTCTTTTTTCCTTCTGAAATGAGTTGTATGCTATTCTCAAGGTTCCTGGCATAGTAAAACATTACTAATAAATCAGTGTCCTCACCAACGACAATTCTGTTCTGGCATAGTGAAGCATCTAGAGCTGATTTCACTATTAAGTAGTCAGCATCTGACTTGGCATTAATCACATTCACTCCAGCCTCCGCCAAATAACCTGACAATAAGTTTATGAACTTCTGTCTGTTCCTTTTGTTTAGACGTACCTGATGTTTCTATGAACTCATTATCATATCCAGTTCAATTTCAGCTCAAATTTGACCGCCTGTTCGTCTCCTGTGTGTATTGTCTTTCGTTGATGCTCCATCTTCATATACATCAAAAATGACTGAGCATGACTTGTACTTTTCAATGCAAAATTTAACACACGTCTAGTATATGGCCTTGTATGTTTGACCTCTCTCCCATGGGATCTTTTGCAATAGAGCACCACAATCTAAGACATAGCGTACATTACATACATTTGCATTCAGGCCAGTTAGTTTGTGTTTGTTGGAAACTGTCTTGAGCATTTCAGTTTGGAGAGCTGACTTGTTTGCTTGACTTATCAGGCTGGGGCTCTCGAACAATGCTGGTGGGAAGGAACACAGTTCATGGGAGAAACACATGTCTAAATCCTCCTCTGGGACTTCGTTGTGAGCTGCTGATATCATTCTTTGAAAAAGAAGCTGTGGGTCTACCATGATCATTTCATTTTTCATCTCTGTATTTGCATCATCACGCATAGGAATGTCTTGTTTGTTTCTTCTGAACACATTGGATTCTGCCGGTTTGCCCGTCATATCGGTGAGTATAACTTTACTGATTTCATTTGTCCTATCCATTGACACTCTTTCATCGGCCACTACACCACTTGATATGCTTCTCAGCTCAGGTTCCGGTGTAAACGGGTTTCTGTTCACCAAATACTCAGCCATCACTATTATATCATCTTTTGCAAGTCTAGACTTTCCGCAATCCCCATGTTGTTCGCTCGTTACGTTTTGCTTTCCAGTTCAACCAGGTCGAGACAAAATCCACATTGTCCTTTGTAGCTCCCCGAGTCAGTCCACCAACGGTTTTTATACCTTTTCAATTATGAGATCTGTACTAAGACCTGCCCAGTATTTTTCATTCCGTCTAACAACATGTTTTTCGTCCATAAAGTGTTGATACGCATATGGATGCTTGTTCTGTATGTCAAGCATGTTGGACATGTAGATGTGTAATGATATTGTATAGGCAGTATGTCCAGATGCAGCCATGTATGGAAGCATATCCAAAACAGCTTGGAGGTGTATTCGCCAGTCTTGGTGTATTTCTTCAAGATGTCAAGCATTTCTATGTATTGTACCTATGGTCTTGATGTTCTTCCTTTACTTTTCATTTCTTCTATTTTAGCTTTCCATGTGTGTGCTAAATTCGTAACAATATCAGATCTCACCGCAGTCTTAATATCCTATGTTTTTGTTCATCTTCATCAGGTTGTTTAACACTTTCATTCATTAATTTCTTCACATACTTCTGTACTATCAATCACACCATCTTCACTTTCTCTTTCTCCATTTTCTCTGTCAGGATGTATTGCATCCACTTCATCTTCAGTGTTCTGATCTTCCAAATTCATAATCCATTCGCTATCCATCTGCGTCTCTACACTAATGTAGCTGGATAAGTCGATGTCAAAGTAGATAGACACAAGAATGATACCGAGTGCCAATTCTGCCAAGGCACGGCTCGTGAAATTGCCTTGCCACTTAGCATGTGTGGAACAGTGTTATCTGTATACACTGTCTGAAATAGCTCTGTCATACCCGAGTCAGTCATAAGATGGGCTATGCAACCCATGTAGCTCATCTGCATATGAAGTCCACCCTACCGAAGAACTATCTTCTTTAGATGGCTATCTGGTGTCTCTGTCTCTATTAAGCATTGAGCCTTCCATCAAAGTGGCTGATCAAATGTCAATACAGGTGTGACGTTATATGTCTCTAGTTATTCTGCTACAAAGATAAGGGTGGAGTATATACACGTTTCATTTGATGGATCCATGTCAATCATCGGCATGAAGAATGTAGAGGAAGCACCTGGGTGACTTCCATCGTAAATCATCTGCATGGTGCCATTCCATAGTGGTGACTTCGGTCTTAGTACCCACGATATCTTCCAAAGTATGTCTATATTGTACGTCTTGTCTTCTGTGATAGACTTCGGCAAGGCTTTAAAGACTAGTGTATTCTGATTCTTGTCATTTCCACAATATCAGAAGTAGAAAGGTTTGCCCTTGGAATAACCTTTTTGGATCAGCTTTCTGGGGTAACAATCGCAATTATGCCCATCCCATGACATGTATTCAGTTCGTCAATTGTTCGGATGTTATGACCAATATTATCAGCCATGAACTGCACAAATGAGTCGTCAGCGCATATTGGAATTTCAAGATTTTGTGTCAAGGCTGCGTTCTGTTCATACCGTAGCACTTCCCGATAGGAACTACAAAATCCTTAGTTCATTTAATGTATCTAACAGAAAACGTGACATGTCATGATATAGAAGAAACAAGTACCCTAAGTTCGAAATGTTTAGAATAATTATGTATTACTGAAAATATGCTTAAAATATCACCAAAATGTTTGATTATGATTCAGATATATGAATTCTTATTATGTTCAGTAGTATTACTTACCTACCATTATTGATACAATCCCGGTTATGTATACTACCAAGTCTGCTTCAATCTGAATCCTAAGACTACTGTTTACATACACAATATTAATGTATCCGAAAAAAGCTTATATAAATCGTTTTGAATATAATAATAAATATAACAGCAGTAAAGCAAGTGAAAAATGTCAGAAGTTTGACCTTGACCTTGAAAATGGGTGTCAAGGTCATCCTTAAATGACTGTACACTTTCTTAATTTGTTTACATCATTATACTCAAATGAGTATTTAGGGAGTATTAACTGTTTATGCCTACATATATCTGGCTAATGCTATATATCTCCACTTCATGCTTTTACCATTCCTGGTGACCTTGACCTTGAAAATAATTATATTTCCACCACGCTCAGAAAAAAAGATTTTATTTTTTCTGAAAGATGAAACCTTATAAATGATGGCAATATAGGTGCACTATCTGTTCAATTTTTTTCTCTGGTTCGGTCATTTTTTTGGCTAAATGTACTGCACTATTCTATTTCTGCCAGCCTGCGATATCATTGTGCAATGCATGGCTATCGTGAAGATATCCATGTCTTCTGACGGCATGTGCTACTAGAACTCAGTACATGGTTACCGTGAATATAGCCATGTCTTCTGACGGCCTGTTATACTATAACTCAGTATGTGGTTACCGTGAAGATAGCCATGTCTTCTGACGGCATGTGATACTAGAACTCAGTACATGGTTATCGTGAGGATAGCCGTGTCTTCTGATGGCCTGTGCTACTAGAACTCAGTACATGGTTACCGTGAAGATAGCCGTGTCTTCTGATGGCCTGTGATACTATAACGCAGTACATGGTTACCGTGAAGATAGCCGTGTCTTCTGACGGCATGTGATACTAGAACTCAGTACATGGTTACCGTGAAGATAGCCGTGTCTTCTAAAGGCATGCAACACCATAATGCCATGTATGGCTACCGTGAGGATAGCCGTGTGCATGCACTACCTCTACTACTGCCGTAAAGAAAGTAGTGTCTTCTGGCAGCCTGTAGTAGTAAGACACCCCGCGATACCGTAATGCAACGCATGGTTACCGTAACCATAGTGGTGTCACGGCATGTTAACGTGCAGTGCAGTTTGACAGTTTGCAGTACAATAGTATGTAATTAATACAGTGCATGGCTGCCGTGAATGTACACGCGTCTTCTCGCGGGTTGCAAACTTGCAATACACTACTATGCTATCGTAAAGATAGTCGTGTCTTCTCAATGCCTGTAATACGAGAACCTGCGTGACATACGTCATTCTTCAGACTGGTGTGCGAGAACCTGCGTGACATAGGTCACTCTTCAGACTGGTGTACGAGAACCTGCGTGACATACGTCATTCTTCAGACTGGTGTACGAGAACATGTGTGACATAGGTCATTCTTCAGACTGGTGTACGAGAACCTGCGTGACATAGGTCATTCTTCAGATTGGTGTACGAGAACCTGCGTGACATAGGTCATTCTTCAGATTGGTGTACGAGAACCTGTGTGACATAGGTCATTCTTCAGACTGGTGTACGAGAACCTGCGTGACATAGGTCATTCTTCAGACTGGTATACGAGAACCTGCGTGACATAGGTCATTCTTCAGATTGGTGTACGAGAACCTGCGTGACATAGGTCATTCTTCAGATTGGTGTACGAGAACCTGTGTGACATAGGTCATTCTTCAGATTGGTGTACGAGAACCTGCGTGACATAGGTCATTCTTCAGACTGGTGTACGAGAACCTGTGTGACATAGGTCATTCTTCAGATTGGTGTACGAGAACCTGTGTGAAATAGGTCACTCTTCAGACTGGTGTACGAGAACCTGCGTGACATAGGTCATTCTTCAGATTGGTGTACGAGAACGTATGTGACATAGGTCATTCTTCGGACTGGTGTACGAGAACCTGCGTGACATAGGCCATTCTTCAGATTGGTGTACAAGAAACCTGTGTGGCATAGGTCATTCTTCAGATTGGTATACGAGAAACCTGTGTGGCATAGGTCATTCTTCAGATTGGTATACGAGAAACCTGTGTGGCATAGGCCATTCTTCAGATTGGTATACGAGAAACCTGTGTGGCATAGGTCATTCTTCAGATTGGTATACGAGAAACCTGTGTGGCATAGGCCATTCTTCAGATTGGTATACGAGAAACCTGTGTGGCATAGGTCATTCTTCAGATTGGTATACGAGAAACCTGTGTGGCATAGGTCATTCTTCAGATTGGTATACGAGAAACCTGTGTGGCATAGGCCATTCTTCAGATTGGTATACGAGAAACCTGTGTGGCATAGGTCATTCTTCAGATTGGTATACGAGAAACCTGTGTGGCATAGGTCATTCTTCAGATTGGTATACGAGAAACCTGTGTGGCATAGGTCATTCTTCAGATTGGTGTACGAGAAATCTGCTTGACATATGCCATTCTTCAGACTGGCGTACGAGAAACCTGCGTGACATAGCTAATTCCTCAAACATGTGTATTCTATTTTGGTCATATCGTCCAGTTTGGAATTCTTGACACATGTGTAGATACTCTTATTCTAGTAATGAAAACCCTCAAAAACGGTTTTACTTCAGTTAGTTTGTGAAATGAAGTAGGTATACAATGGTTTATAATACATTTTATTTCGAATGAGTAGATTTTCCTTTCCATCACTGACGATGTAGTGCAATTTCGTGTCGAAATTCTCGCCCTGTCGCTTCCAAGAATCATGGTGGAGTGTTGTTCATTAATTCTGTATATCTCTTTTCTCCTCTATGTTCATTTACTTTTTGTTTCTCATCTTCTAATTGTTGTTTCTTTTTCATTTAATTTTCAAAACCTGTCATGTTCTGTACTCTTAAAGTATTACATATTTATATAAATATTATGAATTAAGTTTAGTAATGTTATATGTAAGTACATATATATTATCATTCTAAAACATTACATTTTCCCTAAAGAAAAAGCATTGATTTATGAAATTGTAAACTATTATGCCATGAAATGTTTGTGTATATTATTTAGAAAGGAGAGGACAATCATAAGCTATACAGCTTTCTGTCCAATTCCTTATATCAGTTGTTGTAAATAATCATGTATTGACAGAAAATAAATATGTTTAAACTAAAACCCTCAAATTCTTAGGCAATACATCTAGATAACAGTCATATATAAGTGTTAATTTACAATTTTAGGCAAGGTAGTGGGTAATCTATACCCACTATAATGAGAGATATTGTAGACGAGTATCTGTTCATGTTAATACACGTATGCCCATGTTATAACGAAATTAGACAGAGATATATCAACAGATAACACAGTACCGTCCATCTATGTTCAAATTTATTGAACCGATAACTTCAACCAAAAAAGAGGTTTTATTAAACCTAGCGAAATGTATAAAAGAGGCAATTGTAATAAGAAGTACTATTGTAAATGCTAGAAATTAATTATCATCGGTTGCGCCAAATTGAAAATTAAGATAACACATAGTTACATTTATGTATTAATAAGTAAACAACACATATCAAAATGCGTGTATTACCACAGGAACCTTTTATTTTTTAATTTAATAGAGGGGGTGTCCTAGGATAGAGTTACGAGACCGTTGGTGGCTTATGGATACAATTTCAAGTTCCTGTGGTATTACTCATGTACTACCATGTTTTAGAATCAATAAGCTATGTATATATATGGTGCAAACTGTAATTGATTGATAGCATACGGTTTACATTAAATGTATTCAATCTATGTTCATCCGCTATACCGTAAATAGAATCATAATTATTTTAATACTATACGTAAATCTGTAAATAGAATCATAATTATTTTAATACTATACGTAAACCTGTAAATAGAATCATAATTATTTTAATACTATACGTAAATCTATAAATAGAATCATCATTATTTTAATACTACGTAAATCTGTAAATAGAATCATCATTATTTTAATACTATACGTAAATCTATAAATAGAATCATCATTATTTTAATACTATACGTAAATCTATAAATAGAATCATCATTATTTTAATACTACGTAAATCTGTAAATAGAATCATCATTATTTTAATACTACGTAAATCTGTAAATAGAATCATCATTATTTTAATACTATACGTAAATCTATATATAGAATCATCATTATTTTAATACTATACGTAAATCTATTTAACAGTGTGAATATATGCATGTTAATTATATCACGTGACCACTATATAATTGTATAATTATGTTATATTATATTTCGGGTTTTACGCCTGCATCAGCACCATTTTGGGCTATATCGCCGGCGGGCAGTTTACCTAACAACACCTTTCCTGGGCAGGCTCCAACGGTTAAACAGTAATTGGGTGCACCAACCTCCGTAAGAAACTGCCAACTTGTTCATATAAATGAGACACGTTCTGAGCGGGGCTCAATTATATAATATACGTGTGTTTATGACGATGTACCATGTACAAGTCTTGAAATAAACGTATGTTATGTTCTGTTCTGTTCCTAAAGACAGCACAACCGTTATTCTGGTGGGGTTCGAATTCACCACTGTTTCGTCACGGACAATTATGTCATGCATCGGACAGATCTACGAGATAGTACGTGATGTAGGTCAAACCCAGATTGTACTGACATCGTAATCAATTTACGTTTCGCATGGAATACAAAACAATCCGAAACTAAAAGCTGGTGTCTGAAGCGAACGTTAAGTGTCGTGTCACATGAGTGTACGTTACCAACGCTGCGTCATTAGTGTGTGTGGGTTGCTGACAGCACAATGTTTATTTTGGCGAGCAAAAACTTATATAAAACGGTAATTAATTATTTACAAAACTGTCACCAAGATATTATTCTTAAGCAAATGTCTGTGTGCATGCATGTCTGCGCGCTAATGTGGATGTAGCTGGGGGTGGGGAGGGGAGGGGTCTACTACTGTGTACATGCATGTCTGCGCGCTAATATGGATGTAGTTGGGGGTGTGGAGGGGGCTACTACTGTGTACATGCATGTCTGCGCGCTAATGTGGAGGTAGTTGGGGAGGGGGCTACTACATTGTGGACGTTAAATATACGATACGCGCGTGTGTGTTTTACGTTTATTTATCGTCGCTACCGGTTGCCCATATGAGCGACGCCTCCTGAAGAGATTAGTCATTTTAGATTGTTGGAGGATAGTGCAATGATACAGACAGAAACCCATTCCAGAATCCCCTCTGGTTCTTTTATATGAGCAACCGGTAGCGACGATAAATAAACGCCAAACAAACCGAATACTTCATCGTTTAGTTTATACACATTTATTTTAGCTCGATTGCGAAACAGGTTCTTTCAACTTATATTAATCACTCTCGAGACCTAATTCCTAATGGAATTCATCGTCATGAAGGAGAGAAGAGGCAATGTGGAACTTAAATGCCTTGCCTAAGGGCACAATCGTAATGGCTCCAGTGGTGCTCGAACCCCGGACCGTTCGCACCTGAGGCGAACGCACTACCATACGTTAGTATAGTCACTTCATCGTAGTCACCCAAATGCATTTATGCGATGGCGACTTTAAATAAACTTAACAATGAATACTTCATCTTCAACAATATGCCTTTCGCCGCTTGTTAATTGAAGACGTATATATGTATACCCATCTCAATGCGAGTGCATTAAAACTGATGGAGTTGACGCCACAAGGTAGCCTGGGAACAGGCGTCGATACATTTTGCCTGGTCAGTCAAATAAATGTATTTCAACACCGAGACTATTAATTGGGCCGTATTGAGTTTCTGATCATGTCATTTTGCCAGAAGCTAAAAAGTGAAAAAAATCGACAGACTGGCACCCAGGCTAGCCACAATTAAGGTTCAGATGGCTTACGTCGTAATAGTAAAGTACATACGTGGGCATACTTCAAGGCTTATCATCAAACATGAAAGCCCTGACAATATACGAGTCGCCAAGATGTGTGTGTGTGTGTATTTAACATGAAATACAGTATGTACAATCAAACCTGCCGTAAACAGCCAGTCAATGGAATCACAGAAAGTGGCTTCTTAGCACTGGTGGCTGCTTAATAGCGGTAAAATGTATAGCGAAACAACATATTGGGAATCTCGAAACTGGCTGCTTAATGCAGGTTGGCAGCTTAACTGAGGTGACCACTAACATAGGTTGACTGTATAATAATAATAATAATAATAATAATACTAATAAAGACTTTATTTAACGAGAGAACTCATTTGAATAATAAATTAAATCTACCATGAGGCCTTGAAACAAATTAAAACATGAAATAGTATAGTGAAACATGTAAACAGTAACCAGTAAAACTTTCATAGGAAATAAGATATAAGCTGCAAGAAGGGAGGGAATTCCACACTATAAGAAAGATTTTCTAAAAACTAAATGGCATTTGGCAAATTAAATAAATAATCAAAATAAGAGAGCACTGTGCAGATCGGATACCTCTGTTCACCGCTAGCAGATACCTTGTTAAATATACGATGGTAGTATTCCAGTCATATCCAGAAACATCGAGCATTTCTGAGAATTTATTACCTCCCTTTAATGACTAAATTTCGTGTAATATAACATTTATGAAACATAAACAATCATGGATCTTGATCATAAGGGGCTGTGCCATCTTCAATGTGCTAGATATTGACCCAAAACAAATACATCGAAAATAAACAACACAAAGCACTATCACCACGTTCAGTTTTAATATATTAAATATTGGCCCAACTGTGATGTTTATAAATGAAAACTTCAGTT
>CM026394.1:10093871-10120933 GCA_014843695.1 Archivesica marissinica | reverse complement strand
ATTGGTTGATGTTTCATTGTGCTACGTACCATTTGTTGATGTTCCATTGTGCTACCTGCCATTGATTGGTGTTTCATGGTGCTTCGTGCCATTGGTTGAAGTTTCATTGTGCTACGTACCATTGATTGATGTTTCATTGTGCTACGTGCCATTGGTTGATGTTTCATTGTGCTACCTACCATTGATTGATATTTCATGGTGCTACGTGCCATTGGTTGATGTTTTATTGTGCTACGTACCAATGGTTGATGTTTCATGATGCTACCTACCATTGGTTGATGTTTCATTGTGCTACTTACCATTGATTGATGTTTCATGATGCTACGTGCAATTGGTTGATGTTTCATGGTGCTACCTGCCATGGGTTGATGTTTCATGGTTATACGTGCCATTGGTTGATGTTTCATTTTGCTACGTGCCATTGATTGATGTTTCATTGTGATACGTGTCATTGGTTGATGTTTCATTGTGCTACGTGACATTGGTTGATGTTTCATTGTGCTACGTGACATTGGTTGATGTTTCATTGTGCTATCTGCCATTGGTTGATGTTTCATGGTGCTACGTGCCATTGGTTGATGTTTCATGATGCTACCTACCATTGGTTGATGTTTCATGATGCTACCTGACATTGGTTGATGTTTCATGGTGCTACCTACCATTGGTTGATGTTTCATTGTGCTACCTACCATTGGTTGATGTTTCATGGTGCTACGTGCCATTGATTGATGTTTCATGATGCTACGTGTCATTGATTGATGTTTCATTGTACTACGTGTCATTGATTGATGTTTCATGGTGCTACGTACCATTGATTGATGTTTCATGGTGCTACGTGACATTGGTTGATGTTTCATGGTGCTACGTGACATTGGTTGATGTTTCATGGTGCTACGTGACATTGATTGATGTTTAATGATGCTACATGCCATTGGTTGATGTTTCATTGTGCTACCTGTCATTGGTTGATGTTTCATGGTGCTACCTGCCATTGGTTGATGTTTCATTGTGCTACCTACCATTGGTTGATGTTTCATTCTGCTACCTACCATTGATTGATGTTTCATTGTGCTACCTGCCATTGATTGATGTTTCATTGTGCTACCTACCATTGGCTGATGTTTCATGGTGCTACGTGACATTGATTGATGTTTCATGGTGCTACCTACCATTGGTTGATGTTTCATGGTGCTACGTGACATTGATTGATGTTTTCATTGGGCTACCTACCATTGGTTGATGTTTCATGATGCTACGTGCCATTGGTTGATGTTTCATGGTGCTACCTGCCATTGGTTGATGCTTCATGGTGCTACCTGCCATTGATTAATGTTTCATGGTGCTACCTACCATTGGTTGATGTTTCATGGTGCTACCTGCCATTGGTTGATGCTTCATGGTGCTACCTGCCATTGATTGATGTTTCATGGTGCTACCTACCATTGGTTGATGTTTCATGGTGCTACCGGCCATTGGTTGATGTTTCATGATGCTACCTACCATTGGTTGATGTATCATGGTGCTACCTACCATTGGTTGATGTTTCATTGTGCTACCTACCATTGATTGATGTTTCATTGTGCTACCGGCCATTGGTTGATGTTTCATGATGCTACGTGCCATTGGTTGATGTTTCATGGTGCTACCTGCCATTGATTGATGTTTCATGATGCTACGTACCATTGGTTGATGTTTCATGGTGCTACCTGCCATTGGTTGATGCTTCATGGTGCTACCTGCCATTGATTAATGTTTCATGGTGCTACCTACCATTGGTTGATGTTTCATGGTGCTATCTGCCATTGGTTGATGCTTCATGGTGCTACCTGCCATTGATTGATGTTTCATGGTGCTACCTACCATTGGTTGATGTTTCATGGTGCTACCGGCCATTGGTTGATGTTTCATGATGCTACCTACCATTGGTTGATGTATCATGGTGCTACCTACCATTGGTTGATGTTTCATTGTGCTACCTACCATTGATTGATGTTTCATTGTGCTACCGGCCATTGGTTGATGTTTCATGATGCTACTTGCCATTGGTTGATATTTCATGGTGCTACCTGCCATTGATTGATGTTTCATGATGCTACGTACCATTGATTGATGTTTCCTTGTGCTACGTGCCATTGATTGAAGTTTCATTGTGCTACGTGTCATTGCTTGATATTTCATTGTGTTACATGACATTGATTGATGTTTCATTGTGCTAAATGACATTGATTGATGTTTCATTGTGCTACGTGACATTGATTGATGTTTCATTGTGCTACGTGCCATTGATTGATGTTTCATGATGCTACTTGACATTGGTTGATGTTTCATGGTGCTACCGGCCATTCGTTGATGTTTCATGGTGCTACGTGCCATAGGTTGATGCTTCATGGTGCTACGTACCAGTGGTTGATGTTTCATGATGCTACCTACCATTGGTTGATGTTTCATTGTGCTACGTGTCATTGGTTGATGTTTCATGGTGCTACCTATCATTGGTTGATGTTTCATTGTGCTACGTGCCATTGGTTGATGTTTCATTGTGGTACGTGTCATTGGTTGATCTTTCATGATGTTACGTGATATTGGTTGATGTTTCATGGAGCTTCGTGCCATTGGTTGATGTTTCATTGTGCTACCTGCCATTGATTGATGTTTCATTGTGCTACGTGCCATAGGTTGATGTTTCATTGTGCTACCTACCATTGATTGATATTTCATGGTGCTACGTGCCATTGGTTGATGTTTCATTGTGCTACGTGCCATTGGTTGATGTTTCATTGTGCTACGTGCCATTGGTTGATGTTTCATGGTGCTATCTGCCATTGGTTGATGTTTCATGGTGCTACCTGCCATTGGTTGATGTTTCATGATGCTACCTACCATTGGTTGATGTTTCATGATGCTACCTGACATTGGTTGATGTTTCATGGTGCTACCTACCATTGGTTGATGTATCATTGTGCTACCTACCATTGGTTGATGTTTCATGGTGCTACCTGCCATTGGTTGATGTTTCATGATGCTACCTACCATTGGTTGATGTTTCATTGTGCTACCTACCATTGATTGATGTTTCATGATGCTACGTGTCATTGGTTGATGTTTCATGGTGCTACCTGCCATTGGTTGATGTTTCATGGTGATACGTGCCATTGGTTGATGTTTCATTGTGCTACGTACCATTGATTGATGTTTCATTGTGCTACGTGACATTGGTTGATGTTTCATTGTGCTATCTGCCATTGGTTGATGTTTCATGGTGCTACCTGCCATTGGTTGATGTTTCATGATGCTACCTACCATTGGTTGATGTTTCATGATGCTACCTGACATTGGTTGATGTTTCCTTTTGCTACCTACCATTGGTTGATGTTTCATGGTGCTACCTGCCATTGGTTGATGTTTCATTGTGCTACCTACCATTGATTGATATTTCATGGTGCTACGTGCCATTGGTTGATGTTTCATTGTGCTACGTACCATTGGTTGATGTTTCATTGTGCTACGTGCCATTGGTTGATGTTTCATTGTGCTACGTGCCATTGGTTGATGTTTCATGGTGCTATCTGCCATTGGTTGATGTTTCATGGTGCTACCTGCCATTGGTTGATGTTTCATGATGCTACCTACCATTGGTTGATGTTTCATGATGCTACCTGACATTGGTTGATGTTTCATGGTGCTACCTACCATTGGTTGATGTTTCATTGTGCTACCTACCATTGGTTGATGTTTCATGGTGCTACCTGCCATTGGTTGATGTTTCATGATGCTACCTACCATTGGTTGATGTTTCATTGTGCTACCTACCATTGATTGATGTTTCATGATGCTACGTGCCATTGGTTGATGTTTCATGGTGCTACCTGCCATTGGTTGATGTTTCATGGTGATACGTGCCATTGGTTGATGTTTCATTGTGCTACGTGCCATTGATTGATGTTTCATTGTGCTACGTGACATTGGTTGATGTTTCATTGTGCTACGTGCCATTGGTTGATGTTTCATGGTGCTATCTGCCATTGGTTGATGTTTCATGGTGCTACCTGCCATTGGTTGATGTTTCATGATGCTACCTACCATTGGTTGATGTTTCATGATGCTACCTGACATTGGTTGATGTTTCATGGTGCTACCTACCATTGGTTGATGTTTCATTGTGCTACCTACCATTGGTTGATGTTTCATGGTGCTACCTGCCATTGGTTGATGTTTCATGATGCTACCTACCATTGGTTGATGTTTCATTGTGCTACCTACCATTGATTGATGTTTCATGATGCTACGTGCCATTGGTTGATGTTTCATGGTGCTACCTGCCATTGGTTGATGTTTCATGGTGCTACGTGCCATTGGTTGATGTTTCATTGTGCTACGTGCCATTGATTGATGTTTCATTGTGATACGTGACATTGGTTGATGTTTCATTGTGCTACGTGACATTGGTTGATGTTTCATTGTGCTATCTGCCATTGGTTGATGTTTCATGGTGCTACCTGCCATTGGTTGATGTTTCATGATGCTACCTACCATTGGTTGATGTTTCATGATGCTACCTGACATTGGTTGATGTTTCATTTTGCTACCTACCATTGGTTGATGTTTCATGGTGCTACCTGCCATTGGTTGATGTTTCATTGTGCTACCTACCATTGATTGATATTTCATGGTGCTACGTGCCATTGGTTGATGTTTCATTGTGCTACGTACCATTGGTTGATGTTTCATTGTGCTACGTGCCATTGGTTGATGTTTCATTGTGCTACGTGCCATTGGTTGATGTTTCATGGTGCTATCTGCCATTGGTTGATGTTTCATGGTGCTACCTGCCATTGGTTGATGTTTCATGAGCTACCTACCATTGGTTGATGTTTCCTGATGCTACCTGACATTGGTTGATGTTTCCTGGTGCTACCTACCATTGGTTGATGTTTCATTGTGCTACCTACCATTGGTTGATGTTTCATGGTGCTACCTGCCATTGGTTGATGTTTCATGATGCTACCTACCATTGGTTGATGTTTCATTGTGCTACATACCATTGATTGATGTTTCATGATGCTACGTGCCATTGGTTGATGTTTCATGGTGATACGTGCCATTGGTTGATGTTTCATTGTGCTACGTGCCATTGATTGATGTTTCATTGTGATACGTGACATTGGTTGATGTTTCATTGTGCTACGTGACATTGGTTGATGTTTCATTGTGCTATCTGCCATTGGTTGATGTTTCATGGTGCTACGTTTCATTGGTTGATGTTTCACTCTGCTACGTGTCATTGCTTAATGTTTCATTGTGCTACCTGACATTGGTTAATGTTTCATGATGCTACCTGTCATTGGTTGATGTTTCATTGTGCTACGTGCCATTGATTGATGTTTCATTGTGCTACCTGTCATTGATTGATGTTTCATTGTGCTACCTGTCATTGATTGATGTTTCATGATGCTACGTGTCATCTGTTGATGTTTCATTATGCTACGTGTCATTGGTTGATGTTTCATGGTGCTACGTGACAATGTTTGATGTTTCATTGTGCTACGTGCCATTGATTGATGTTTCATTGTGATACGTGACATTGGTTGATGTTTCATTGTGCTACGTGACATTGGTTGATGTTTCATTTTGCTATCTGCCATTGGTTGATGTTTCATGGTGCTACCTGCCATTGGTTGATGTTTCATGATGCTACCTACCATTGGTTGATGTTTCATGATGCTACCTGACAATGGTTGATGTTTCATGGTGCTACCTACCATTGGTTGATATTTCATTGTGCTACCTACCATTGGTTGATGTTTCATGGTGCTACCTGCCATTGGTTGATGTTTCATTGTGCTACCTACCATTGATTGATGTTTCATGATGCTACGTGCCATTGGTTGATGTTTCATGGTGCTACCTGCCATTGGTTGATGTTTCATGGTGATACCTGCCATTGGTTGATGTTTCATTGTGCTACGTGCCATTGATTGATGTTTCATTGTGATACGTGTCATTGGTTGATGTTTCATTGTGATACGTGACATTGGTTGATGTTTCATTGTGCTACCTGCCATTGGTTGATGTTTCATGATGCTACCTGTCATTGTTTGATGTTTCATTGTGCTACGTGTCATTAATTGATGTTTCATTGTGCTACTTGCCATTGGTTGATGTTTCATAATGCTACGTGTCATTGGTTGATGTTTCATGGTGCTACGTGTCATTGGTTGATGTTTCATTGTGCTACATGCCATTGGTTGATGTTTCATGATGCTACCTGCCATTGGTTGATGTTTCATGATGTTACGTGACATTGGTTGATGTTTCATGATGCTACATGTCACTGGTTGATGTTTCTTGGTGCTACCTGTCGTTGGTTGATGTTTCATTGTGCTACGTGTCATTGGTTGATGTTTCACTGTGATCAGTGTCATAGGTTGATGTTTCATTGTGCTACGTGTCATTGCTTGATGTTTCATTGTGCTACCTGACATTGGTTAATGTTTCATGATGCTACCTGTCATTGGTTGATGTTTCATTGTGCTACGTGCCATTGATTGATGTTTCATTGTGCTACCTGTCATTGATTGATGTTTCATTGTGCTACGTGTCATTGGTTGATGTTTCATGATGCTACGTGTCATTGTTTGATGTTTCATGGTGCTAGGTGACATTGGTTGATGTTTCATAGTGCTACGTGTCATTCGTTGATGTTTCATTGTGCTACCTACCATTGGTTGATGTTTCATGGTGCTACGTGACATTGATTGATGTTTCATGGTGCTACTTACCAATGGTTGATGTTTCATTGTGCTACGTACCATTGATTGATGTTTCATGGTGCTACGTGACATTGGTTGATGTTTCATGGTGCTACGTGTCATTGATTGATGTTTCATGATGCTACGTGTCATTGATTGATGTTTCATGATGCTACGTGTCATTGATATATGTTTCATGATACTACGTTTCGTTGATTGATGTTTCATGGTGCTACGTGCCATTGGTTGATGTTTCATGGTGCTACGTGCCATTGCTTGATGTTTCATTATGCTACGTGCCATTGGTTGATATTTCATGGTGCTACGTGCCATTGGATTGTGTTTCATGATGCTACGTGCCATTGGTTGATATTTCATGGTGCTACGTGCCATTGGTTGATGTTTCATGGTGCTACATGCCATTGGTTGATGTATCATGGTGCTACGTGCCATTGGTTGATGTTTCATTGTGGTACGTGTCATTGGTTGATGTTTCATGATGTTACGTGATATTGGTTGATGTTTCATTGTGCTACGTACCATTGGTTGATGTTCCATTGTGCTACCTGCCATTGATTGGTGTTTCATGGTGCTTCGTGCCATTGGTTGAGGTTTCATTGTGCTACGTACCATTGATTGATGTTTCATTGTGCTACGTGCCATTGGTTGATGTTTCATTGTGCTACTTACCATTGATTGATATTTCATGATGCTACGTGCCATTGGTTGATGTTTCATTGTGCTACGTACCAATGGTTGATGTTTCATGATGCTACCTACCATTGGTTGATGTTTCATTGTGCTACTTACCATTGATTGATGTTTCATGATGCTACGTGCAATTGGTTGATGTTTCATGGGGCTACCTGCCATGGGTTGATGTTTCATGGTGATACGTGCCATTGGTTGATGTTTCATTGTGCTACCTACCATTGATTGATGTTTCATGATGCTACGTGCCATTGGTTGATGTTTCATGGTGCTACCTGCCATTGGTTGATGTTTCATGGTGATACGTGCCATTGGTTGATGTTTCATTGTGCTACGTGCCATTGATTGATGTTTCATTGTGATACGTGTCATTGGTTGATGTTTCATTGTGCTACGTGACATTGTTGATGTTTCATTGTGCTACGTGACATTGGTTGATGTTTCATTGTGCTACGTGCCATTGGTTGATGTTTCATTTTGCTACGTGCTATTGGTTGATGTTTCATGGTGCTATCTGCCATTGATTGATGTTTCATGGTGCTACCTGCCATTGGTTGATGTTTCATGATGCTACCTGACATTGGTTGATGTTTCATGGTGCTACCTACCATTGGTTGATGTTTCATTATGCTACCTACCATTGGTTGATGTTTCATGGTGCTACCTGCCATTGGTTGATGTTTCATGTGCTACTGGTTTTCATGTGCTACCTACCATTGATTGATTTCATGATGCTACGTGTCATTGGTTGATGTTTCATGGTGCTACCTGCCATTGGTTGATGTTTCATGGTGATACGTGCCATTGGTTGATGTTTCATTGTGCTACGTGCCATTGATTGATGTTTCATTGTGATACGTGACATTGGTTGATGTTTCATTGTGCTACGTGACATTGGTTGATGTTTCATTGTGCTATCTGCCATTGGTTGATGTTTCATGGTGCTACCTGCCATTGGTTGATGTTTCATGATGCTACCTACCATTGGTTGATGTTTCATGATGCTACCTGACATTGGTTGATGTTTCATTTTGCTACCTACCATTGGTTGATGTTTCATGGTGCTACCTGCCATTGGTTGATGTTTCATTGTGCTACCTACCATTGATTGATATTTCATGGTGCTACGTGCCATTGGTTGATGTTTCATTGTGCTACGTACAATTGGTTGATGTTTCATTGTGCTATGTGCCATTGGTTGATGTTTCATTGTGCTACGTGCCATTGGTTGATGTTTCATGGTGCTATCTGCCATTGTTTGATGTTTCATGGTGCTACCTGCCATTGGTTGATGTTTCATGAAGCTACCTACCATTGGTTGATGTTTCCTGATGCTACCTGACATTGGTTGATGTTTCCTGGTGCTACCTACCATTGGTTGATGTTTCATTGTGCTACCTACCATTGGTTGATGTTTCATGGTGCTACCTGCCATTGGTTGATGTTTCATGATGCTACCTACCATTGGTTGATGTTTCATTGTGCTACCTACCATTGATTGATGTTTCATGATGCTACGTGCCATTGGTTGATGTTTCATGGTGCTACCTGCCATTGGTTGATGTTTCATGGTGATACGTGCCATTGGTTGATGTTTCATTGTGCTACTTGCCATTGATTGATGTTTCATTGTGATACGTGACATTGGTTGATGTTTCATTGTGCTACGTGACATTGATTGATGTTTCATTGTGCTATCTGCCATTGGTTGATGTTTCATGGTGCTACCTGCCATTGGTTGATGTTTCATGATGCTACCTACCATTGGTTGATGTTTCATGATGCTACCTGACATTGGTTGATGTTTCATGGTGCTACCTACCATTGGTTGATGTTTCATTGTGATACCTACCATTGGTTGATGTTTCATGGTGCTACCTGCCATTGGTTGATGTTTCATGGTGCTACCTGCCATTGGTTGATGTTTCATGGTGATACGTGCCATTGGTTGATGTTTCATTGTGCTACGTGCCATTGATTGATGTTTCATTGTGATACGTGTCATTGGTTGATGTTTCATTGTGCTACGTGACATTGGTTGATGTTTCATTGTGCTACGTGACATTGGTTGATGTTTCATTGTGCTATCTGCCATTGGTTGATGTTTCATGGTGCTACGTGCCATTGGTTGATGTTTCATGATGCTACCTACCATTGGTTGATGTTTCATGATGCTACCTGACATTGGTTGATGTTTCATGGTGCTACCTACCATTGGTTGATGTTTCATTGTGCTACCTACCATTGGTTGATGTTTCATGGTGCTACGTGCCATTGATTGATGTTTCATGATGCTACGTGTCATTGATTGATGTTTCATTGTACTACGTGTCATTGATTGATGTTTCATGGTGCTACGTACCATTGATTGATGTTTCATGGTGCTACGTGACATTGGTTGATGTTTCATGGTGCTACGTGACATTGGTTGATGTTTCATGGTGCTACATGACATTGATTGATGTTTAATGATGCTTCATGCCATTGGTTGATGTTTCATTGTGCTACCTGTCATTGGTTGATGTTTCATGCTGCTACCTGCCATTGGTTGATGTTTCATTGTGCTACCTACCATTGGTTGATGTTTCATTCTGCTACCTACCATTGATTGATATTTCATTGTGCTACCTGCCATTGATTGATGTTTCATTGTGCTACCTACCATTGGCTGATGTTTCATGGTGCTACGTGACATTGATTGATGTTTCATGGTGCTACCTACCATTGGTTGATGTTTCATGGTGCTACGTGACATTGATTGATGTTTTCATTGGGCTACCTACCATTGGTTGATGTTTCATGATGCTACGTGCCATTGGTTGATGTTTCATGGTGCTACCTGCCATTGGTTGATGCTTCATGGTGCTACCTGCCATTGATTAATGTTCATGGTGCTACCTACCATTGGTTGATGTTTCATGGTGCTACCTACCATTGGTTGATGCTTCATGGTGCTACCTGACATTGATTGATGTTTCATGGTGCTACCTACAATTGGTTGATGTTTCATGGTGCTACCGGCCATTGGTTGATGTTTCATGATGCTACCTACCATTGGTTGATGTATCATGGTGCTACCTACCATTGGTTGATGTTTCATTGTCCTACCTACCATTGATTGATTTTCATTGTGCTACCGGCCATTGGTTGATGTTTCATGATGCTACGTGCCATTGGTTGATGTTTCATGGTGCTACCTGCCATTGATTGATGTTTCATGATGCTACGTACCATTGGTTGATGTTTCATGGTGCTACCTGCCATTGGTTGATGCTTCATGGTGCTACCTGCCATTGATTAATGTTTCATGGTGCTACCTACCATTGGTTGATGTTTCATGGTGCTACCTGCCATTGGTTGATGCTTCATGGTGATACTAGCCATTGATTGATGTTTCATGGTGCTACCTACCATTGGTTGATGTTTCATGGTGCTACCGGCCATTGGTTGATGTTTCATGATGCTACCTACCATTGGTTGATGTTTCATGATGCTAAATGACATTGGTTGATGTTTCATGGTGCTACCTACCATTGGTTGATGTTTCATTGTGCTACATACAATTGGTTGATGTTTCATGGTGCTACGTGCCATTGATTGATGTTTTATGATGCTACGTGTCATTGATTATGTTTCATTGTACTACGTGTCATTGATTGATGTTTCATGGTGCTACGTGCCATTGGTTGATGTTTCATGGTGCTACGTGACATTGGTTGATGTTTCATGGTGCTACCTGCCATTGGTTGATGTTCCATGGTGCTACCTGCCATTGATTGATGTTTCATTGTGCTACCTACCATTGGTTGATGTTTCATTGTGCTACCTGCCATTGATTGATGTTTCATTGTGCTACTGCCATTGTTGATGTTTCTGTCTACACACCATTGGCTGATGTTTCATGGTGCTACCTGACATTGATTGATGTTTATGGTGCTACCTACCATTGGTTGATGTTTCATGGTGCTACGTGACATTGATTGATGTTTTCATTGTGCTACGTACCATTGGTTGATGTTTCATGATTCTACATGCCATTTGTTGATGTTTCATGGTGCTACCTGCCATTGGTTGATGCTTCATGGGGCTACCTGCCATTGATTAATGTTTCATGGTGCTACCTACCATTGGTTGATGCTTCATGGTGCTACCTGCCATTGATTGATGTTTCATGGTGCTACCTACCATTGGTTGATGTTTCATGGTGCTACCGGCCATTGGTTGATGTTTCATGATGCTACCTACCATTGGTTGATGTATCATGGTGCTACCTACCATTGGTTGATGTTTCATTGTGCTACCTACCATTGATTGATGTTTCATGGTGCTACCTGCCATTGGTTGATGTTTCATGATGCTACGTGCCATTGGTTGATGTTTCATTGTGCTACCTGCCATTGATTGATGTTTCATCATGCTACGTACCATTGATTGATGTTTCATTGTGCTACGTACCATTGATTGATGTTTCCTTGTGCTACGTGCCATTGATTGAAGTTTCATTGTGCTACGTGCCATTGATTGATGTTTCATTGTGCTACGTGTCATTGCTTGATGTTTCATTGTGCTACCTGTCATTGGTTGATGTTTCATTGTTCTACCTACCATTGATCGAAGTTTCATGATGCTACGTGCCATTGGTTGATGTTTCATGGTGCTACCTGCCATTGATTGATGTATCATGGTGATACGTGCCATTGGTTGATGTTTCATTGTGCTACGTGCCATTGATTGATGTTTCATTGTGATACGTGTCATTGGTTGATGTTTCATTGTGCTACGTGACATTGGTTGATGTTTCATTGTGCTACGTGACATTGGTTGATGTTTCATTGTGCTATCTGCCATTGGTTGATGTTTCATGGTGCTACGTGCCATTGGTTGATGTTTCATGATGCTACCTACCATTGGTTGATGTTTCATGATGCTACCTGACATTGGTTGATGTTTCATGGTGCTACCTACCATTGGTTGATGTTTCATTGTGCTACCTACCATTGGTTGATGTTTCATGGTGCTACGTGCCATTGATTGATGTTTCATGATGCTACGTGTCATTGATTGATGTTTCATTGTACTACGTGTCATTGATTGATGTTTCATGGTGCTACGTACCATTGATTGATGTTTCATGGTGCTACGTGACATTGGTTGATGTTTCATGGTGCTACGTGCCATTGGTTGATGTTTCATGGTGCTACGTGACATTGATTGATGTTTAATGATGCTTCGTGCCATTGGTTGATGTTTCATGGTGCTACCTGCCATTGGTTGATGTTTCATGCTGCTACCTGCCATTGGTTGATGTTTCATTGTGCTACCTACCATTGGTTGATGTTTCATTGTGCTACCTACCATTGATTGATGTTTCATTGTGCTACCTGCCATTGATTGATGTTTCATTGTGCTACCTACCATTGGCTGATGTTTCATGGTGCTACGTGACATTGATTGATGTTTCATGGTGCTACGTACCATTGGTTGATGTTTCATGGTGCTACGTGTCATTGATTGATGTTTTCATTGGGCTACCTACCATTGGTTGATGTTTCATGATGCTACGTGCCATTGGTTGATGTTTCATGGTGCTACCTGCCATTGGTTGATGCTTCATGGTGCTACCTGCCATTGATTAATGTTTCATGGTGCTACCTACCATTGGTTGATGTTCCATGGTGCTACCTGCCATTGATTGATGTTTCATTGTGCTACCTACCATTGGTTGATGTTTCATTGTGCTACCTGCCATTGATTGATGTTTCATTGTGCTACCTGCCATTGATTGATGTTTCATTGTTCTACACACCATTGGCTGATGTTTCATGGTGCTACCTGACATTGATTGATGTTTCATGGTGCTACCTACCATTGGTTGATGTTTCATGGTGCTACGTGACATTGATTGATGTTTTCATTGTGCTACCTGCCATTGGTTGATGTTTCATTTTGCTACGTGCCATTGATTGATGTTTCATGATGCTACGTACCATTGGTTGATGTTTCATGGTGCTACCTGCCATTGGATGATGCTTCATGGTGCTACCTGCCATTGATTAATGTTTCATGGTGCTACCTAACATTGGTTGATGTTTCATGGTGCTACCTGCCATTGGTTGATGCTTCATGGTGCTACCTGCCATTGATTGATGTTTCATGGTGCTACCTACCATTGGTTGATGTTTCATGGTGCTACCGGCCATTGGTTGATGTTTCATGATGCTACCTACCATTGGTTGATGTATCATGGTGCTACCTACCATTGGTTGATGTTTCATTGTGCTACCTACCATTGATTGATGTTTCATTGTGCTACCGGCCATTGGTTGATGTTTCATTGTGCTATCTGCCATTGGTTGATGTTTCATGGTGCTACGTGCCATTGTTTGATGTTTCATGATGCTTCCTACCATTGGTTGATGTTTCATGATGCTACCTGACATTGGTTGATATTTCATGGTGCTACCTACCATTGGTTGATGTTTCATTGTGCTACCTACCATTGGTTGATGTTTCATGGTGATACGTGGCATTGGTTGATGTTTCATGATGCTACGTGTCATTGATTGATGTTTCATTGTACTACGTGTCATTGATTGATGTTTCATGGTGCTACGTGCCATTGGTTGATGTTTCATGGTGCTACGTGCCATTGGTTGATGTTTCATGGTGCTCGTGACATTGATTGATATTTAATGATACTACGTGCCATTGGTTGATGTTTCATGGTGCTACCTGCCATTGGTTGATGTTTCATGGTGCTACCTGCCATTGGTTGATGTTTCATGGTGCTACCTACCATTGGTTGATGTTTCATTGTGCTACCTGCCATTGATTGATGTTTCATTGTGCTACCTGCCATTGATTGATGTTTCATTGTGCTACCTGCCATTGGTTGATGTTTCATGGTGCTACGTGCATTGTTGATGTTTCATGGCTACCTGCCATTGGTTGATGTTTCATGTGCTACCTGCCATTGGTTGATGTTTCATGGTGCTACCTGCCATTGGTTGATGTTTCATGGTGCTACCTACCATTGGTTGATGTTTCATGGTGCTACCTGCCATTGGTTGATGTTTCATGTTACATTGTTGATGTTTCATGTGCTACCTCCATTGGTTGATGTTTCATGGTGCTACGTGCCATTGGTTGATGTTTCATGGTGCTACTGCATTGTTGATGTTTCATGTCTACTGCCATTGGTTGATGTTTCATGGTGCTACCTGCCATTGGTTGATGTTTCATGGTGCTACCTGCCATTGGTTGATGTTTCATGGTGCTACCTCCATTGGTTGATGTTTCATGTGCTACCTACCATTGGTTGATGTTTCATGGTGCTACCGGCCATTGGTTGATGTTTCATGATGCTACCTACCATTGGTTGATGTTTCATTGTGCTACCTACCATTGATTGATGTTTCATGATGCTACCGGCCATTGGTTGATGTTTCATGATGCTACGTGCCATTGGTTGATGTTTCATGGTGCTACCTGCCATTGATTGATGTTTCATCATGCTACGTACCATTGATTGATGTTTCTGTGCTACGTACCATTGATTGATGTTTCCTTGTGCTACGTGCCATTGATTGAAGTTTCATTGTGCTACGTGCCATTGATTGATGTTTCATTGTGCTACGTGTCATTGCTTGATGTTTCAGTGTGCTACATGACATTGATTGATGTTTCATTGTGCTACATGACATTGATTGATGTTTCATTGTGCTACGTGACATTGATTGATGTTTCATTGTGCTACATGACATTGTGCTACGTGACATTGGTTGATGTTTTATTGTGCTACGTGCCATTGGTTGATGTTTCATGGTGCTACCTGTCATTGGTTGATGCTTCATGGTGCTACCTGCCATTGTTTAATGTTTCATGGTGCTACCTACCATTGGTTGATGTTTCATGGTGCTACCTGCCATTGGTTGATGCTTCATGGTGTTACCTGCCATTGATTGATGTTTCATGGTGCTACCTACCATTGGTTGATGTTTCATGGTGCTACCGGCCATTGGTTGATGTTTCATGATGCTACCTACCATTGGTTGATGTATCATGGTGCTACCTACCATTGGTTGATGTTTCATTGTGCTACCTACCATTGATTGATGTTTCATGGTGCTACCGGCCATTGGTTGATGTTTCATGATGCTACGTGCCATTGGTTGATGTTTCATGGTGCTATCTGCCATTGATTGATGTTTCATTGTGCTACGTACCATTGATTGATGTTTCCTTGTGCTACGTGCCATTGATTGAAGTTTCATTGTGCTACGTGTCATTGCTTGATATTTCATTGTGCTACATGACATTGATTGATGTTTCATTGTGCTACATGACATTGATTGATGTTTCATTGTGCTACATGACATTGATTAATGTTTCATTGTGCTACATGACATTGATTGATGTTTCATTGTGCTACATGACATTGATTGATGTTTCATTGTGCTACGTGACATTGATTGATGTTTCATTGTGCTACATGACATTGTGCTACGTGACATTGGTTGATGTTTTATTGTGCTACATGACATTGTGCTACGTGACATTGGTTGATGTTTCATTGTGCTACATGACATTGTGCTATGTGACATTGGTTGATGTTTTATTGTGCTACGTGCCATTGGTTGATGTTTCATTGTGCTACGTGCCATTGGTTGATGTTTCATTGTGCTACGTGCCATTGGTTGATGTTTCATTGTGCTACCTACCATTGATTGATATTTCATGGTGCTACTTGCCATTGGTTGATGTTTCATTGTGCTACGTACCATTGGTTGATGTTTCATTGTGCTACGTGCCATTGGTTGATGTTTCATTGTGCTACGTGCCATTGGTTGATGTTTTCATTGTGCTACCTACCATTGGTTGATGTTTCATGATTCTACGTGCCATTTGTTGATGTTTCATGATGCTACCTACCATTGGTTGATGTATCATGGTGCTACCTACCATTGGTTGATGTTTCATTGTGCTACCTACCATTGATTGATGTTTCATTGTGCTACCGGCCATTGGTTGATGTTTCATTGTGCTATCTGCCATTGGTTGATGTTTCATGGTGCTACGTGCCATTGTTTGATGTTTCATGATGCTACCTACCATTGGTTGATGTTTCATGATGCTACCTGACATTGGTTGATGTTTCATGGTGCTACCTACCATTGGTTGATGTTTCATTGTGCTACCTACCATTGGTTGATGTTTCATGGTGCTACGTGCCATTGGTTGATGTTTCATTGTACTACGTGTCATTGATTGATGTTTCATGGTGCTACGTGCCATTGGTTGATGTTTCATGGTGCTACGTGCCATTGGTTGATGTTTCATGGTGCTACGTGACATTTATTGATATTTAATGATACTACCTGCCATTGGTTGATGTTTCATGGTGCTACCTGCCATTGGTTGATGTTTCATGGTGCTACCTGCCATTGGTTGATGTTTCATTGTGCTACCTACCATTGGTTGATGTTTCATTGTGCTACCTGCCATTGATTGATGTTTCATTGTGCTACCTGCCATTGATTGATGTTTCATTGTTCTACCTACCATTGGCTGATGTTTCATGGTGCTACCTGCCATTGGTTGATGTTTCATGGTGCTACCTACCATTGGTTGATGTTTCATGGTGCTACCTGCCATTGGTTGATGCTTCATGGTGCTACCTGCCATTGATTGATGTTTCATGGTGCTACCTACCATTGGTTGATGTTTCATGGTGCTACCGGCCATTGGTTGATGTTTCATGATGCTACCTACCATTGGTTGATGTTTCATGATGCTAAATGACATTGGTTGATGTTTCATGGTGCTACCTACCATTGGTTGATGTTTCATTGTGCTACATACCATTGGTTGATGTTTCATGGTGCTACGTGCCATTGATTGATGTTTCATGATGCTACGTGTCATTGATTGATGTTTCATTGTACTACGTGTCATTGATTGATGTTTCATGGTGCTACGTGCCATTGGTTGATGTTTCATGGTGCTACGTGACATTGGTTGATGTTTCATGGTGCTACCTGCCATTGGTTGATGTTCCATGGTGCTACCTGCCATTGATTGATGTTTCATTGTGCTACCTACCATTGGTTGATGTTTCATTGTGCTACCTGCCATTGATTGATGTTTCATTGTGCTACCTGCCATTGATTGATGTTTCATTGTTCTACACACCATTGGCTGATGTTTCATGGTGCTACCTGACATTGATTGATGTTTATGGTGCTACCTACCATTGGTTGATGTTTCATGGTGCTACGTGACATTGATTGATGTTTTCATTGTGCTACGTACCATTGGTTGATGTTTCATGATTCTACATGCCATTTGTTGATGTTTCATGGTGCTACCTGCCATTGGTTGATGCTTCATGGGGCTACCTGCCATTGATTAATGTTTCATGGTGCTACCTACCATTGGTTGATGCTTCATGGTGCTACCTGCCATTGATTGATGTTTCATGGTGCTACCTACCATTGGTTGATGTTTCATGGTGCTACCGGCCATAGGTTGATGTTTCATGATGCTACCTACCATTGGTTGATGTATCATGGTGCTACCTACCATTGGTTGATGTTTCATTGTGCTACCTACCATTGATTGATGTTTCATGGTGCTACCGGCCATTGGTTGATGTTTCATGATGCTACGTGCCATTGGTTGATGTTTCATTGTGCTACCTGCCATTGATTGATGTTTCATCATGCTACGTACCATTGATTGATGTTTCATTGTGCTACGTACCATTGATTGATGTTTCCTTGTGCTACGTGCCATTGATTGAAGTTTCATTGTGATACGTGCCATTGATTGATGTTTCATTGTGCTACGTGTCATTGCTTGATGTTTCATTGTGCTACCTGTCATTGGTTGATGTTTCATTGTTCTACCTACCATTGATCGAAGTGTCATGATGCTACGTGCCATTGGTTGATGTTTCATGGTGCTACGTGACATTGGTTGATGTTTCATTGTGCTACGTGACATTGGTTGATGTTTCATTGTGCTACGTGCCATTGATTGATGTTTCATTGTGCTACGTGCCATTGGTTGATGTTTCATGATGCTACCTACCATTGGTTGATGTTTCATGATGCTACCTGACATTGGTTGATGTTTCATGGTGCTACCTACCATTGGTTGATGTTTCATTGTGCTACCTACCATTGGTTGATGTTTCATGGTGCTACGTGCCATTGATTGATGTTTCATGATGCTACGTGTCATTGATTGATGTTTCATTGTACTACGTGTCATTGATTGATGTTTCATGGTGCTACGTACCATTGATTGATGTTTCATGGTGCTACGTGACATTGGTTGATGTTTCATGGTGCTACGTGCCATTGGTTGATGTTTCATGGTGCTACGTGACATTGATTGATGTTTAATGATGCTTCGTGCCATTGGTTGATGTTTCATGGTGCTACCTGCCATTGGTTGATGTTTCATGCTGCTACCTGCCATTGGTTGATGTTTCATTGTGCTACCTACCATTGGTTGATGTTTCATTGTGCTACCTACCATTGATTGATGTTTCATTGTGCTACCTGCCATTGATTGATGTTTCATTGTGCTACCTACCATTGGCTGATGTTTCATGGTGCTACGTGACATTGATTGATGTTTCATGGTGCTACGTACCATTGGTTGATGTTTCATGGTGCTACGTGTCATTGATTGATGTTTTCATTGGGCTACCTACCATTGGTTGATGTTTCATGATGCTACGTGCCATTGGTTGATGTTTCATGGTGCTACCTGCCATTGGTTGATGCTTCATGGTGCTACCTGCCATTGATTAATGTTTCATGGTGCTACCTACCATTGGTTGATGTTCCATGGTGCTACCTGCCATTGATTGATGTTTCATTGTGCTACCTACCATTGGTTGATGTTTCATTGTGCTACCTGCCATTGATTGATGTTTCATTGTGCTACCTGCCATTGATTGATGTTTCATTGTTCTACACACCATTGGCTGATGTTTCATGGTGCTACCTGACATTGATTGATGTTTCATGGTGCTACCTACCATTGGTTGATGTTTCATGGTGCTACGTGACATTGATTGATGTTTTCATTGTGCTACCTGCCATTGGTTGATGTTTCATTTTGCTACGTGCCATTGATTGATGTTTCATGATGCTACGTACCATTGGTTGATGTTTCATGGTTCTACCTGCCATTGGATGATGCTTCATGGTGCTACCTGCCATTGATTAATGTTTCATGGTGCTACCTAACATTGGTTGATGTTTCATGGTGCTACCTGCCATTGGTTGATGCTTCATGGTGCTACCTGCCATTGATTGATGTTTCATTGTGCTATCTGCCATTGGTTGATGTTTCATGGTGCTACGTGCCATTGTTTGATGTTTCATGATGCTTCCTACCATTGGTTGATGTTTCATGATGCTACCTGACATTGGTTGATATTTCATGGTGCTACCTACCATTGGTTGATGTTTCATTGTGCTACCTACCATTGGTTGATGTTTCATGGTGATACGTGGCATTGGTTGATGTTTCATGATGCTACGTGTCATTGATTGATGTTTCATTGTACTACGTGCCATTGGTTGATGTTTCATGGTGCTACCTGCCATTGGTTGATGTTTCATGGTGCTACCTGCCATTGGTTGATGTTTCATTGTGCTACCTACCATTGGTTGATGTTTCATTGTGCTACCTGCCATTGATTGATGTTTCATTGTGCTACCTGCCATTGATTGATGTTTCATCATTCTACCTACCATTGGCTGATGTTTCATGGTGCTACCTGACATTGATTGATGTTTCATGGTGCTACCTACCATTGGTTGATGTTTCATGGTGCTACCTGCCATTGGTTGATGCTTCATGGTGCTACCTGCCATTGATTAATGTTTCATGGTGCTACCTACCATTGGTTGATGCTTCATGGTGCTACCTGCCATTGATTGATGTTTCATGGTCCTACCTACCATTGGTTGATGTTTCATGGTGCTACCGGCCATTGGTTGATGTTTCATGATGCTACCTACCATTGGTTGATGTTTCATTGTGCTACCTACCATTGATTGATGTTTCATGATGCTACCGGCCATTGGTTGATGTTTCATGATGCTACGTGCCATTGGTTGATGTTTCATGGTGCTACCTGCCATTGATTGATGTTTCATCATGCTACGTACCATTGATTGATGTTTCTGTGCTACGTACCATTGATTGATGTTTCCTTGTGCTACGTGCCATTGATTGAAGTTTCATTGTGCTACGTGCCATTGATTGATGTTTCATTGTGCTACGTGTCATTGCTTGATGTTTCAGTGTGCTACATGACATTGATTGATGTTTCATTGTGCTACATGACATTGATTGATGTTTCATTGTGCTACGTGACATTGATTGATGTTTCATTGTGCTACATGACATTGTGCTACGTGACATTGGTTGATGTTTTATTGTGCTACGTGCCATTGGTTGATATTTCATGGTGCTACCTGTCATTGGTTGATGCTTCATGGTGCTACCTGCCATTGTTTAATGTTTCATGGTGCTACCTACCATTGGTTGATGTTTCATGGTGCTACCTGCCATTGGTTGATGCTTCATGGTGTTACCTGCCATTGATTGATGTTTCATGGTGCTACCTACCATTGGTTGATGTTTCATGGTGCTACCGGCCATTGGTTGATGTTTCATGATGCTACCTACCATTGGTTGATGTATCATGGTGCTACCTACCATTGGTTGATGTTTCATTGTGCTACCTACCATTGATTGATGTTTCATGGTGCTACCGGCCATTGGTTGATGTTTCATGATGCTACGTGCCATTGGTTGATGTTTCATGGTGCTATCTGCCATTGATTGATGTTTCATTGTGCTACGTACCATTGATTGATGTTTCCTTGTGCTACGTGCCATTGATTGAAGTTTCATTGTGCTACGTGTCATTGCTTGATATTTCATTGTGCTACATGACATTGATTGATGTTTCATTGTGCTACATGACATTGATTGATGTTTCATTGTGCTACATGACATTGATTAATGTTTCATTGTGCTACATGACATTGATTGATGTTTCATTGTGCTACATGACATTGATTGATGTTTCATTGTGCTACGTGACATTGATTGATGTTTCATTGTGCTACATGACATTGTGCTACGTGACATTGGTTGATGTTTTATTGTGCTACATGACATTGTGCTACGTGACATTGGTTGATGTTTCATTGTGCTACATGACATTGTGCTATGTGACATTGGTTGATGTTTTATTGTGCTACGTGCCATTGGTTGATGTTTCATTGTGCTACGTGCCATTGGTTGATGTTTCATTGTGCTACGTGCCATTGGTTGATGTTTCATTGTGCTACCTACCATTGATTGATATTTCATGGTGCTACTTGCCATTGGTTGATGTTTCATTGTGCTACGTACCATTGGTTGATGTTTCATTGTGCTACGTGCCATTGGTTGATGTTTCATTGTGCTACGTGCCATTGGTTGATGTTTTCATTGTGCTACCTACCATTGGTTGATGTTTCATGATTCTACGTGCCATTTGTTGATGTTTCATGATGCTACCTACCATTGGTTGATGTATCATGGTGCTACCTACCATTGGTTGATGTTTCATTGTGCTACCTACCATTGATTGATGTTTCATTGTGCTACTGGCCATTGGTTGATGTTTCATTGTGCTATCTGCCATTGGTTGATGTTTCATGGTGCTACGTGCCATTGTTTGATGTTTCATGATGCTACCTACCATTGGTTGATGTTTCATGATGCTACCTGACATTGGTTGATGTTTCATGGTGCTACCTACCATTGGTTGATGTTTCATTGTGCTACCTACCATTGGTTGATGTTTCATGGTGCTACGTGCCATTGGTTGATGTTTCATGATGCTACGTGTCATTGATTGATGTTTCATTGTACTACGTGTCATTGATTGATGTTTCATGGTGCTACGTGCCATTGGTTGATGTTTCATGGTGCTACGTGCCATTGGTTGATGTTTCATGGTGCTACGTGACATTTATTGATATTTAATGATACTACCTGCCATTGGTTGATGTTTCATGGTGCTACCTGCCATTGGTTGATGTTTCATGGTGCTACCTGCCATTGGTTGATGTTTCATTGTGCTACCTACCATTGGTTGATGTTTCATTGTGCTACCTGCCATTGATTGATGTTTCATTGTGCTACCTGCCATTGATTGATGTTTCATTGTTCTACCTACCATTGGCTGATGTTTCATGGTGCTACCTGACATTGATTGATGTTTCATGGTGCTACCTACCATTGGTTGATGTTTCATGGTGCTACCTGCCATTGGTTGATGCTTCATGGTGCTACCTGCCATTGATTAATGTTTCATGGTGCTACCTACCATTGGTTGATGCTTCATGGTGCTACCTGCCATTGATTGATGTTTCATGGTGCTACCTACCATTGGTTGATGTTTCATGGTGCTACCGGCCATTGGTTGATGTTTCATGATGCTACCTACCATTGGTTGATGTTTCATTGTGCTACCTACCATTGATTGATGTTTCATGGTGCTACCGGCCATTGGTTGATGTTTCATGATGCTACGTGCCATTGGTTGATGTTTCATGGTGCTACCTGCCATTGATTGATGTTTCATTGTGCTACGTGCCATTGATTGATGTTTCATTGTGCTACGTGTCATTGGTTGATGTTTCATTGTGCTACATGACATTGATTGATGTTTCATTGTGCTACATGACATTGATTGATGTTTCATTGTGCTACGTGACATTGATTGATGTTTCATGGTGCTACCTGTCATTGGTTGATGTTTCATTTTGCTACATGACATTGTGCTACGTGACATTGGTTGATGTTTCATTGTGCTACGTGCCATTGGTTGATGTTTCATGGTGCTACCTGTCATTGGTTGATGTTTCATGGTGCTACCTGCCATTGGTTGATGTTTCATGGTGCTACCTGCCATTGGTTGATGTTTCATGGTGCTACCTGCCATTGGTTGATGTTTCATTGTGCTACCTACCATTGGTTGATGTTTCATTGTGCTACGTGCCATTGATTGATGTTTCATGTGCTACGTGCCATTGATTGATGTTTCATTGTCTACGTGCATTGTTGATGTTTCATGGTGCTACCTGCCATTGGTTGATGTTTCATGGTGCTACGTGCCATTGGTTGATGTTTCATTGTGCTACCTGCCATTGGTTGATGTTTCATGGTGCTACGTGCCATTGATTGATGTTTCATGGTGCTACCTGCCATTGGTTGATGTTTCATGGTGCTACCTGCCATTGATTGATGTTTCATGGTGCTACCTACCATTGGTTGATGTTTCATGGTGCTACGTGCCATTGGTTGATGTTTCATGGTGCTACCTACCATTGGTTGATGTTTCATTGTGCTACCTACCATTGGTTGATGTTTCATGGTGCTACCTGCCATTGATTGATGTTTCATTATGCTACGTGCCATTGGTTGATGTTTCATGGTGCTACGTGCCATTGGTTGATGTTTCATCGTGCTACGTACCATTGATTGATGTTTCTGTGCTACGTGCCATTGATTGATGTTTCATTGTGCTACGTGCCATTGATTGATGTTTCATTGTGCTACGTGCCATTGGTTGATGTTTCATTGTGCTACGTGTCATTGGTTGATGTTTCAGTGTGCTACGTGACATTGATTGATGTTTCATTGTGCTACATGACATTGATTGATGTTTCATTGTGCTACGTGACATTGATTGATGTTTCATTGTGCTACATGACATTGTGCTACGTGCATTGGTTGATGTTTCATTGTGCTACGTGCCATTGGTTGATGTTTCATGGTGCTACCTGTCATTGGTTGATGCTTCATGGTGCTACCTGCCATTGGTTAATGTTTCATGGTGCTACCTACCATTGGTTGATGTTTCATGGTGCTACCTGCCATTGGTTGATGTTTCATGGTGTTACCTGCCATTGATTGATGTTTCATGGTGCTACCTACCATTGGTTGATGTTTCATGGTGCTACCTGCCATTGGTTGATGTTTCATGATGCTACCTACCATTGGTTGATGTTTCATGGTGCTACCTACCATTGGTTGATGTTTCATTGTGCTACCTACCATTGATTGATGTTTCATGGTGCTACCTGCCATTGGTTGATGTTTCATGATGCTACGTGCCATTGGTTGATGTTTCATTGTGCTACATGCCATTGATTGATGTTTCATTGTGCTACGTGCCATTGGTTGATGTTTCATTGTGCTACGTGCCATTGATTGATGTTTCATTGTGCTACGTGCCATTGGTTGATGTTTCATTGTGCTACGTGCCATTGGTTGATGTTTCATTGTGCTACTGACATTGGTTGATGTTTCATTGTGCTATGTTGTTTTTGGTAATGTTTCATTGTGCTACGTGCATTGGTTGATGTTTCATTGTGCTACTGTGTGCATTGGTTGATGTTTCATTGTGCTACGTGCCATTGGTTGATGTTTCATGGTGCTACCTGCCATTGGTTGATGTTTCATTGTGCTACGTGCCATTGGTTGATGTTTCATTGTGCTACCTGACATTGGTTGATGTTTCATGGTGCTACGTGCCATTGGTTGATGTTTCATTGTGCTACCTACCATTGGTTGATGTTTCATGGTGCTACGTGCCATTGGTTGATGTTTCATGGTGCTACGTGCCATTGGTTGATGTTTCATTGTGCTACGTGCCATTGGTTGATGTTTCATTGTGCTACGTGCCATTGGTTGATGTTTCATTGTGCTACGTGCCATTGGTTGATGTTTCATTGTGCTACGTGCCATTGGTTGATGTTTCATTGTGCTACGTGCCATTGGTTGATGTTTCATTGTGCTACTTGCCATTGGTTGATGTTTCATTGTGCTACGTGCCATTGGTTGATGTTTCTGTGCTACCTACCATTGGTTGATGTTTCATTGTGCTACCTGCCATTGGTTGATGTTTCATGGTGCTACGTGCCATTGGTTGATGTTTCATGATGCTACGTGTCATTGGTTGATGTTTCATGGTGCTACGTGTCATTGATTTATGTTTCATGGTGCTACGTACCATTGATTGATGTTTCATGGTGCTACGTGCCATTGGTTGATGTTTCATGGTGCTACGTGCCATTGGTTGATGTTTCATGGTGCTACGTGACATTGATTGATGTTTAATGATGCTACCTGCCATTGGTTGATGTTTCATGGTGCTACCTGCCATTGGTTGATGTTTCATGGTGCTACCTGCCATTGGTTGATGTTTCATTGTGCTACCTACCATTGGTTGATGTTTCATTGTGCTACCTGCCATTGATTGATGTTTCATTGTGCTACCTGCCATTGATTGATGTTTCATTGTTCTACCTACCATTGGCTGATGTTTCATGGTGCTACCTGCCATTGGTTGATGTTTCATGGTGCTACCTGCCATTGATTGATGTTTCATGGTGCTACCTGCCATTGGTTGATGTTTCATGGTGCTACCTGCCATTGGTTGATGTTTCATTGTGCTACCTACCATTGGTTGATGTTTCATGGTGCTACCTGCCATTGGTTGATGTTTCATGATGCTACCTACCATTGGTTGATGTTTCATTGTGCTACCTACCATTGATTGATGTTTCATGGTGCTACCGGCCATTGGTTGATGTTTCATGATGCTACGTGCCATTGGTTGATGTGTCATGGTGCTACCTGCCATTGATTGAAGTTTCATTGTGCTACGTGCCATTGATTGATGTTTCATTGTGCTACGTGTCATTGCTTGATGTTTCAGTGTGCTACATGACATTGATTGATGTTTCATTGTGCTACATGACATTGATTGATGTTTCATTGTGCTACGTGACATTGATTGATGTTTCATGGTGCTACCTGTCATTGGTTGATGCTTCATTTTGCTACATGACATTGTGCTACGTGACATTGGTTGATGTTTTATTGTGCTACGTGCCATTGGTTGATGTTTCATGGTGCTACCTGTCATTGGTTGATGCTTCATGGTGCTACCTGCCATTGTTTAATGTTTCATGGTGCTACCTACCATTGGTTGATGTTTCATGGTGCTACCTGCCATTGGTTGATGCTTCATGGTGCTACCTACCATTGGTTGATGTTTCATGGTGCTACCTGCCATTGGTTGATGTTTCATGGTGCTACCTGCCATTGGTTGATGTTTCATGATGCTACCTACCATTGTTTGATGTATCATGGTGCTACCTACCATTGGTTGATGTTTCATTGTGCTACGTACCATTGATTGATGTTTCATGGTGCTACCTGCCATTGATTGATGTTTCATGATGCTACGTGCCATTGGTTGATGTTTCATGGTGCTACCTGCCATTGATTGATGTTTCATTGTGCTACGTGTCATTGGTTGATGTTTCATTGTGCTACGTGTCATTGATTGATGTTTCATTGTGCTACGTGTCATTGCTTGATGTTTCATTGTGCTACATGACATTGATTGATGTTTCATTGTGCTACATGACATTGATTGAGGTTTCATTGTGCTACATGACATTGATTAATGTTTCATTGTGCTACATGACATTGATTGAGGTT
>CM026394.1:10081999-10092871 GCA_014843695.1 Archivesica marissinica | reverse complement strand
CCATTGGTTGATTTTCATTGTGCTAACTGACATTGGTTGATGTTTCATTTTGCTACGTGCCATTGGTTGATGTTTCATGGTGCTACCTGCCATTGGTTGATGTTTCATTGTGCTACGTACCATTGGTTGATGTTTCATGGTGCTACGTGCCATTGGTTGATGCTTCATGGTGCTACCTGCCATTGATTAATGTTTCATGGTGCTACCTACCATTGGTTGATGTTTCATGGTGCTACCTGCCATTGGTTGATGCTTCATGGTGCTACTTGCCATTGATTGATGTTTCATGGTGCTACCTACGATTGGTTGATGTTTCATGGTGCTACCGGCCATTGGTTGATGTTTCATGATGCTACCTACCATTGGTTGATGTTTCATGATGCTACCTGCATTGGTTGATGTTTCATGGTGCTACCTACCATTGGTTGATGTTTCATTGTGCTACGTACCATTGGTTGATGTTTCATGGTGCTACGTGCCATTGGTTGGTGTTTTATGATGCTATGTGTCATTGATTATGTTTCATTGTGCTACGTGTCATTGGTTGGTGTTTCATGGTGCTACGTGCCATTGGTTGATGTTTCATGGTGCTACGTGACATTGGTTGATGTTTCATGGTGCTACCTGCCATTGATTGATGTTTCATGGTGCTACGTGACATTGGTTGATGTTTCATTGTGCTACCTGACATTGGTTGATGTTTCATTGTGCTACCTGCCATTGATTGATGTTTCATTGTTCTACATGACATTGGTTGATGTTTCATTGTGCTACCTGACATTGATTGATGTTTATGGTGCTACCTACCATTGGTTGATGTTTCATGGTGCTACGTGACATTGGTTGATGTTTCATGGTGCTACGTGCCATTGGTTGATGTTTCATGGTGCTACATGCCATTGGTTGATGTTTCTGTTGTGCTACCTGCCATTGGTTGATGTTTCATGGTGCTCTGCCATTGGTTGATGTTTCATTGTGCTACCTACCATTGGTTGATGTTTCATGGTGCTACCTGCCATTGATTGATGTTTCATGGTGCTACCTACCATTGGTTGATGTTTCATGGTGCTACCTGCCATTGGTTGATGTTTCATGGTGCTACCTACCATTGGTTGATGTTTCATGGTGCTACCTGCCATTGGTTGATGTTTCATGGTGCTACCTGCCATTGATTGATGTTTCATGGTGCTACCTACCATTGGTTGATGTTTCATGGTGCTACCGGCCATTGGTTGATGTTTCATGGTGCTACCTACCATTGGTTGATGTTTCATGGTGCTACGTACCATTGGTTGATGTTTCATTGTGCTACCTACCATTGATTGATGTTTCATGGTGCTACCGGCCATTGGTTGATGTTTCATGATGCTACGTGCCATTGGTTGATGTTTCATGGTGCTACCTGCCATTGATTGATGTTTCATTGTGCTACGTGCCATTGATTGATGTTTCATTGTGCTACGTGCCATTGATTGATGTTTCATTGTGCTACGTGTCATTGATTGATGTTTCATTGTGCTACGTGACATTGATTGATGTTTCATTGTGCTACTTGACATTGATTGATGTTTCATTGTGCTACGTGACATTGGTTGATGTTTCATTGTGCTACGTGACATTGGTTGATGTTTCATTGTGCTACGTGACATTGATTGATGTTTCATTGTGCTACGTGACATTGATTGATGTTTCATTGTGCTACGTGTCATTGGTTGATGTTTCATTGTGCTACGTGCCATTGGTTGATGTTTCATGGTGCTACCTGCCATTGGTTGATGTTTCATGATGCTACCTGTCATTGGTTGATGTTTCATTGTGCTACGTGTCATTGTGCTACGTGCCATTGGTTGATGTTTCATAATGCTACGTGTCATCGGTTGATGTTTCATGGTGCTACGTGTCATTGGTTGATGTTTCATTGTGCTACGTGCCATTGGTTGATGTTACATGATGCTACCTGCCATTGGTTGGTGTTTCATGATGTTACGTGACATTGGTTGATGTTTCATGATGCTACATGTCACTGGTTGATGTTTCATGGTGCTACCTGTCATTGGTTGATGTTTCACTGTGCTACGTGTCATTGCTTAATGTTTCATTGTGCTACCTGACATTGGTTAATGTTTCATGATGCTACCTGTCATTGGTTGATGTTTCATTGTGCTACGTGCCATTGATTGATGTTTCATGGTGCTACGTGCCATTGATTGATGTTTCATGGAGCTACGTGCCATTGGTTGATGTTTCATGGTGCTACCTGCCATTGGTTGATGTTTCATTGTGCTACCTACCATTGGGTGATGTTTCATTGTGCTACCTGCCATTGATTGATGTTTCATTGTGCTACCTGCCATTGATTGATGTTTCATTGTGCTACCTACCATTGGTTGATGTTTCATGGTGCTACGTGACATTGATTGATGTTTCATGGTGCTACCTACCATTGGTTGATGTTTCATGGTGCTACGTGACATTATTGATGTTTCATTGTGCTACCTACCATTGGTTGATGTTTCATGATGCTACGTGCCATTGGTTGATGTTTCATGGTGCTACCTGCCATTGGTTGATGTTTCATTGTGCTACCTGCCATTGATTGATGTTTCATGGTGCTACGTACCATTGGTTGATGTTTCATGGTGCTACCTACATTGGTTGATGTTTCATGGTGCTACCTGCCATTGGTTGATGTTTCATGTGCTACCTGCCATTGGTTGATGTTTCATGTGCTACCGCCATTGATTGATGTTTCATGGTGCTACCTACCATTGGTTGATGTTTCATGGTGCTACCTGCCATTGGTTGATGTTTCATGGTGCTACCTACCATTGGTTGATGTTTCATGGTGCTACCTGCCATTGGTTGATGTTTCATGGTGCTACCTACCATTGGTTGATGTTTCATGGTGCTACCGGCCATTGGTTGATGTTTCATGATGCTACCTACCATTGGTTGATGTTTCATGGTGCTACCTACCATTGGTTGATGTTTCATTGTGCTACCTACCATTGATTGATGTTTCATGGTGCTACCGGCCATTGGTTGATGTTTCATGATGCTACGTGCCATTGGTTGATGTTTCATGGTGCTACCTGCCATTGATTGATGTTTCATGGTGCTACGTACCATTGATTGATGTTTCCTTGTGCTACGTGCCATTGATTGATGTTTCATTGTGCTACGTGTCATTGGTTGATGTTTCATTGTGCTACGTGACATTGATTGATGTTTCATTGTGCTACATGACATTGATTGATGTTTCATTGTGCTACGTGACATTGATTGATGTTTCATTGTGCTACGTGACATTGATTGATGTTTCATTGTGCTACATGACATTGATTGATGTTTCATTTGCACTGCATTGGTTGATGTTTCATTGTGCTACGTGCTGCATTGGTTGATGTTTCATGCATGTGCTACGTGACATTGGTTGATGTTTCATGCGGCTACGTGTCATTGGTTGATGTTTCATTGTGCTACGTGCCATTGGTTGATGTTTCATTGTGCTACGTGCCATTGGTTGATGTTTCATTGTGCTACGTGCCATTGGTTGATGTTTCATTGTGCTACGTGCCATTGGTTGATGTTTCATGGTGCTACGTGCCATTGGTTGATGTTTCATGGTGCTACGTGCCATTGGTTGATGTTTCATTGTGCTACGTGCCATTGATTGATGTTTCATGGTGCTACGTGCCATGGTTGATGTTTCATGGTGCTACGTGCCATTGGTTGATGTTTCATTGTGCTACCTACCATTGGGTGATGTTTCATTGTGCTACCTGCCATTGATTGATGTTTCATTGTGCTACCTGCCATTGATTGATGTTTCATTGTGCTACCTACCATTGGTTGATGTTTCATGGTGCTACGTGACATTGATTGATGTTTCATGGTGCTACCTACCATTGGTTGATGTTTCATGGTGCTACGTGACACTTATTGATGTTTCATTGTGCTACCTACCATTGGTTGATGTTTCATGATGCTACGTGCCATTGTTTGATGTTTCATGGTGCTACCTGCCATTGGTTGATGCTTCATTGTGCTACCTGCCATTGATTGATGTTTCATGGTGCTACATACCATTGGTTGATGTTTCATGGTGCTACCTACCATTGGTTGATGCTTCATGGTGCTACCTGCCATTGATTGATGTTTCATGGTGCTACCTCCCATTGGTTGATGTTTCATGGTGCTTCCGGCCATTGATTGATGTTTCATGATGCTACCTCCCATTGGTTGATGTTTCATGGTGCTTCCGGCCATTGATTGATGTTTCATGATGCTACCTACCATTGGTTGATGTGTCATGGTGCTATCTGCCATTGGTTGATGTTTCATGGTGCTACCTACCATTGGTTGATGCTTCATGGTACTACCTGCCATTGATTGATGTTTCATGGTGCTACCTACCATTGGTTGATGTTTCATGGTGCTACCGGCCATTGGTTGATGTTTCATGATGCTACATACCATTGATTGATGTTTCATGGTGCTACCGGCCATTGGTTGATGTTTCATGGTGCTACCTACCATTGGTTGATGTTTCATTGTGTTACCTACCATTGATTGATGTTTCATGGTGCTACCGGCCATTGGTTGATGTTTCATGATGCTACGTGCCATTGGTTGATGTTTCATGGTGCTACCTGCCATTGATTGATGTTTCATGATGCTACGTACCATTGATTGATGTTTCATTGTGCTACATACCATTGATTGATGTTTCCTTGTGCTACCTGCCATTGATTGAGGTTTCATTGTGCTACGTGCCATTGATTGATGTTTCATTGTGCTACGTGTCATTGCTTGATGTTTCATTGTGCTACATGACATTGATTGATGTTTCATTGTGCTACTTGACATTGATTGATGTTTCATTGTGCTACGTGACATTGATTGATGTTTCATTGTGCTACATGACATTGATTGATGTTTCATTGTGCTACGTGTCATTGGTTGATGTTTTATTGTGCTACGTGCCATTGGTTGATGTTTCATGATGCTACGTGACATTGGTTGATGTTTCATGGTGCTACCGGCCATACGTTGATGTTTCATGGTGCTACGTGCCAGAGGTTGATTTTTTCATGGTGCTACGTACCAGTGGTTGATGTTTCATGATGCTACCTATCATTGGTTGATGTTTCATTGTGCTACGTGTCATTGGTTGATGTTTCATGGTGCTACGTACCATTGGTTGATGTTTCATTGTGCTACGTGACATTGGTTGATGTTTCATTGTGCTACGTGTCATTGGTTGATGTTTCATTGTGCTACGTGTCATTGGTTGATGTTTCATTGTGCTACGTGACATTGGTTGATGTTTCATTGTGCTACCTGCCATTGGTTGATGTTTCATTGTGCTACGTGACATTGGTTGATGTTTCATTGTGCTACCTGACATTGGTTGATGTTTCATTGTGCTACCTGACATTGATTGATGTTTCATTGTGCTACGTGACATTGGTTGATGTTTCATTGTGCTACGTGACATTGGTTGATGTTTCATGATGCTACCTGTCATTGGTTGATGTTTCATTGTGCTACGTGCCATTGGTTGATGTTTCATGGTGCTACGTGCCATTGATTGATGTTTCATGGTGCTACGTGCCATTGGTTGATGTTTCATGGTGCTACCTGCCATTGGTTGATGTTTCATTGTGCTACCTACCATTGGTTGATGTTTCATTGTGCTACCTGCCATTGGTTGATGTTTCATTGTGCTACCTGCCATTGATTGATGTTTCATTGTGCTACCTACCATTGGTTGATGTTTCATGGTGCTACGTGACATTGGTTGATGTTTCATGGTGCTACCTACCATTGGTTGATGTTTCATGGTGCTACGTGACATTGATTGATGTTTCATTGTGCTACCTACCATTGGTTGATGTTTCATGGTGCTACGTGCCATTGGTTGATGTTTCATGGTGCTACCTGCCATTGGTTGATGTTTCATGGTGCTACCTGCCATTGATTGATGTTTCATGGTGCTACCTACCATTGGTTGATGTTTCATGGTGCTACCTGCCATTGGTTGATGTTTCATGGTGCTACCTGCCATTGATTGATGTTTCATGGTGCTACCTGCCATTGGTTGATGTTTCATGGTGCTACCTGCCATTGGTTGATGTTTCATGATGCTACCTACCATTGGTTGATGTTTCATGGTGCTACCTGCCATTGGTTGATGTTTCATGGTGCTACCTGCCATTGGTTGATGTTTCATGGTGCTACCTGCCATTGATTGATGTTTCATGGTGCTACGTACCATTGGTTGATGTTTCATTGTGCTACCTACCATTGATTGATGTTTCATTGTGCTACCTGCCATTGATTGATGTTTCATTGTGCTACGTGCCATTGATTGATGTTTCATTGTGCTACGTGTCATTGGTTGATGTTTCATTGTGCTACGTGACATTGATTGATGTTTCATTGTGCTACTTGACATTGATTGATGTTTCATTGTGCTACGTGACATTGGTTGATGTTTCATTGTGCTACGTGACATTGATTGATGTTTCATTGTGCTACGTGCCATTGGTTGATGTTTCATTGTGCTACGTGCCATTGGTTGATGTTTCATGATGCTACGTGACATTGGTTGATGTTTCATGGTGCTACCTGCCATTGGTTGATGTTTCATGGTGCTACGTGCCATGGTTGATTTTCATGGTGCTACGTACCATGGTTGATGTTTCATGATGCTACCTATCATTGGTTGATGTTTCATTGTGCTACGTGTCATTGGTTGATGTTTCATGGTGCTACGTACCATTGGTTGATGTTTCATTGTGCTACGTGACATTGGTTGATGTTTCATTGTGCTACGTGTCATTGGTTGATGTTTCATTGTGCTACGTGCCATTGGTTGATGTTTCATTGTGCTACGTGACATTGGTTGATGTTTCATTGTGCTACCTGCCATTGGTTGATGTTTCATTGTGCTACGTGACATTGGTTGATGTTTCATTGTGCTACCTGACATTGGTTGATGTTTCATTGTGCTACCTGACATTGATTGATGTTTCATTGTGCTACGTGACATTGGTTGATGTTTCATTGTGCTACCTGACATTGGTTGATGTTTCATGATGCTACCTGTCATTGGTTGATGTTTCATTGTGCTACGTGCCATTGATTGATGTTTCATGGTGCTACGTGCCATTGATTGATGTTTCATGGTGCTACGTGCCATTGGTTGATGTTTCATGGTGCTACCTGCCATTGGTTGATGTTTCATTGTGCTACCTACCATTGGTTGATGTTTCATTGTGCTACCTGCCATTGATTGATGTTTCATTGTGCTACCTGCCATTGATTGATGTTTCATTGTGCTACCTACCATTGGTTGATGTTTCATGGTGCTACGTGACATTGATTGATGTTTCATGGTGCTACCTACCATTGGTTGATGTTTCATGGTGCTACGTGACACTTATTGATGTTTCATTGTGCTACCTACCATTGGTTGATGTTTCATGATGCTACGTGCCATTGGTTGATGTTTCATGGTGCTACCTGCCATTGGTTGATGCTTCATTGTGCTACCTGCCATTGATTGATGTTTCATGGTGCTACATACCATTGGTTGATGTTTCATGGTGCTACCTACCATTGGTTGATGCTTCATGGTGCTACCTGCCATTGATTGATGTTTCATGGTGCTACCTCCCATTGGTTGATGTTTCATGGTGCTACCGGCCATTGATTGATGTTTCATGATGCTACCTACCATTGGTTGATGTTTCATGGTGCTATCTGCCATTGGTTGATGTTTCATGGTGCTACCTACCATTGGTTGATGCTTCATGGTACTACCTGCCATTGATTGATGTTTCATGGTGCTACCTACCATTGGTTGATGTTTCATGGTGCTACCGGCCATTGGTTGATGTTTCATGATGCTACATACCATTGATTGATGTTTCATGGTGCTACCGGCCATTGGTTGATGTTTCATGGTGCTACCTACCATTGGTTGATGTTTCATTGTGTTACCTACCATTGATTGATGTTTCATGGTGCTACCGGCCATTGGTTGATGTTTCATGATGCTACGTGCCATTGGTTGATGTTTCATGGTGCTACCTGCCATTGATTGATGTTTCATGATGCTACGTACCATTGATTGATGTTTCATTGTGCTACATACCATTGATTGATGTTTCCTTGTGCTACCTGCCATTGATTGAGGTTTCATTGTGCTACGTGCCATTGATTGATGTTTCATTGTGCTACGTGTCATTGCTTGATGTTTCATTGTGCTACATGACATTGATTGATGTTTCATTGTGCTACTTGACATTGATTGATGTTTCATTGTGCTACGTGACATTGATTGATGTTTCATTGTGCTACATGACATTGATTGATGTTTCATTGTGCTACGTGTCATTGGTTGATGTTTTATTGTGCTACGTGCCATTGGTTGATGTTTCATGATGCTACGTGACATTGGTTGATGTTTCATGGTGCTACCGGCCATACGTTGATGTTTCATGGTGCTACGTGCCAGAGGTTGATTTTTTCATGGTGCTACGTACCAGTGGTTGATGTTTCATGATGCTACCTATCATTGGTTGATGTTTCATTGTGCTACGTGTCATTGGTTGATGTTTCATGGTGCTACGTACCATTGGTTGATTTTTCATTGTGCTACGTGTCATTGGTTGATGTTTCATTGTACTAGGTGCCATTGATTGATGTTTCATTGTGCTACGTGACAATGGTTGATGTTGCATGGTGCTACGTGCCATTGTTTGATGTTTCATTGTGCTACGTACCATTGGTTGATGTTTCATGGTGCTACCTGCCATTGGTTGTGTTTCATGTGCTACCTGCATTGGTTGATGTTTCATTGTGCTACTCATTGGTGATGTTTCATTGTGCTACCTGCCATTGGTTGATGTTTCATGGTGCTACGTGACATTGATTGATGTTTCATGGTGCTACCTACCATTGGTTGATGTTTCATGGTGCTACGTGACATTGATTGATGTTTCATGGTGCTACCTACCATTGGTTGATGTTTCATGGTGCTACGTGACACTTATTGATGTTTCATTGTGCTACCTGCCATTGGTTGATGTTTCATGGTGCTACGTGCCATTGGTTGATGTTTCATGGTGCTACCTGCCATTGGTTGATGTTTCATTGTGCTACCTGCCATTGATTGATGTTTCATGGTGCTACATACCATTGGTTGATGTTTCATGGTGCTACCTGCCATTGGTTGATGTTTCATGGTGCTACCTGCCATTGATTGATGTTTCATGGTGCTACCTGCCATTGGTTGATGTTTCATGGTGCTACGTGCCATTGGTTGATGTTTCATGATTGCTATGCATTGGTTGATGTTTCATTGTGCTACCTACCATTGGTTGATGTTTCATGATGCTACCTGCCATTGGTTGATGTTTCATGGTGCTACCTGCCATTGGTTGATGTTTCATGGTGCTACCTGCCATTGATTGATGTTTCATGGTGCTACTGCCATTGGTTGATGTTTCATGGTGCTACCTACCATTGGTTGATGTTTCATGGTGCTACCTGCCATTGGTTGATGTTTCATGGTGCTACGTACCATTGGTTGATGTTTCATGGTGCTACCTGCCATTGGTTGATGTTTCATGATGTGTGCCTATTAATATGTGTGCCTATGAAATATGTGTGTCTATGAAATATGTGTGCCTATGAAATATGTGTCTATGAAATATGTGTGCCTATGAAATATGTGTCTATGAAATATGTGTGTCTATGAAATATGTGTGCCGAGTAATTCTAAAATTCCTGCAGCGGTTTAAGACATATGGAGCGGACACAAATGCTTAACGGACGATGACCCCATATACCCCATCCTGCTATGCTGCGGGAGATATACATGCATGTTCAAAATGTAATCAGTAATAATGCAGTAAAATGCATACATGTAGTTCATAAAAATGTTCACTGTAATGCTTCGTTGGAGTAACAACGTACACATCGTCTTGTGTACGTATTGTCACATGTTTCACATGTTTCTGCTTTCAGTCATTATTTCACTGATAGTTCAACACATTCAATATGTTCACTATTGGGATATTCCATACAGATCTGCCACTTTCCTTCAATACACTATTGGGTATTCCATACAGATCTGCCACTTTCCTTCGATACACTAATGGGTATTCCATACAGATCTGCCACTTTCCTTCAATACACTATTGGGTATTCCATACAGATCTGCCACTTTCCTTCAATACACTATTGGGATATTCCATACAGATCTGCCACTTTCCTTCAATACACTATTGGGTATTCCATACAGATCTGCCACTTTCCTTCAATACACTATTGGGTATTCCATACAGATCTGCCACTTTCCTTCAATACACTATTGGGTATTCCATACAGATCTGCCACTTTCATTCAATACACTATTGGGTATTCCATACAGATCTGCCACTTTCCTTCAATACACTATTGGGATATTCCATACAGATCTGCCACTTTCCTTCAATACACTATTGGGTATTCCATACAGATCTGCCACTTTCCTTCAATACACTATTGGGATATTCCATACAGATCTGCCACTTTCATTCAATACACTATTGGGTATTCCATACAGATCTGCCACTTTCCTTCAATACACTATTGGGTATTCCATACAGATCTGCCACTTTCCTTCAATACAATTCGCAATTGAATGACACCATGATACTGTTTTTTCGATATGTCTCATCACAGACGACCACAGCGACACTTTTGTCTGTTAACATATGGAATGCTGCAGTACCGAACATCTGTGACCATCCGCTGCAAATTAGCATTCCACTATCAGTTCTTGCTATTCTAAGACCGAAATTAAAGATTACATGT
>CM026394.1:9906340-10080999 GCA_014843695.1 Archivesica marissinica | reverse complement strand
ATATACAGGGACACAGTGTAGGTTGCAGCTGGTGCTATATACAGGGACACAGTGCAGGTTGCAACTGATGTTATATACAGGGACACAGTGCAGGTTGCAACTGATGCTATATACAGGGACACAGTGCAGGTTGCAGCTGATGGTATATACAGGGATACGGTGTAGGTTGCAACTGATGGTATATACAGGGACACAGTGTAGGTTGCAACTGATGGTATATACAGGGACACAGTGTAGGTTGCAGCTGGTGCTATATACAGGGACACAGTGTAGGTTGCAACTGATGTTATATACAGGGACACAGTGTAGGTTGCAACTGATGGTATATACAGGGACACAGTGTAGGTTGCAACTGATGTTATATACAGGGACACAGTGTAGGTTGCAACTGATGGTATATACAGGGACACAGTGTAGGTTGCAACTGATGGTATATACAGGGACACAATGTAGGTTGCAGCTGATGGTATATACAGGGATACAGTGTAGGTTGCAGCTGAGGCTATATACAGGGACACAGTGTAGGTTGCAGCTGAGGCTATATACAGGGACACAGTGAAGGTTGCAGCTGATGCTTTATACAGGGACACAGTGTAGGTTGCAGCTGATGGTATATACAGGGACACAGTGCAGGTTGCAACTGATGTTATATACAGGGACACAGTGTAGGTTGCAACTGATGGTATATACAGGGACACAGTGTAGGTTGCAACTGATGGTATATACAGGGTCACAGTGTAGGTTGCAGCTGATGGTATATACAGAGATACAGTGTAGGTTCCAACTGATGGTATATACAGGGATACAGTGTAGGTTGCAGCTGAGGCTATATACAGGGACACAGTGTAGGTTGCAGCTGAGGCTATATACAGGGACACAGTGTAAGTTGCAGCTGATGCTATATACAGGGACACAGTGTAGGTTGCAGCTGAGGCTATATACAGGGACACAGTGTAAGTTGCAGCTGATGCTATATACAGGGACACAGTGTAGGTTGCAGCTGATGCTATATACAGGGACACAGTGCAGGTTGCAGCTGATGGTATATACAGGGATACAGTGCAGGTTGCAACTCATGGTATATACAGGGATACAGTGTAGGTTGCAACTGATGCTATATACAGGGACACAGTGTAGGTTGCAGCTGATGGTATATACAGGGATACAGTGTAGGTTGCAGCTGGTGCTATATACAGTGATACAGTGTAGGGAACAGCTGATGCTATATACAGGGATACAGTGTAGGTTGCAGCTGATGCTATATACAGGGATACAGAGTTGGTTGCAGCTGATGCTATATACAGGGATACAGTGTAGGTTGCAACTGATGGTATATACAGGGACACAGTGTAGGTTGCAACTGATGCTATATACAGGGACACAGTGCAGGTTGCAGCTGATGGTATATACAGGGATACGGTGTAGGTTGCAACTGATGGTATATACAGGGACACAGTGTAGGTTGCATCTGATGGTATATACAGTGACACAGTGTAGGTTGCAGCTGGTGCTATATACAGGGACACAGTGCAGGTTGCAACTGATGTTATATACAGCGACACAGTGCAGGTTGCAGCTGATGGTATATACAGGGACACAGAGCAGGTTGCAGCTGGTGCTATATACAGGGACACAGTGCAGGTTGCTGCTGATGGTATATACAGGGACACAGTGTAGGTTGCAACTGATGCTATATACAGGGACACAGTGCAGGTTGCAGCTGATGGTATATACAGGGATACGGTGTAGGTTGCAACTGATGGTATATACAGGGACACAGTGTAGGTTGCAGCTGGTGCTATATACAGGGACACAGTGCAGGTTGCAACTGATGTTATATACAGGGACACAGTGCAGGTTGCAACTGATGCTATAAACAGGAACACAGTGCAGGTGGCAGCTGATGGTATATACAGGGATACGGTGTAGGTTGCAACTGATGGTATATACAGGGACACAGTGTAGGTTGCAACTGATGTTATATACAGGGACACAGTGTAGGTTGCAACTGATGGTATATACAGGGACACAGTGTAGGTTGCAACTGATGTTATATACAGGGACACAGTGTAGGTTGCAACTGATGGTATATACAGGGACACAGTGTAGGTTGCAACTGATGGTATATACAGGGACACAGTGTAGGTTGCAACTGATGCTATATACAGGGACACAGTGCAGGTTGCAGCTGATGGTATATACAGGGATACGGTGTAGGTTGCAACTGATGGTATATACAGGGACACAGTGTAGGTTGCAACTGATGGTATATACAGGGACACAGTGTAGGTTGCAGCTGATGGTATATACAGGGACACAGTGTAGGTTGCAACTGATGCTATATACAGGGACACAGTGTAGGTTGCAGCTGAGGTATATACAGGGATACGGTGTAGGTTGCAACTGATGGTATATACAGGGACACAGTGTAGGTTGCAACTGATGCTATATACAGGGACACAGTGTAGGTTGCAACTGATGGTATATACAGGGACACAGTGTAGGTTGCAACTGATGGTATATACAGGGACACAGTGTAGGTTGCAACTGATGGTATATACAGGGATACAGTGTAGGTTGCAGCTGATGCTATATACAGGGACACAGTGTAGGTTGCAGCTGAGGCTATATACAGGGACACAGTGTAGGTTGCAGCTGATGCTATATACAGGGACACAGTGTAGGTTGCAGCTGATGGTATATACAGGGACACAGTGCAGGTTGCAGCTGATGGTATATACAGGGATACAGTGTAGGTTGCAACTGATGGTATATACAGGGATACAGTGCAGGTTGCAACTGATGGTATATACAGGGATACAGTGTAGGTTGCAGCTGAGGCTATATACAGGGACACAGTGTAGGTTGCAGCTGATGCTATATACAGGGACACAGTGTAGGTTGCAGCTGATGCTATATACAGGGACACAGTGCAGGTTGCAGCTGATGGTATATACAGGGATACAGTGTAGGTTGCAACTGATGGTATATACAGGGATACAGTGCAGGTTGCAACTCATGGTATATACAGGGATACAGTGTAGGTTGCAACTGATGCTATATACAGGGACACAGTGCAGGTTGCAGCTGATGGTATATACAGGGATACAGTGCAGGTTGCAACTCATGGTATATACAGGGATACAGTGTAGGTTGCAACTGATGCTATATACAGGGACACAGTGTAGGTTGCAGCTGATGGTATATACAGGGATACAGTGTAGGTTGCAGCTGGTGCTATATACAGTGATACAGTGTAGGGTACAGCTGATGCTATATACAGGGATACAGTGTAGGTTGCAGCTGATGCTATATACAGGGATACAGAGTAGGTTGCAGCTGATGCTATATACAGGGATACAGTGTAGGTTGCAACTGATGGTATATACAGGGACACAGTGTAGGTTGCAACTGATGCTATATACAGGGACACAGTGCAGGTTGCAGCTGATGGTATATACAGGGATACGGTGTAGGTTGCAACTGATGGTATATACAGGGACACAGTGTAGGTTGCAGCTGGTGCTATATACAGGGACACAGTGCAGGTTGCAACTGATGTTATATACAGGGACACAGTGCAGGTTGCAGCTGATGGTATATACAGGGACACAGTGCAGGTTGCAGCTGGTGCTATATACAGGGACACAGTGCAGGTTGCAGCTGATGGTATATACAGGGACACAGTGTAGGTTGCAACTGATGCTATATACAGGGACACAGTGCAGGTTGCAGCTGATGGTATATACAGGGATACAGTGTAGGTTGCAACTGATGGTATATACAGGGACACAGTGTAGGTTGCAGCTGGTGCTATATACAGGGACACAGTGCAGGTTGCAGCTGATGTTATATACAGGGACACAGTGTAGGTTGCAACTGATGCTATATACAGGGACACAGTGCAGGTTGCAGCTGATGGTATATACAGGGATACAGTGTAGGTTGCAACTGATGGTATATACAGGGACACAGTGTAGGTTGCAACTGATGTATATACAGGGATACAGTGTAGGTTGCAACTGATGGTATATACAGGGACACAGTGTAGGTTGCAACTGATGGTATATACAGGGATACAGTGTAGGTTGCAACTGATGGTATATACAGGGATACAGTGTAGGTTGCAACTGATGGTATATACAGGGATACAGTGTAGGTTGCAACTGATGCTATATACAGGGACACAGTGTAGGTTGCAGCTGATGCTATATACAGGGATACAGTGTAGGTTGCAGCTGATGCTATATACAGGGATACAGTGTAGGTTGCAGCTGATGGTATATACAGGGACACAGTGTAGGTTGCAACTGATGGTATATACAGGGACACAGTGTAGGTTGCAACTGATGGTATATACAGGGACACAGTGTAGGTTGCAACTGATGCTATATACAGGGACACAGTGTAGGTTGCAGCTGATGGTATATACAGGGACACAGTGTAGGTTGCAGCTGATGGTATATACAGGGATACAGTGTAGGTTGCAACTGATGGTATATACAGGGATACAGTGTAGGTTGCAACTGATGGTATATACAGGGATACAGTGTAGGTTGCAGCTGATGCTATATACAGGGACACAGTGTAGGTTGCAGCTGATGCTATATACAGGGACACAGTGTAGGTTGCAGCTGATGCTATATACAGGGATACAGTGTAGGTTGCAGCTGATGGTATATACAGGGATACAGTGTAGGTTGCAACTGATGCTATATACAGGGATACAGTGCAGGTTGCAACTGATGGTATATACAGGGATACAGTGTAGGTTGCAACTGATGCTATATACAGGGACACAGTGCAGGTTGCAGCTGATGGTATATACAGGGATACGGTGTAGGTTGCAACTGATGCTATATACAGGGACACAGTGTAGGTTGCAGCTGATGGTATATACAGGGATACAGTGTAGGTTGCAGCTGGTGCTATATACAGTGATACAGTGTAGGGTACAGCTGATGCTATATACAGGGATACAGTGTAGGTTGCAGCTGATGCTATATACAGGGATACAGAGTAGGTTGCAGCTGATGCTATATACAGGGATACAGTGTAGGTTGCAACTGATGGTATATACAGGGACACAGTGTAGGTTGCAACTGATGCTATATACAGGGACACAGTGCAGGTTGCAGCTGATGGTATATACAGGGATACGGTGTAGGTTGCAACTGATGGTATATACAGGGACACAGTGTAGGTTGCAACTGATGGTATATACAGTGACACAGTGTAGGTTGCAGCTGGTGCTATATACAGGGACACAGTGCAGGTTGCAACTGATGTTATATACAGGGACACAGTGCAGGTTGCAGCTGATGGTATATACAGGGACACAGTGCAGGTTGCAGCTGGTGCTATATACAGGGACACAGTGCAGGTTGCAGCTGATGGTATATACAGGGACACAGTGTAGGTTGCAACTGATGCTATATACAGGGACACAGTGCAGGTTGCAGCTGATGGTATATACAGGGATACGGTGTAGGTTGCAACTGATGGTATATACAGGGACACAGTGTAGGTTGCAGCTGGTGCTATATACAGGGACACAGTGCAGGTTGCAACTGATGTTATATACAGGGACACAGTGCAGGTTGCAACTGATGCTATAAACAGGGACACAGTGCAGGTTGCAGCTGATGGTATATACAGGGATACGGTGTAGGTTGCAACTGATGGTATATACAGGGACACAGTGTAGGTTGCAACTGATGTTATATACAGGGACACAGTGTAGGTTGCAACTGATGGTATATACAGGGACACAGTGTAGGTTGCAACTGATGTTATATACAGGGACACAGTGTAGGTTGCAACTGATGGTATATACAGGGACACAGTGTAGGTTGCAACTGATGGTATATACAGGGACACCGTGTAGGTTGCAACTGATGCTATATACAGGGACACAGTGTAGGTTGCAGCTGGTGCTATATACAGTGATACAGTGTAGGGTTCAGCTGATGCTATATACAGGGATACAGTGTAGGTTGCAGCTGATGCTATATACAGGGATACAGAGTAGGTTGCAGCTGATGCTATATACAGGGATACAGTGTAGGTTGCAACTGATGGTATATACAGGGACACAGTGTAGGTTGCAACTGATGCTATATACAGGGACACAGTGCAGGTTGCAGCTGATGGTATATACAGGGATACGGTGTAGGTTGCAACTGATGGTATATACAGGGACACAGTGTAGGTTGCAGCTGGTGCTATATACAGGGACAGAGTGCAGGTTGCAACTGATGTTATATACAGGGACACAGTGCAGGTTGCAGCTGATGGTATATACAGGGACACAGTGCAGGTTGCAGCTGGTGCTATATACAGGGACACAGTGCAAGTTGCAGCTGATGGTATATACAGGGACACAGTGTAGGTTGCAACTGATGCTATATACAGGGACACAGTGCAGGTTGCAGCTGGTGCTATATACAGGGACACAGTGCAGGTTGCAACTGATGTTATATACAGGGACACAGTGCAGGTTGCAACTGATGCTATATACAGGGACACAGTGCAGGTTGCAGCTGATGGTATATACAGGGATACGGTGTAGGTTGCAACTGATGGTATATACAGGGACACAGTGTAGGTTGCAACTGATGTTATATACAGGGACACAGTGTAGGTTGCAACTGATGGTATATACAGGGACACAGTGTAGGTTGCAACTGATGTTGTATACAGGGACACAGTGTAGGTTGCAACTGATGGTATATACAGGGACACAGCGTAGGTTGCAACTGATGGTATATACAGGGACACCGTGTATGTTGCAACTGATGCTATATACAGGGACACAGTGCAGGTTGCAGCTGATGCTATATACAGGGATACAGAGTAGGTTGCAGCTGATGCTATATACAGGGATACAGTGTAGGTTGCAACTGATGGTATATACAGGGACACAGTGTAGGTTGCAACTGATGCTATATACAGGGACACAGTGCAGGTTGCAGCTGATGGTATATACAGGGATACGGTGTAGGTTGCAACTGATGGTATATACAGGGACACAGTGTAGGTTGCAACTGATGGTATATACAGGGACACAGTGTAGGTTGCAGCTGGTGCTATATACAGGGAAAGAGTGCAGGTTGCAACTGATGTTATATACAGGGACACAGTGCAGGTTGCAGCTGATGGTATATACAGGGACACAGTGCAGGTTGCAGCTGGTGCTATATACAGGGACACAGTGCAAGTTGCAGCTGATGGTATATACAGGGACACAGTGTAGGTTGCAACTGATGCTATATACAGGGACACAGTGCAGGTTGCAGCTGATGGTTTATACAGGGATACGGTGTAGGTTGCAACTGTTGGTATATACAGGGACACAGTGTAGGTTGCAGCTGGTGCTATATACAGGGACACAGTGCAGGTTGCAACTGATGTTATATACAGGGACACAGTGCAGGTTGCAACTGATGCTATAAACAGGGACACAGTGCAGGTTGCAGCTGATGGTATATACAGGGATACGGTGTAGGTTGCAACTGATTGTATATACAGGGACACAGTGTAGGTTGCAACTGATGTTATATACAGGGACACAGTGTAGGTTGCAACTGATGGTATATACAGGGACACAGTGTAGGTTGCAACTGATGTTGTATACAGGGACACAGTGTAGGTTGCAACTGATGGTATATACAGGGACACAGCGTAGGTTGCAACTGATGGTATATACAGGGACACCGTGTAGGTTGCAACTGATGCTATATACAGGGACACAGTGCAGGTTGCAGCTGATGGTATATACAGGGATACGGTGTAGGTTGCAACTGATGGTATATACAGGGACACAGTGTAGGTTGCAACTGATGGTATATACAGGGACACAGTGTAGGTTGCAGATGGTGCTATATACAGGGACACAGTGCAGGTTGCAACTGATGTTATATACAGGGACACAGTGCAGGTTGCAGCTGATGGTATATACAGGGATACGGTGTAGGTTGCAACTGATGTTATATACAGGGACACAGTGTAGGTTGCAACTGATGCTATATACAAGGAAACAGTGTAGGTTGCAGCTGATGGTATATACAGGAACACAGTGTAGGTTGCAGCTGATGCTATATACAAGGACACAGTGTAGGTTCCAGCTGATGGTATATACAGGGACACAGTGTAGGTTGCAGCTGATGCTATATACAAGGACACAGTGTAGGTTGCAGCTGGTGGTATATACAGGAACACAGTGTAGGTTGCAGCTGATGCTATATACAGGAACACAGTGTAGGTTGCAGCTGATGCTATATACAGGGACACAGTGTATGTTGCAGCTGATGCTATATACAAGGACACAGTGTATGTTGCAGCTGATGGTATATACAGGAACACAGTGTAGGTTGCAGCTGATGGTATATACAGGGACACAGTGTAGGTTGCAACCGATGGTATAGACAGGGATACAGTGTAGGCTGCAGCTGATGGTATATACAGTGACACAGTGCAGGTTGCAGCTGATGGTATATACAGGGATACAGTGTAGGTTGCAGCTGATGGTATATACAGGGACACAGTGTAGGTTGCAACTGATGCTATATACATGGATACAGCGTAGGTTGCAGCTGATGGTATATACAGGAACACAGTGTAGGTTGCAGCTGATATGCATTACAGGCGTGTATGTAAACATATGTATATGCATTACAGGCGTGTATGTAAACATATGTATATGCATTACGGTCGTGTATGTAAACATATATATATGCATTACAGGCGTGTATGTAAACATATGTATATGCATTACGGTCGTGTATGTAAACATATATATATGCATTACAGGCGTGTATGTAAACATATCTATATATCATATCTGCTGGTTTTTCTACTCAATTGATTACCTTTCGTGCGCCCATTTTCTTTTCTTTCTCTATCGTCTTGACTGTCATCTTGTTGTCTATCCTCTTGACTGTCATCTTGTTGTCTATCGTCTTGAGTGTCATCTTGTTGTCTATCGTCTTGACTGTCATATTGTTGTCTATCGTCTTGACTGTCATCTTGTTGTCTATCGTCTTGACTGTCATCTTGTTGTCTATCGTCTTGACTGTCATCTTGTTGTCTATCGTCTTGACCGTCATCGTGTTGTCTATCGTCTTGACTGTCATCTTGTTGTCTATCGTCTTGACTGTCATCTTGTTGTCTATCGTCTTGACCGTCATCTTGTTGGCTATCGTCTTGACTGTCAACTTGTTGTCTATCGTCTTGACTATCATCTTGTTGTCTATCGTCTTGACTGTCATCTTATTGTCTATCGTCTTGACTGTCATCTTGTTGTCTATCGTCTTGACTGTCATCTTGTTGTCTATCGTCTTGACTTTCATCTTGTTGTCTATCGTCTTGACTGTCATCTTATTGTCTATCGTCTTGACCGTCATCTTGTTGTCTATCGTCTTGACCGTCATCGTGTTGTCTATCGTCTTGACTGTCATCTTGTTGTCTATCGTCTTGACTTTCATCTTATTGTCTATAGTCTTGACTGTCATCTTGTTGTCTATCGTCTTGACTGTCATCTTGTTGTCTATTGTCTTGACTGTCATCTTGTTGTCTATCGTCTTGACTGTCATCTTGTTGTCTATCGTTTGTCTATCGTCTTGACTGTCATCTTTTTGTCTATCATCTTGACTGTCATCTTGTTGTTTATCGTCTTGACTGTCATCTTGTTGTCTATCGTTTGTCTATCGTCTTGACTGTCATCTTGTTGTCTATCATCTTGACTGTCATCTTGTTGTCTATCGTTTGTCTATCGTCTTGACTGTCATCTTGTTGTCTATCATCTTGACTGTCATCTTGTTGTCTATCGTCTTGACTTTCATCGTGTTGTCTATCGTCTTGACTTTCATCTTGTTGTCTATCGTCTTGACTGTCATCTTGTTGTCTATCGTCTTGACTCTCATCTTGTTGTATATCGGCTTGACCGTCATCTTGTTGTCTATCGTCTTGACTGTCATCTTGTTGTCTATTGTCTTGACTGTCATCTTGTTGTCTATCGTCTTGACTGTCATCTTGTTGTCTATCATCTTGACTGTCATCTTGGTGTCTATGTTCTTGACTGTCATCTTGTTGTCTATCGTCTTGACTGTCATCTTGTTGTCTATCATCTTGACTGTCATCTTGTTGTCTATTTTCTTGACTGTCATCTTGTTGTCTATCGTCTTGACTGTCATCTTGTTGTGTATCGTCTTGATTGTCATCTTGTTGTCTATCGTCTTGACTGTCATCTTGTTGTCTATCGTCTTGACTCTCATCTTGTTGTCTATCGTCTTGACTGTCATCTTGTTGTCGATCCTCTTGACTGTCATCTTGTTGTCTATCGTCTTGACTGTCATCTTGTTGTCTATCCTCTTGACTATCATCTTGTTCTATATCGTCTTGACTGTCATCTTGTTGTCTATAGTCTTGACTGTCATCTTGTTGTCTATCGTCTTGACTTTCATCGTGTTGTCTATCGTCTTGACTGTCATCTTGTTGTCTATCGTCTTGACTGTCATCTTGTTGTCTATCGTTTGTCTATCGTCTTGACTGTCATCTTGTTGTCTATCATCTTGACTGTCATCTTGTTGTCTATCGTCTTGACTTTCATCGTGTTGTCTATCGTCTTGACTGTCATCTTGTTGTCTATCTTCTTGACTGTCATCTTGTCTACCGTCTTGACTGTCATCTTGTTGTCTATCGTCTTGACTGTCATCTTGTTGTCTATTGTCTTGACTGTCATCTTGTTGTCTATCGTCTTGACTGTCATCTTGTTGTCTATCGTTTGTCTATCGTCTTGACTGTCATCTTGTTGTCTATCATCTTGACTGTCATCTTGTTGTTTATCGTCTTGACTGTCATCTTGTTGTCTATCGTCTTGACTTTCATCGTGTTGTCTATCGTCTTGACTTTCATCTTGTTGTCTATCGTCTTGACTGTCATCTTGTTGTCTATCGTCTTGACTGTCATCTTGTTGTATATCGTCTTGACCGTCATCTTGTTGTCTATCGTCTTGACTGTCATCTTGTTGTCTATTGTCTTGACTATCATCTTGTTGTCTATCGTCTTGACTGTCATCTTGTTGTCTATCATCTTGACTGTCATCTTGTTGTGTATCGTCTTGATTGTCATCTTGTTGTCTATCATCTTGACTGTCATCTTGTTGTCTATCGTCTTGACTCTCATCTTGTTGTCTATCGTCTTGACTGTCATCTTGTTGTCGATCCTCTTGACTGTCATCTTGTTGTCTATCGTCTTGACTGTCATCTTGTTGTCTATCCTCTTGACTGTCATCTTGTTCTATATCGTCTTGACTGTCATCTTGTTGTCTATCGTCTTGACTGTCATCTTGTTGTCTATCGTCTTGACTTTCATCGTGTTGTCTATCGTCTTGACTGTCATCTTGTTGTCTATCGTCTTGACTGTCATCTTGTTGTCTATCGTTTGTCTATCGTCTTGACTGTCATCTTGTTGTCTATCATCTTGACTGTCATCTTGTTGTCTATCGTCTTGACTTTCATCGTGTTGTCTATCGTCTTGACTGTCATCTTGTTGTCTATCTTCTTGACTGTCATCTTGTCTACCGTCTTGACTGTCATCTTGTTGTCTATCGTCTTGACTGTCATCTTGTTGTCTATTGTCTTGACTGTCATCTTGTTGTCTATCGTCTTTACTGTCATCTTGTTGTCTATCGTCTTGACTGTCATCTTGTTGTCTATCGTCTTGACTGTCATCTTGTTGTCTATCGTCTTGACTGTCATCTTGTTGTCTATCGTCTTGACTGTCATCTTGTTGTCTATCGTATTGACTGTCATCTTGTTGTCTATTGTCTTGACTGTCATCTTGTTGTCTATCGTCTTGACTGTCATCTTGTTGTCTATCGTCTTGACTGTCATCTTGTTGTCTATCGTCTTGACTGTCATCTTGTTGTCTATCGTCTTGACTGTCATCTTGTTGTTTATCGTCTTGACTGTCATCTTGTTGTCTATCGTCTTGACTTTCATCTTGTTGTCTATCGTCTTGACCGTCATCTTGTTGTCTATCGTCTTGACTGTCATCTTGTTGTCTATCGTCTTGACTGTCATCTTGTTGTCTATCGTCTTGACTGTCATCTTGTTGTCTATTGTCTTGACTGTCATCTTGTTGTCTATCATCTTGACTGTCATCTTGTTGTGTATCGTCTTGATTGTCATCTTGTTGTCTATCGTCTTGACTGTCATCTTGTTGTCTATCGTCTTGACTCTCATCTTGTTGTCTATCGTCTTGACTGTCATCTTGTTGTCGATCCTCTTGACTGTCATCTTGTTGTCTATCGTCTTGACTGTCATCTTGTTGTCTATCCTCTTGACTGTCATCTTGTTCTATATCGTCTTGACTGTCATCTTGTTGTCTATCGTCTTGACTGTCATCTTGTTGTCTATCGTCTTGACTTTCATCGTGTTGTCTATCGTCTTGACTGTCGTCTTGTTGTCTATCGTCTTGAATGTCATCTTGTTGTCTATCGTTTGTCTATCGTCTTGACTGTCATCTTGTTGTCTATCATCTTGACTGTCATCTTGTTGTCTATCGTCTTGACTTTCATCGTGTTGTCTATCGTCTTGACTGTCATCTTGTTGTCTATCTTCTTGACTGTCATCTTGTCTACCGTCTTGACTGTCATCTTGTTGTCTATCGTCTTGACTGTCATCTTGTTGTCTATTGTCTTGACTGTCATCTTGTTGTCTATCGTCTTTACTGTCATCTTGTTGTCTATCGTCTTGACTGTCATCTTGTTGTCTATCGTATTGACTGTCATCTTGTTGTCTATCGTCTTGACTGTCATCTTGTTGTCTATCGTATTGACTGTCATCTTGTTGTCTATTGTCTTGACTGTCATCTTGTTGTCTATCGTCTTGACTGTCATCTTGTTGTCTATCGTCTTGACTGTCATCTTGTTGTCTATCGTCTTGACTGTCATCTTGTTGTCTATCGTCTTGACTGTCATCTTGTTGTTTATCGTCTTGACTGTCATCTTGTTGTCTATCGTCTTGACTTTCATCTTGTTGTCTATCGTCTTGACCGTCATCTTGTTGTCTATCGTCTTGACTGTCATCTTGTTGTCTATCGTCTTGACTGTCATCTTGTTGTCTATCGTCTTGACTGTCATCTTGTTGTCTATTGTCTTGACTGTCATCTTGTTGTCTATCGTCTTGACTTTCATCTTGTTCTCTATCGTCTTGACTGTCATCTTGTTGTCTATCGTCTTGACTGTCATCTTGTTGTCTATCGTCTTGACTGTCATCTTGTTGTATATCGTTTGTCTATCGTCTTGACTGTCATCTTGTTGTCTATTGTCTTGACTGTCATCTTGTTGTCTATCGTCTTGACTGTCATCTTGTTGTCTATCGTCTTGACTTTCATCGTGTTGTCTATCGTCTTGACTGTCATCTTGTTGTCTATTGTCTTGACTGTCATCTTGTTGTCTATCGTCTTGACTGTCATCTTGTTGTGTATCGTCTTGATTGTCATCTTGTTGTCTATCGTCTTGACTGTCATCTTGTTGTCGATCCTCTTGACTGTCATCTTGTTGTCTATCGTCTTGACTGTCATCTTGTTGTCTATTGTCTTGACTGTCATCTTGTTGTCGATCCTCTTGACTTTCATCGTGTTGTCTATCGTCTTGACTGTCATCTTGTTGTCTATCGTCTTGACTGTCATCTTGTTGTCTATCATCTTGACTGTCATCTTGTTGTTTATCGTCTTGACTGTCATCTTGTTGTCTATCGTCTTGACTTTCATCGTGTTGTCTATCGTCTTGACTGTCATCTTGTTGTCTATCGTCTTTACTGTTATCTTGTTGTCTATCGTCTTGACTGTCATCGTGTTGTCTATCGTCTTGACCGTCATCTTGTTGTCTATCGTCTTGACTGTCATCTTGTTGTCTATCGTCTTGACTGTCATCTTGTTGTCTATCGTCTTGACTGTCATCTTGTTGTCTATCGTCTTGACTGTCATCTTGTTGTCTATCGTCTTGACTGTCATCTTGTTGTCTATCGTCTTGACTGTCATCTTGTTGTCTATCGTCTTGACTGTCATCTTGTTCTATATCGTCTTGACTGTCATCTTGTTGTCTATCGTCTTGACTGTCATCTTGTTGTCTATCGTCTTGACTGTCATCTTGTTGTCTATTGTCTTGACTGTCATCTTGTTGTCTATCGTCTTGACTGTCATCTTGTTGTGTATCGTCTTGATTGTCATCTTGTTGTCTATCGTCTTGACTGTCATCTTGTTGTCGATCCTCTTGACTGTCATCTTGTTGTCTATCGTCTTGACTGTCATCTTGTTGTCTATCGTCTTGACTGTCATCTTGTTGTCTATCGTCTTGACTTTCATCGTGTTGTCTATCGTCTTGACTGTCATCTTGTTGTCTATCGTCTTGACTGTCATCTTGTTGTCTATCGTTTGTCTATCGTCTTGACTGTCATCTTGTTGTCTATCATCTTGACTGTCATCTTGTTGTTTATCGTCTTGACTGTCATCTTGTTGTCTATCGTCTTGACTTTCATCGTGTTGTCTATCGTCTTGACTGTTATCTTGTTGTCTATCGTCTTGACTGTCATCTTGTCTACCGTCTTGACTGTCATCTTGTTGTCTATCGTCTTGACTGTCATATTGTTGTCTATTGTCTTGACTGTCATCTTGTTGTCTATCGTCTTGACTGTCATCTTGTTGTCTATCGTCTTGACTGTCATCTTGTTGTCTATCGTCTTGACTGTCATCTTATTGTCTCTCGTCTTGACTGTCATATTGTTGTCTATCGTCTTGACTTTCATATTGTTGTCTATCGTCTTGACTTTCATCTTGTTGTCTATCGTCTTGACTGTCATCTTGTTGTCTATCGTCTTGACTCTCATCGTGTTGTCTATCGTCTTGACTGTCATCGTGTTGTCTATCGTCTTGACTGTCGTCTTGTTGTCTATCGTCTTGACTGTCATCTTGTTGTCTATCGTCTTGACTGTCATCTTGTTGTCTATCGTCTTGACTGTCATCTTGTTGTCTATCGTATTGACTGTCATCTTGTTGTTTATCGTCTTGACTGTCATCTTGTTGTATATCGTCTTGACCGTCATATTGTTGTCTATCGTCTTGACTGTCATCTTGTTGTCTATCGTCTTGACTGTCATCTTGTTGTCTATCGTCTTGACTCTCATCTTGTTGTCTATCGTCTTTACTGTCATCTTGTTGTCTATCGTCTTGACTCTCATCTTGTTGTCTATCGTCTTGACTGTCATCTTGTTGTCTATCGTCTTGACTTTCATCGTGTTGTCTATCGTCTTGACTGTCATCTTGTTGTCTATCGTCTTGACTGTCATCTTGCTGTCTATCGTCTTGACTGTCATCTTGTCTATCGTCTTGACTGTCATCTTGTTGTCTATTGTCTTGACTGTCATCTTGTTGTCTATCGTCTTGACTTTCATCTTGTTGTCTATCGTCTTGACTGTCATCTTGCGTGGGTCATTTTCCTTTGACTCATCTGTAGAATAATTTACACATATTCAAGTATGTATCTAAGCAACAACACTATTCACACATATTATGTATCTAAGCACCAATACTATTCACACATAGTATGTATCTAAGCAGCAACACTATTCACACATAGTATGTATCTAAGCAACAACACTATTCACACATAGTATGTATCTAAGCAACAACACTATTCACACATAGTATGTATCTAAGCAACAACACTATTCACACATAGTATGTATCTAAGCAACAACACTATTCACACATAGTATGTATCTAAGCAACCACACTATTCACACATAGTATGTATCTAAGCACCAACACTATTCACACATAGTATGTATCTAAGCAACAACACTATTCACACATAGTATGTATCTAATCAACAACACTATTCACACATAGTATGTATCTAAGCAACAACACTATTCACACATAGTATGTATCTAAGCACCAACACTATTCACACATAGTATGTATCTAAGCAACAACACTATTCACACATAGTATGTATCTAAGCAACAACACTATTCACACATAGTATGTATCTAAGCAACAACACTATTCACACATAGTATGTATCTAAGCACCAACACTATTCACACATAGTATGTATATAAGCAACAACACTATTCACACATAGTATGTATCTAAGCAACAACACTATTCACAACTCTCCACACATAAGTAGTGATGACAACATATATGAATGGTAAAATCATATTCAAATATAAAATATAGAAAAAACAACAAAACAAGGCGTTATATTTATTTTTTAGAAATTTTAATAAATGTCAGTTAAATCATATAGCTGCATGATTATTAAGATTGAAACACAAAGGCATGGTGGTGCAATGTGGTGCCGATGTCTTGTAGAGTGTGCGCATGTAGTGTAGAGTGTGCGGATGTAGTGTAGAGTGTGCGGATGTAGTGTAGAGTGTGCGGATAGTGTGCGGATGTAGTGTAGAGTGTGCGGATGTAGTGTAGAGTGTGCGGATGTAGTGTAGATGTTGGAAGATTCTTTACCGTGACGATTGGATTCTAGAAGATGTAGTTCCTGTGTTGATTAAATTCTAAAGACTACGAACGATATTTTTCGTTATAGTCCCTCCACCGAGGCATTTGAGAGACTGGTTTTTCTAAGTAGATTACATTGTCATCTAAGTTGCTTATGTCGACAACTGGAAAGGCATCTTCCGTTCTTCTCAGAGTGACAAATCCTGTATCCTATCTTTCGAAGGGGTCCCTTTTAGGACCACATCTTCAAGATTTGTCAGCTCACAGCAGCAATAATGGTTCCGGTTTCTTCGCTGGGGTCCTCGCGCCATCAATAAGTCAGCGTCCCACCGTCTTCCTTGCGTCTTCCTTGAAGGAGCACCGTCCCCTTGAAGGAGCCGGCTAAAAATCCCAGCTATCTGCCGTCGCCAGCACCGAGCACTGTCTCACCAAGTAGGTAAGTTAGTAGTAAGTTTATACTCGTATAGAGTCTCGCGACTTCTACTGGTCCGATGATGTTGCTTCCGTCAGCGAAGTCCTTGACCCATATTCCTGCTGTGATCTGTGCCTAGGTCACGATGTGCACGTTGAGGAGAGACCTGGTCAAAAGACTAGATGAAGTCTAGGATGTTATGTAGGTTTTCTGTAGGTCAGCCAATCCTCGTGAAGTGGCGTGACTGCTATATGTGGCCTAGTTTGATCTCTCGAAGGTGAGTATGTGCTGTGTCTGTTAATCTGTCCTTTTTTAAGGCCACTCCCTCACTGTTGGTCATCTCCAGCAGCATATAAACGGATCTGAAGTTTGACATCTGGCTGTCTTGTCGCTCCAGAGTCTGTCCATACCTCCACCCCAGATGGTGGTCATGGATGGTGAAGCGTGTGTTCCAAGTTGCAAGATCGACGGCCAGAAGATCGCAGTATCATACGCTGCTGCTGCGAGATGTGCCGCGACATGCATGCCAGGGAATTCTTGGAATGATACTGCCCTGTTTCCTATATAAACCGAACACACTTCCCCAAGGGCGTGTTGCCATGCACGGTTGACTGAATAAGTGCCGACTTACCGAAATTGAAAATATAATTATTTTTTTTACGTTTATTTATCTTCGCTACCGGTTGCCCATATGAGCGACGCCTCCTGAAGAGATTAGTTATTTTAGATTTTTGGAGGATAGTGCAATGATACAGACAGAGAACCATTCCAGAATCTCCTCTGGTTCTTTTACGTGCATGTTGTAAAGCACCGACACAAGACCTCGGTTTAACGTCCCATCTGAAAGACTGTTAATTTTATTAGGGTCAGACGGGGGATCGAACTTGCGATCCCTGGATTACCAGTCCAGCGTGTTACCACTGGACTACATATCCGTCTCAAAATATATTTTATGCCTACATTCAAGGTCATTAGTACTGAGGGGACCTATTCTTGGTGTTGAGAATTAGTCCTCGGATGTATATGCACAGTTTCGAAACAATACCTTTCCACGGTTTTTGAGAAATATTTACGATTTTCTCGATGCATACAAGTAATAATTTCTGATATCTACTTTTGGCCAAATTCTCAAGTTGAAGGTGATTGGTATGTGGACATGTGATACCCTACTGTGTTGATTAGGTCGTCCGTGTCAGGCATAGGCGAGATAGTATTTGGTATTCAGCACAGGTCAGGCTATATCGCGCCGGGTTAAATATATTGTATACAAGATAGTTAAAAATATATGTAGATAAAATACATGTAGTAAAATTGTAATGTAGAACGATTGTGTCAGGTATAGGACACGCACTGATATTACAGCCACGAAGAGGGAATCACCATCTGACTTACTTGAATCTAGGGTATGTAGTCTGTCGTTGGAGAAGAGGGGACACCATTGCTTTCTAGGCGAGAGGGGCTGTGTAAACTGAAATGCATTAGAACTATTTTGCGGACCTGTAAACAGAAAATACAAAGGCATTAGCGTTCCTTGCCTCCAGAGCTGCTTTTTATGCCCACATCATGAAAAGTATGACGAGGGTATATAGTTTCCGATTGTCCGTCTGTTCATTTCCATGTAAGAGTTTACATACACCGTCTCTGCAACCCCGTTACCCAGTAACTTGAAAATTGATATGCTTGTTTATCATACTCCATTTCTTCATGCCCAGAGTCACCACCTGCCCAGTTTCATTATGCAATTTCATGTTTTAATTTGTTGAGGACCTTGCTATCAAGCTCAAATTGATAGCCTGTTGATTCCTATTAGATGTACACTTTGTATATACAATAAGGGAGTCAATTTATTTATAGAGACTTCAATTTCACAACTAATAAGTAACCGTTTTCAACCTTACTAAATTTCGAAGAGTTTATACATTTATAATTTAGATTTTTTGTTCGTTACAATTAAGCACATCAAATACTTCATATCTTTACACAGATAATTACTGTCATTCACACTAGATAGTTATTGTGCAACATCTATATTACTCGTCTGCGCAATATGATGACAGGAGATTAGTGTCAAGCAGTATAAATATTAATTGTTCTGTTGCATATTTGGATACATAACAAACGTGTCGGCCAGGCGTCTGCAACAGGGATGTACGCCATGGGCATTATGGGTCCATGAAGATTCAAAATTCACCCATTGGCTGCCCAACCTGGATAGGTGGGTGTTTCAAAATTCACCCATTGGCTGCCCAATATGGGTAGGTGTGCGTTCGAATCCAGCACTAGCTGATATACCCCCGAGATTTTGGATGCATTACGCTAATCCAGAATCTGAAACAGCTTAAATAAATAAGAATTAAACTTTTCGTAAAATTTAAATTGTGAATTGGATCTTTTAATTATAGCCCGACCCGCCCCGGTACCTCACACCAAGCGAGTTCCCCAACTACAAACACTACTACACAGAACCGTAGACCCACCCAACGACAAAATAAGCCGGGTCGACAACCTCATGGTAGGAATACTTTCATCAGAATGGAAGGGGTTGATGAAAACTTCATTAGACAAGCAGAAGCCATAACACTGCATGTAGGTACAAATGATGTGTCGAATGCATTGAGTTCAGAAGATATTGTATCAAAAATGGTAAACACAATAGCAACAGTTCAAACAGTAAATTCGAGTGCTAAAATAGTTGTGTCAAGCATACTGCCAAGAAAATCTGATAAAGTGGTCAACATAATCATCAAGAAAACAAATGACACCTTATCAAGAATGTGCATAAGTCTGGTGTTCCTCAGGGGTCTGTCTTAGGTCCCATTCTCTTTATAATTTACATCAATGACTTACCTATGACTCTTACCAGCACAGTTGCAGACATATTTGCTGACGATACAACTATATCTGCCTCCGATCAATCTCTTGACACTCTTACTACTTCTTTATCTACTGATTTGATCAATGTTCAACAGTGGTGTTTAGACAATCGTGTGATTCTCAATACTTCTAAGACCAAAATCATGTATATTTCCTCTAAATCAAAAGCTCATAGTATCAGTGAGTCTGCTCTTGAAGTGAAAGTGAACAACACCGTCATACATCCGAGTTCTGCTGAACGACTACTCGGAGTTATGATTGACAACACACTATCCTGGGATAAGCATGCTGACAATGTTCTCAAAAAATGTAACTCTTATTTATATTTATTGTCTCGTATAAAAAGGTATCTCTCTATTCCCAATCGCAACCTCATCTACAATGCTTACATATTGCCTCACTTAGACTTTTGTTGTGTGATTTGGGGTAACTGCAACTCATCTTTAGAAGATAAAATAGTTCGGTTACAAAAGAGAGCAGCTAGACTAATTCTAGATCAGGACTTTGACACTCCATCGCAATTATTATTCTCCCAACTAAAATGGATGACCTTTCCAGAACGAGTCATATATCAGAAGGCTATACAAATGTATAAAACATTACATGGAGCTGCTCCAGACTATTTAAAATCATCCTTCACTTTTACTTCTGATATACATCCTAGAATTCTTAGATCAACCTCAGAATATCAATTATACACACCAAGACCAAATTGTGAATTATTTCGTAATACATTTGAATTTTCAGGATCATCTATTTGGAATTCATTGCCTCACTCAGTTCAAAATGCTCCAACCATCCAACAGTTCAAAATTCTCTACTTAAGGTGGAACTATAACAATTCAAACTAATCGCGCACTTCTACTGTTATTATAAATGTGTATTGCGATTGCTATATTTATTAGAATCGTAAATATTGCTGCTGTCTTTAAGTTGATTTCATACATATTTTGAAGATACCACTACAAGTCAAATCTGCATATTGTTAGATAGATCTAGTATCATTAATTGTCTCATTCCTATTTTCTACTCTGCTAGCCAATTCCATATATCATCATATTCCATTACATATTAAATATAGTTTCTCTATTTTTCAGCTTTTACATTACTATATTATTCCAATGTGCAGTTCTCACTTATAGTGCTATCTTTTGATTGCATTATTAGCCGCAACGTTCGCCACGATATGTGGACACCTTAAGATTCACCCCATACCATTGTAAACTGAACTTATACCAGCACTCATTCTTTCCGAGAGCTGCTGTCTTGTGGAATAGGCTGCCAGACTCCATCATCGGTATGGACTTACTGGACAGTTTCAAAGAAGCTGTCCAGCCAGGGGCGAGGATTTAAATATATATAGATATGTGTGGCGTAAATACAAGTTGAAGATTTTAAAGACACATACAGTTTCACGTTCAAAGCGTCTTGCGATGCACATGCACACGCTATCTATGTATGCTTGATACAGGCACTTCTATCAGACAGGTATGTTCAGCGTTGTAATTAAATTCGATATTTCAAGTACATTTTGAAATGAATCATACAATGTCATATTGTATTATCATTCTAAATCATTTCCATCGTGTTTCCAGGTTGCACGACTTTTCAACAGACGGCATTCTACTATGATCTTTACTTGTTGATTGTCTTCAACTGTTATAAAACATCAGGTGGACGTTTAGAAATTCGGTTCAGTGTACATGTACTTCCATTCTGCTATAACTTTTCAGTTTGCCTATATAAACAATGTATGACACATCTTGTCGATGGAACAATCCAGTTGACAAGTGAAGGAAAGAGCATATAATAATAATAATAATAATAATAATAATAATAATAATAATAATAATAATAATAATAATAATAATAATAAAGACGTTATTTAACGAGAGTGCTCATTTAACAAAAGTTAAATCAGTCGTTAAACTTGAATACAGTTCATCAATATGGAATCCTCATCAAGTAACACAAAATAAACAAATAGAACAAGTGCAAAGAAATGCAGCTAGATTTGTGCTCAATAAACCATTCAATCATGAAAATCCGTGTAGTGTAACATCTCTACTTCAGCAGTTGAACTGGCCAACTTTAGAACAACGTCGAGTCACATGTGACCTTATTCGCATGTACAAAGTCATGAACAATCTAATAGCTGTAAAAATCTTCATACTAGAGTTTTCTAACGTAAACGGAAATCGAAAACGGAAATCGAAAACGGAATTCATAATTCTGAAATAAACCAGGGATCTTCTCAAAATAATAATATAACACATATCACCTTTTATATTCACAATTTATTGGACATTTTAGTATACCTAGTTTATACAAATTTATTTTAGCTCGATTGCGAAACAAGTTCTTTCAACTTATATAAATCACTCTCGAGACCTCATTCCTGATGGAATCCATCGCCACGAGGGAGTGAAGAGGCAACGTGGAATTTAAATGCCTTGCCTAAGGACACAATCGTAACGGCTCCAGCGGGGCTCGAACTCCAGACCTTTCGCACCTGAAGCGAACGCGCATCCACTGCACCATCACGACTTCCACGACTTTATACCTAACTATATAACACTGAAATGCGATATAATTATGGGGCTTTGTGAAATTTACGAAAGTGAAGAATTAAAAAAGTCAAGACAAAACCACAGGTACTTGTATTTATTATGACTATTAAAGTTACTAGTGTCTAATCACCATATAGCTATAATATATGTCCTCAATTACGTTGCTTTCGTCTTCTCATCAAACACGCACATATTTTGACAACTTGTGGGAGCATTCTTTTTGAATGACGCCAAACAGTACTGACCGACTGATACTGTTTGATTTCACCGATTGCGTGCTCTACACAGACTCTGTTCCTCTGTATCAAACGATTCAATTTGCTGCATTTACGTTGTTGTCTCGCACCTCGACGCCTTATTTGTTGAGTGGTATATGGTGTCATAATGGGGTCGCGATTGGGATATATCTTATCAGCAAGTAATATGCAGTCACCGGGAAAAGGAAGTTGTGGTCCGCCTATTTGAGTCATCAGATTAAACTGCTGCGCGTCATTCAGATGCCCAGGAAAACGGGACTCTACATGACGAACAATACCTTCATTGTCCACAATGACTTGAGTATGAACGGCGAGGAACTTTCTATAGCCAGAATAATAATGTCCTTGCGGTTCATTAAGTGGTCTCCTTACCTCGTGTGACGTGCCATCAATGGCACCAACTGCTGGAAAAAGGTTATCCCAGTGTCCTCTTTTAGCTCGCCATTCATCGACAGATGGCCAAGTTATGTAATGTCCAAGTTTTTCGTGACACAAACTGATCATTCTTCGTATTTCTACATGAACTATAGCCGTGCTAACATTGAACATTGTAGCAAGTGCTGCAAACGTAGGATAACATCTAATCCAGATCAATACCATCAAAACGCGGTTAGGAGGAGACAACTTAAAATTTCTTGATGGTCTCATCTGCAGCTCTGTAACTAAATCTCTTAAGCTTTCAGGTGTCTCACCAGTGATATTATGGAACTGATATCTGTTCCCCGACTACATACTGAAAAGATCTCTGCCGTTGTACACGGTATGGATAGACACCGTGAATGACATAAAGTCCAATGTAGAACGACTGTCTGCTAGGCATCAAGAACTGTACGAAAATGGATCCATCAGGCAGCTGAAGGATAGAGTTTCCTCCAAGTTTGGTCGACTTCTGTATGGAACCGTCGGCACCATAGCAGATAACGAAATTAGGTAACTATAGCTACATTATCTAAATAATTCCCATCGAGATTGCGAACATGATATTAAATTTATAATAATTGATATGTGAATACGTTTTACGTGTACGAGCGGGCGGACATGCGTCCAGAACATATACAGGCCTTTACCTCAAATGACAGGGTTACACTTACAGGATAAATATCAAATATTGGTAACACCATTGCATATTGAAAGATTTTCACGTAATTTCGCACAATTGTTTCCCATGGTGGGTCGCCAACCAATTTACAACGGGGGACACATGTGTCCAATGGACGCAGCTTCAACAGTTATCTAATGTCTTGTGTGTACGCCTCTCCGTGGAAAGTGTACGGATGTGTCATATTAAAAAGATTGTATCCTTTTCACGCGCTTTCGAACCTTGTTGGTGACATTTTTATTTATGATTATCTCGTTGCAGGACTCATGTGCAACGTGTAAGGGACATGGAAAGGCGAATGGTTGCTGCGGAACGAGCTGCACCACGGCCTGAGCCTGATAGGCGTGATGCAATGTTGGAGGAAGTAAGTACTGATTCTGCTGGTGATACCGCCGTCGATGCTGATGCGGAACAAGCACGACAACAACCACAGCCCAGGGCTGCTGATAGCGACCAGAATGAACAGGCTGCACCTGTTAATCCACCAGCGAACCAACCTGCTAATCCACAGGGTAGAGCTAATGTCAACCGCCGCCCGATACGTCGAAGGCAGCGAAGGGCGAGGAGACCGCTCGCAGACCTGGTTCGAGAGAACCAGATGTTATACAGAAGGTTCCTTTCTAAGAAGGTACCAAAACTCCTTCGAGAGTTAGGAGTAAGCAGCGATACCAGCGACGAAGATTATGTTTAGTTAGTTGGTCGTTTTAGTGTATACTAAAATGTCCAATAAATTGTGAATATAAACGGTGATATGTGTTACATTATTATTTTGAGAAGATCCCTGGTTTATTTCAGAATTACGAAGCCCGTTTTCGATTTCCGTTTACGTTAGAAAACTCTTATTAGCCGCAACGTTCGCCACGATATGTGGACACCTTAAGATTCACCCCATACCATTGTAAACTGAACTTATACCAGCACTCATTCTTTCCGAGAGCTGCTGTCTTGTGGAATAGGCTGCCAGACTCCATCATCGGTATGGACTCACTGGACAGTTTCAAAGAAGCTGTCCAGCCAGGGGCGAGGATTTAAATATATATAGATATGTGTGGCGTAAATACAAGTTGAAGATTTTAAAGACACATACAGTTTCACGTTCAAAGCGTCTTGCGATGCACATGCACACGTTTTAAACTGCACATCTCGTCGTTATGTCTGCCTGGCGGATCTTGATGAGTAAAGACATTGAAGTTGAAGCTTCTCACCAATGCGACCCGGGTTCGATCCTCGGACAGGGAAGTATGTGAGATGGTACGATGGTCGCCAGATCGGACAGGTGGGTTTTCTCCGGGTACTCCGGTTTCCTCCCACATGAATGACCACATATACGCTTTCATCCGAGCCAACGAGAGTGATTAATATAAGTTGTTAAAACTTGCTTCGCAATGGTTGTAAAATAAATAAAGTGTAAAAAAAAAAAAAAAAAAAAAAAAAAAATTTCCCCTCACCGGTTCAACGCCGACTAAAATAATCAAGCGCTTCCTTGCATGGAACACGCTATCTAGAATTGAAACGTTCACATTTATTTTTATACTGACTAGCAAATGTCAACTGTATGTGACTCACGCTCGCTGAAACAAAATCACGAATAGACAAGTCGTCTGAATCTAATCATCCCTCGTAACGTTCGAATTTCTCTGAAAAACGCTACATTATAATGACAGACAACTCTACTTTTCTATTACCTCCCTTGGCAGATAAAGTCCGATTTAGTCCAATATGTGAATAGGTCATTTTAGTTAGAATCCTTTGTTTTTAAACATGTACATGTCCATCGCCAAGAAACATATTTGGCGGTTACATACAAAGTTACAGAAAAGCATGATATTATATAAGGTTTGAGTAAGCATAGTATTAACATTTACGAACTATATTGTTGTTGAACAATATAATTGGTATTCAGTGTCTCACAAATCAATATTTTACAAGTAGTAACATTCATTTAGTTAATTAATATCGTTTCTTTTACTTGTTGCTAAATAAATATATTTAGCTAAATTGACAAGTTTACTTTTTGGTGTTGAATTCATGAGTGTTCTATAGTAATTTAATAATCACAAGAAGCGATAGTAGAATAAAAGTGTTAGCATGTTGTGCAAATGAAACAACGATTAAAAACAGAGGAAAACACTTAATAGGACCTATCTACTTTTAGGGAGTATTCAGGGGCAGTAACTGACCGATGTCTCTCGTGACAAACAGCATAGCCATAACACTACAAGGAAACATTTGTTATGTGCGTAGCTAACTATGTTTCTATTTTAAATAATACTCTTGCTACTAGGTAGCAAGCAATCTAATTGAGCCTTAAGTTTACATTTGCTAGTGTATTCCAACTTGCCCTACTAAAATATAAATATTTAGGCCATGAGGTAGCAACACCTTATGAATGGCATCGAATTCTCGCACAGTCTCGCACTGCTACCGAATTTATATTCTGTTCAGGCCCAGCCAACAGCCGACATTTGTATCACATACCGACACTTTATTTAAACTGCTGAATTCTTGAAATAAAGCAGTATGCAACCGGCTCATCTCTTGGAGCACAGTAATATCACAGGTCTTTAAATTGACAAGACCCTATACTTGTACATACTCACTACTAAGAGACATGTGTTATTAACGTCCATTTTCGATGGCATGCCTCTTTCTAACGTACTCACATCCGGGAGTCCCGTCTCCTCAGCATCCCTTATCCGGTGCATCATACAGTTAACATATTCACTTCCGTGGGACCTGTTTCCTAACAATCGTCCTCTGACGATATCCCACTGTTAAATACACTCACTTCCTGAAGACATGTTTCCTTGGTGTCCACTTCCTGGAACACCGTGTTTATTTAATAATATTTTATTGCAACGTTTCCCATAATGATGAATTTATTTATATTTATATTTCAGGTTTTGGGCTATATCGCCGGTGGGCAGTTTACCTAACAACACCTTTCCTGGGCAGGCTCCAGCGGTTAACCAGTAATTGGGTGCACCAACCTCCGTAAGAAACTGCCAACTTTTTCATATAAATGAAACACGATCTGAGCGGGGCTCGAACCCGTGACCATCAGTGATGATAGGTTACAGTGGTATACAAGTCAGCGACCTTAACCACTCGACCACAGAGGCGGACTCCATAATGATGAATACAATTTACAAATCACAATAACATTACTGTCACATTAATAACATACATAAATCCTGGTAATATCCATATACAGATACATGACATTTTCAAAGGGATTGGGCTACAAGTTTTGAAAACATTAGCAACAGCCCTTTCCAAACACCTTGTTCGCCATCTGACTTACTTCCGGGAGGTCAGTTTTCATAGCGCCCTCATCGAGGGACACACATTCCCGAACAGACTCACTTCCGGGAGGTCAGTTTTCATAGCGCCCTCATCGAGGGACACACATTCCCGAACAGACTCACTTCCGGGAGGTCAGTTTTCATAGCGCCCTCATCGAGGGACACAAATTCCCAAACAGATTCACTTCCGGGAGGTCAGTTTCCATAGCGCCCTCATCGAGGGACACACATTCCCAAACAGACTCACTTCCGGGAGGTCAGTTTCCATAGCGCTCTCATCGAGGGACACACATTTACAAACAGACTCACTTCCGCGGAGCCATGTTATCTACCTATATTATCCCAGGGACGACCCGTGATTAACTATACACTCGTACGTATAATCATTTACACAAATACGCTCCTGTGTGTGCATTTCAACATAACAGTCTACATCGGTTATGTCAAATCGGTTATGTCGAATTCTCCGGTTATCTCAAAGTCGGACCAAAGTCCCGTTTCAGACACATTTTACATATAACTGGATCTGTTTATATCGAATTTCGTTAAGTCAAATTTCGGTTATGTCGAAGTATTTTGTTTGGTCTGACAGAATTCGACATAACGGATGTAGACTGTAGTCCGATTCTTTCGTCATTTTCATTGACGTACTTCTGTCTAGCATACTAGTCTTTAATACGAACACTAGCTTCTAAAGGGATCACATTTTTCACATAACCACCGTAACCTAAGCTGCCGGCGTCCGATATAATATTTAATGTATGCTTTAACATACCAATATTGCAGCTCCTTGCCTGCCTTAAAATTTACACTTACTAGTGCATTCCAACTTGCCCTATTAATATATATGGCACATGTTTGCAAATATCTAGTTCGTAAAACTACTACTTTGCCTGGTACGCTTTGAAGCTATCTAATAGGATCAATAATTATCATGGCGGTGTCCTGAAATCTGAAACAGCATTGACTTTGGTAAATATCTAAAACGTAATCATTCTCGTTTCGGAAATGTACCACCGATTTTCCTCGAAATTAAAAACCTGTCCCGAGATGACTGAACACTTTGTCGGGAAGAAAATACATCTGTCTTATGCTAACGAGTATTCAAACTTGAGCAAACTATATCGTTCAAAATAACTTGAAAATAATACATCATCAAAATGAACATAAATAATAATAATAATAATAATAAAGACTTTATTTAACGAGAGTACTCATTTAACAAAAGTTAATCTACCATGAGGCCCTCAACATATATACACAAAAGATAGCACTATAAGTGAGAACTGCACATTGGAATAATATAGTAAAAGCTGAAAAATAGAAAAAACTATATTTAATATGTAATGGAATATGATGATATATTGAATTGGTTAGCAGAGTAGAACATGGTAATGAGACAATTAATGATACTAGATCTATCTAACAATGTGCAGATTTGACTTGTAGATTTGACCTCAAAATATGTATGAAATTAAATAGGAAATATCTAGTAATGATATATATATTCTTTCAAGCCTAGATAAATTAATGGCGTGATATTTAATGCATGTATTAATCAATATGATGTATGCGCCTTGTAAATTGAATTTGAAAATGAAAAATACAACGATTTACTATTGCAATGCTATATTTACGTCTCCGAACTTAACCGTAAACATGTGCAATCGTGGATTTATGTGCCTGCAATCCAGCACAATTCTTGGTTTTACCAGACCTGCTATAGGCTAAAGTAAGTGGATTTACAACGTGTGGTGTGTTTTATCCAGTAAGGATTGTAGTTTGACAGAGGCGAACCCTGGGTTTTCAATGTCCGTTTTGTTATTACGTAATTCTATTTTATTAAGCGATTCCTTCAATGGTAGCTTGTAATCACACTTTGAACACACATTAAAAATATGAAACATTACAATACCCCCCCCCATTTGTAGTGACGCAATACCTTATCCTTGCCTTCTGTGGAAGTCGTAACAGCGCAGTGATAGCGCGTTCGCTTCAGGTGCGAAATGCACGGAGTTCGAGAGTCTCTCCCATGTGGCGATGGATGCCATCAGGAATTGTGTCTCGAGAGGGATTAATATCAGTTGTAAGAACTTGTTTCGCAATCGAGCTAAAATAAATGTGTATAAACTAAGCTTGCCTTCTCCTGGCCTGTTCCATTTCTCTATTCCAAGATAGAAATTAGGTGTTAGTAAACACCCCAAACGTACTTCTGGTTCTCCATGAAGCATGGTACTTTGCTTCCTGAAATACAAATATTCCACCCCCGAAACGGAACTTGTACTTATCTTATTGCTATGCTCCAAGGGTCCAACATCTGATTTCCCAACGTCCATCTTGTCCACATAGGAAGCATATCCGTGGACGCTACTTCTGAATATGTGCTCCAAGCGTCCAGCATCCGGTTTCCCCACGTCCACCAGGCCCACATAGGAAGCATATCCGTGGATGCTGCTTCTGAATATGTGCTCCACGGGTCCAACATCTGGTTTCCCCACGACCACCTTGCCCACATAGGAAACATATCCCTGGACGCTGCTTCTGAATATGTGCTCCACGGGTCCAACATCTGATTCCCCCACGTCCACCAGACCCACATAGGAAACATATCCGTGGACGCTGCTTCTGAATATGTGCTCCACGGGTCCAACATCTGATTCCCCCACGTCCTCCAGGCCCACATAGGAAACATATCCCTGGACGCTGCTTCTGAATATGGTGGAACTTAACTTTCTCGCATTTCTTGTCATTTCCGACTGGCCATGCTCATACGTTTCCTGACACTAGGGTTGGTCTCATACTCTGATGCCACGTACCAATCCAACTGGATTGAATCCGCGAGTCGGATCAATTGTTGTCGTTCCTTCAGCATAGCATCATCTGAAAACATTTATCAAAGAAACCGTAGGAAATAACATTTGTCGGATGTATAAATACTTAATCCCCTGTCGCTATTGCATTAATAGACGGATCTGTAGTCCAGTAGTAACATGCTCTACTGATAATCCAGGGATCGCAGGTTCGATGCCCCGTCTGACCATAATAAAATTATAACAGTTTTTCAGATGGAACATTAAAACCCGAGGCTTCGTGTCAGTGATGTACACCGTGCACGAAAAAGAACGAGAGGAGACTCTGGAATGGGTCTATGTCTGTATCATTGCACTATCCTCCAACAATCTAAAATGACTTAATCCCTTCAGGAGGCGTCGCTCATATGGGCAACCGGTAGCGACGATAAACGTAAAACACACACGCTATTGTATTAGCAAACTAACAAACTACCTGTACAGAATAAGTATCTATAAATATCTGACCAGCCGTACAATGTCAATGCGCTAATTGTTGTACTTGAAACATATAGAGGGGGGGATCAAATCCTTCAATACTATATTATTTTTTATCCTACCTTCATACGAAATAATGTACAAAAACGGCCTGCCTAATACATTTTGCTTTATTAGTCAGTGCCTAATATTCTCTATGTAGTTTCTAAGTTGTCATATAGGTTAGGGCCGATTCTACCTCTGCTGCATTGAATAAACATTTATTAAAGGTAAATTGTTCTTCATTACTTTTCTTTTAAATTTTGGAAGTGTCATACATATTTACTGAACTTTAAACTTATCTTTTTTATTATCAATCCGTTGATACTATCCGCAGTCGTCCTTATTCATTCATCTGTATAACCCATTGGATCACTCGTCATCTTGAATTGTTCTTCTTGATGATTTCGGCACTCCCTCAATATTGAGGATTATGTGTTGAATAGCGAAATTTGCTTGCGGAACGATCTACGCCTAAAGTAGAGCCGAGTTCAACTGACGATCAATCGAACCATATCACATGGCCAAGCACGCACTCAGTTACGTGATCATTTTTATATGCACCAATAATTCGCACACACAATTGTGTGCAAAGTAATGTTAAGACATACGTTGAACTTTAGTGATCTATGGTTAGGTGTTATGTGGCTATAAACACGTTTATGTGGCTATAAAGATCAAAGGAATTTACCGTGATTAGTCGTGATAGCGCAGTGGTAGAGCGTTAGCTTCAGGTGCGAAAGGTCCGGAGTTCAAACCCCGCTGGAGTTGTTACGATTGTGCCCTTAGGCAAGGCATTTACATTCCACATTGACTCTTCTCTCTCCTTTATGGCGATGGATTCCACCAGGAATGAGGTCTCGAGAGTGATTCATATAGGTTGAAAGAACTTGTTTAACAATCGAGCTAAAATAAATGTGTATAGACAAAAGGAATTTACCACTTAATATACAATAAACAATTGTCTGTCATTATCGAGTATGTACCCTGTTAATCTACTAGATCTATGCACAGGGTGCAGACAAAACTTTTGTATCATATGATGGGAAATTTGAAACTTTTATTGATTATATAATGCTACCTCTTGAAAAACTCGATTTTGTTATCCAATGTGAAATCATCGATGATAATTCCTTAAATGTGTCTCGTCATAGGCCAGTCATATGTTCCATTTATGTAATGAATAATGAAGTATCGTATGATACTATACAAACAATATCATGGAGGAAGGTGAGTGCTTCTCATATTGAGGCGTATCAATTATACCTTGGTAGCAGTAGCTTATCCAGGTGGCAGACTTTTAACATCAGAGATAAGTCGGACATTAATGTCCTACACACTGACTTAATAGATTGTCTAGTATCATGCGGTAAAAAACACTTTCCACGCTCACGATTCCGGGAATACTTGAAACCATATTGGAATAATACACTATCGCGTTTGCATGCTCGCGTTTCCGATGCTAGAACCGAATGGTGTAGAGACGGTCGTCCGAGATCTAGATTATATGAATCTTTTAATAAATATAAATGTGCAAAGGCGGAGTTCCGAAAAGTTCATAGACAGTTTACTTATTCTTTTTTAAAAAACATGGACGAAGAAATTAACAAGACAGCTGAACATGATAAATGTCAGTTTTGGAAACTAGTGAAATCTAAACGAAACACGCTAAACAAACGCGTCGGCGCTGAAATGGTCTTCAACGGTTCCGTTTTTCGTGATCAGGGTAGCATAAATCATCAATGGAAACTTTATTTTGAAAACTTATATTCTCCTTCGAACAATAATTATGACGAAGAATGGAAAGTAACTATCGATAATACGGTTGCTGAAATAGTTAGCGAATCTACCCTAGATCAAACAGCACTCGTTTCCACAGACGTAATTGAAACTGCTCTACGTACGTGTAAGCCGCGAAAGGCCTGTGGGTGGGACCAAGTATTTTATGAACACTACCAATATGGTGGTAAATTTGTTCTTGATAAGTTATCTATTTTATTTACCGCTATGTTACGACAGGGTTACATTCCTACTGAAATGAAAAAGGGTGTAATTGTTACAATACACAAAGGTTCCAATAATCGAAAGGATGACCCAAATACCTATCGCGCAATAACATTAATGCCAACAATCTTAAAAGTGTATGAACTTGTACTTTTATCGCGCTCTAAATCAACCATTCTGGCATCGATAAGTAACCAACAGGGTGGGTTTCAAGAAGGGTTAGGCTGTCTGATGACGTCATTTTTCCTTAAGGAAACAATTTTATTCGCCAAGGAAAACAAAAGCCAAGTCTTCGTAAGTTTCCTAGATGCGAAGCAAGCGTTTGACAGGGTATGGCACAATGGCCTCCTATTTAAGCTGTATAACACAGGAATCGATTCAACAACCTTTCTGTCATTTGTCAACTTGTATTCGGATATGACGAGTTCGGTCCGACACGGAAATGCAACAACAGAGTGCTTCAATGTACTACAGGGAACGCGTCAGGGCAGTAAAACCTCCGCCATTTTGTATCTTCTTTTTGTTGATGGCCTCATTAAATTACTAGAACAAAATGGCTATGGTATCTGTATCCATGACATGAACGCCTGTTCACCGACAGTGGCGGACGATATGGTTCTGGCGTCTTTTTCGCGGTTCGGTCTTCAGCGCATGATTGATATATGTCACCGATACTCAAAATCATGGAGATACGAGTATAACCTGACAAAGTGTTCTGTAATTATATTTAGTGGTTCAACCATTATTAATGATGAACGTTTTGTCTGGAAACTCGATGAAACTGAGTTAAAAGTTGCAGATAAATATAAACACCTTGGAGTAATCTGTGATAGGTATTATACAATGAACCCAGCTATACAAGACGCATGCGCAAAACTTCGGTCCACATATTTTAGTGTTCTTAACTCTGGTTTACATCCCAATGAACTAAATCCGATAACGCTCTTAACAATATATAACTCGGTTGTTATTCCAAAGGCCCTGTACGGTTGTGAATTATGGAACTTTGCATCACAATCCTCCCTTATGCAACTGGAACGATCTCATCGCCTGTGTGCTAAATCTATGCAGCACTTACCATTACCCACATCAACTGACATTTCTCTCCGGGCTTTGGGTTTATTCTCGATAGAAACAGAGATTGATATTAAAAAATTACAATTCTTTGGTCAATTGTGCAACTTGCCGAATAAATATCTCTCAAAGCAATTTTTTATACACAGGCTCATAAGATTTCTTAACAACGATACTCAAGTTCAAGGTTTCATTCCTGACATATACAGACTGTTAAAGAAATACAACCTATTTACCATTATACCAAGTTTCATTCAAAGTGGCTCTTTTCCTACTAAATACTCATGGAACTCATCAGTTAAACGAACAGTTTATGGTTTCCAAAACTTTGAACGCAATGCGCGTTTTGATCTTTTAATGTATAGAGAACTTCACACTAGTATATTCAGTCACAGGGATCCCTGTCGCATATGGAAATTAAGCCAGAAGTACCCACTTATAAAACTTAAATGCGAAACTGTAATAAGGGCATTTGGGAACATATTCTCGTTTAATAGAACTGAAAGTTGTCATAAATGTGGACTTACTGTTGAGAAGAAATTATTACATCTCTTAAATCACTGTATAAGCAACAATATAATAAGGGATAGCCTATGGCGAGACACATTACATATACTGGGAGACCAAGCATTTTCCAATTTCGTTACAGGTAGTGCTTGTTTGCAATTTTGTCACCTATTGTCTGGTTTATGCAACTACAATGTAAATGATAATGATGATGCTATTATGAAATTGATAATAGCACATTTATTCATGTTACTGTCTTAAATTGTATTCCATTCAGAAGTCACATTGTCCTCCTTGTATTTCGTTTCGACAAGGGTACTGAATTTGATGATAAGTGCATGTGACTTAATTTTCTAACTCAATACGAATTCTCCTGAATATTATTTATCCACGTGTGCATTATAATACACACATCTTGGATTACATGTAGAGTGACTCGGTGGAAAATGTTTATCGCTTATATATGAGGGATTGGTGATCTACTGTCATGTCTGACCGATGGAGATCTTACACCGACTTGCCACATTTCTATTTGTAATCTTCTATGCAATTTTACATTCTGTTTGTATTGATACCTATGTAAATTATATATGAAAACTTCTTGTTCTGCTCTCCAGTATTGGAGGTAATAAAGGTATATATTGAGAATTATGTGTTGAATAGCGAAATTTGCTTGCGGAACGATCTAAGCCTAAAGTAGAGCTGAGTTCAACTGACGATCAATCGAACCATATCACATGACCAAGCACGCACTCAGTTACGTGATCATTTTTATATGCACCAATAATTCGCACACACAATTTTGTGCAAAGTAATGTTAAGACATACGTTGAACTTTAGTGATCTATGGTTAGGTGTTATGTGGCTATAAACACGTTTATGTGGCTATAAATATCAAAGGAATTTACCGTGATTAGTCGTGATAGCGCAGTGATAGCGCGTTAGCTTCAGGTGCGAAAGGTCCGGAGTTCAAACCCCGCTGGAGTTGTTACGATTGTGCCCTTAGGCAAGGCATTTAAATTCCACATTGACTCTTCTCTCTCCTTCATGGCGATGGATTCCACCAGGAATGAGGTCTCGAGAGTGATTCATATAGGTTGAAAGAACTTGTTTCACAATTGAGCTAAAATAAATGTGTATAGACAAAAGGAATTTACCACTTAATATACAATTTTGGTATATTCGTACCTGATGGATTTTTAGTAAATATCTCGTGTGTTGCCGAGTCAATTCCGATGACAAGTCCATGTTCACCACCGCACTGAGTTTGAGAAGTGGCTCTGGACGGACACATTTGTGGAGATTAGTCAATTACAGGACAACAAATCTAAGTGTTACTAACCCGATCTCGCGTGGTGATATTAAAATTGATAAAATCCCGCCCATTTGGTACTCGGAAAGATTCCACGAAAAGAGCAAGTGCATAACCGTCCTATGGCGAAACATTTATTTCATAAAAGTCCACCCATTGTTTACTGAGAACTGGCTCAGACAACATCAAACAAATATCTCACTGAAATATCGCAGGTTCGATCCCCCGTCTGACCATAATAAAATTAACAGTCTTTCAGATGAGACTTTAGACCGAGGTCTCGTGTCGGTGCTGTACGCCGTGCACGTAAAAGAACCAGAGGAGACTCTGGAATGAGTCTCTGTCTGTATCATTGCACTATCCTCCAAATATCTAAAATTACTAATCTCTTCAATGTGTGTGTTTTATGTTTATTTATCGTCTCTCATATGTGCAACGGTCGCGACGATAAATAAACATAAAACACACACACTGAAATACCGGAGGGAGATAATAATCCCTTTTTTACCTCCATACATGAAGAGCACAGGTGAACATGCATAATATACAATTACACGTTTTACATGGACACATATACTGAGTCAAAAAAGAAACGATACCTGGTGTTTATGTGTCTATAATTTCAACATTTATTAAGAAAATTCTTTGAAAATTCATAAGATGATAGTCCAACATGTTTGAAAGAGGAGCACATAAAGCATAATGAGCCTCCGAAACTGTCTGCTGCGTGATGACGTAATTCGTCGGACAGGGGTCTAATGGAGTTTTCACACAGACGTCAATACCGAGTATGGGCACCATTTGAGTCTCTCACTGCAATGCGCCGCCGTCGCATCGAACGGAAGAGTGTCTGAATCTCTTGCTGGTCAATATTTGTCCACTCCTGACGCAAAACATCCCTCAGTTGGTTTAACGTTACCGTCTGACGCGGCGGTCTAACTTATCCCCAAGAAATGTTCTCTAGGGTGACAAGTCTGGTGACAAAGCAGCCCGGCAGGGTTTCATATTGTTCTGCTCCATAATTTGGTGGAAATCCGAGCAGTATTACCCTGGCGTTGTCCTGTTGAACAGTGTTACGCTATCTGTTGCGTTTAAAAGAGCGGCAACAACAACTGGCGCAAGGATCTCAGCACAGTACCGCTGGGCGTTTAGGTTCCCGTCCACCACTACAGTTGTCAGTGATACCGCGCGCCCACGCCATAAGCTCCGCCCCCGAACCGATCGACCTGACTACACCTGCTGGCGGCGTAACGTTCACCCGTCTCGATTATACCCTCTCTGCCATCCGCTCGACGCAAACAGAACCGCGATTCATTGCTAAACATCACCGAATTCCACTGTAACCGAGTCCAGCGAGCACGTTCCGTCGTCCATTCCCGCCGTACGTCTCGGTGACGTCGTGTCAGGATGGGTCCAACGTATGGCCGATAGGCACGAATGCCACGTTCACCGAGCAGGTTCCTGACTGTTTGTGCACTGATGCGATTGTTGGTCATCCCAGGAGTAACGGCAGCTGTGTGCGTAGCAGGTAGGAACCGGTCACGTAAATGTGACGTCCGAATGTGACGGTCCTGTTCACGCGTCGTCACACGTGGTCGACCAGATCTTGGACGGTCGTCCACCGATCCAGGTGTTCGATAACGTCGAAGTAGACGTGTTATCGTGATCCGCGTAACCCCGAGTCGATTTGCGACGTCACGCTGACGTAAACCGCCGTCAAGCATGCCCATGGCACGCATTCTCTGATTGCGGTTTAGCCTAGGCATTTTGTTAGAGGTAACAATGGTATGTAAGGGTTGTTTCCCGATGAAATGCACTACCCATATACAATAAACCGTTTTTTCCGATTTGTACAGGGTAGGCATTTGGCTTTGTTGAGGAGCACTACACATCGGCAATTCGGCGTTCCAGATTATCGGGTGGTGTTATTTACCTGTGTTTATGGTTGGCTGACGTTGCAATAAGATACCCGGTACTGATACGTAATAATATATTAAACCTTTCTATGGTTTTATCCGTTTTACGTCATTTTTAGTTTGGTATCGTTTCTTTTTTGACTCAGTATATAAACATACATATATACAACGTAGCACAAGTGTACAATAATGGTCATAAGAACTGACATAACCATGCAGCTATTAATGAGTGTATACCGATCATCATAACTTGCCCGAAACGAAATGCAAGGGAAATAGATGATGAACATTTTTCCTTTTTGGAGCTAATGTTTAAAGCAACATTACATCGTATGAAATAAAAATTATTTGAAAAATTCAATGTTTACGTAAGGGTAGCAATGCTGCTACACAATCTAACATTATACTGTGTATGCTTATGTTCATTTGGTAAACAATGTTTTCTTGCGATAAAACAAACTCGAAACCGAAAGTAGGACTTTCCGAGTTGGTCGGTCACGCACTTGTTTACAACCGGAACGCATCGTCCGCACTTGTTTACATTCGGAATGCATCGTCCCATATTTCCCACGTTGTCTTTTTTAATTAAATTACTTGATATGTTGATTCATACCTCTGTTAGCTAAGTCTTTAGGGGCATTTCTACATCTCCGCGAGGGGTTCGACATTAGAGGAAGATAGATAGATAGTCTTTCATGTTCAAAATATATACGTTGTTTTCTACATCCTCCCGTTGTTTCACGCATGCGCGCTGTGCGTGTTTACATTTCGTGTGTTGATAAACCAATTCGCATACACGACGGTTTATATTTATTGGAATTGTATCGTTTCTGGGCGACTATTTCGATTTTTGTAAACACACACACATTAGTATTTATATTTTACCCAAAACATCCTTTATTACCATGTAATGCTGCTTTAATTAGGACCTCATTATGAGAATTGTTTATATATTGAGTGAAATTATTCGATATATTTCTTAAAATATTTCTCACTAATTTTAAACCGTTATTTGACCACCGTATTATATGACAATGGTTCGCTGGTTCCTCATTAATGCAACCCGGGTTCGATCCTCGGACAAGGAAGAATGCGAGATAATACGCTGGTCGCCAGCTCGGGACAGGTGGGTTATCTTCGGTTTCCTCCCACACTAATGATCACATACACGCTTTGCACGTGCACGTGCACACACGTATATTTGATAATAAGCTCATCGTGCTAATCGCGACAAAAATCCGTTTTAGAAAATAACAGCCCGATTTAATAGACAAAATAATAAACTAACAATATAAATTTACACCGATGAAAGCACGTATATAACATAACTTTTACGAGTCCCGGAATGACAGACTGGCAGGAAAACGCATGTAGCTTCGTGTTATAACCGGTCAATGAATATTAAACTGTAAGTGTAGCCGTGTATGCTACAGGATTTCCATTCTCATCAGCGCTATGCAACTGCTGTAGTTAACCCTTTAATTCATAGAAGCACCTCTTGACGTCATTACCAATACGACATACATTGACAATGTAGCAGCCAAACCAATGTTCATAAACCCATCCCTCATAGAAGCACCTCTTGACGCCATTACCAATACGACATACATTGACAATGTAGCAGCCAAACCAATGCTCATAAACCCTTTCCCTCATAGAAGCACCTCTTGACGCCATTACCAATACAACATACATTGACAATGAGTAGCCAAACCAATGTTCATAATAAAGGCCAGAATCTCATGTAGTCCCAGTAATATCTATGAAGGTGGAATAGATATGGCTGTCATTTATATGGAGCTAAAATAGTATATTAACCTAAATCTCTATGAAGTCCCAGTAATATCTATGAAGGTGGAATAGATATGGCGACTACTTATCCACTGCATGATAGCTAAATGGCTGTCGTTTGTATGGTGATATAATATTATATTAACCTAAATCTGTGAGGAAAGGGTTAAGCTAATACCAATAACAAGGTAAGTCTCTGATCATAAATACCAATAACAAATAAGTGTTTGATCACAAATACCAATAACAAATAAGCGTTTGATCACAAATACCAATAACAAGGTAAGTGTTTGATCACAAATACCAATAACAAGGTAAGTGTTTGATCACAAATACCAATAACAAGGTAAGTGTTTGATCACAAATACCAATAACAAGGTAAGTGTTTGATCACAAATACCAATAACAAGGTAAGTGTTTGATCACAAATACCAATAACATGGTAAGTGTTTGATCACAAATACCAATAACAAGGTAAGTGTTTGATCACAAATACCAATAACAAGGTAAGTGTTTGATCACAAATACCAATAACAAGGTACGTGTCTGATCACATTGTCTTATAAGCGTATATATGTATACATATAATGATTTGCATGTTTACTTATGCATTCCCGAGACATCAGCAGGGTAAGTACAACAACGGGTATTGTACTACATCATCTAGGTAAGTATGTGAACTTTTCTTATGCCTTTCGGTGCCATGTGTCGACGGCAGGACCCCTCTTTCTCTCTCTGTGTCTAGCTCTCTCTGTGTCTCTCTCTCTGTGTGTCTCTCTTTCTTTCTCTCTTTCTCTCTTTCTCTCTCTCCCTCTCTCTATCTCTCTAACTCTCTCGCTCGCTCTCTCTCTCTCACTCTCTCTCGCTCTCTCTCTCTCGCTCTCTCTCTCGCTCTCTCTCGCTCTCTCTCTCTGTCTCTTTCTCTCTCTGTCTCTCTCTCGCTCTCTCTCTCTTGCTCCCTCCCTCCCCCTCTCTCTCTCTCGCTATTGCTCCCTCCCTCTCTCTTGCTCTGCCCCCTCCCTCTCTCGTCCTCGCTCTCTCTCTTGTCTCCCTCCCTCCTCTCTCCCTCTCTCTCTCTCGCTCTCTCTCTTGCTCCCTTTCCTCGCTCCTCTCCTCTCCCTCTCTCTCTCCCTCTCTCTTTCTCGGTCTCTCTCTTGCTCCCTCCCTATCTCTCTCTTGCTACGTCTCTCTCTCTCTCCCTCTCTCTTGCTCACCCCCCTCTCTCTCTCTCTCTCTCTTGCTCCATCTCTCTCTCTCTCTCTCGTTCGCTCTCTCTGGGATCGAACATACGATAACTGAATTACGAGCACTGCATGTTAACCAATGAACGTGAATTGGTGTACATGTCTTTTATAATTCATTTGAAATAACCTGATAATGAAATGACTTACAGCTACTAGACACGAATTGGTTGTTGGGTATTATTGACTGGTTTAATAATTCAAATGAACCTTTAAACAATGCATGAAGCTATGGAACATAATATGTGAGAGTGTTGACGGATTTAAAATTCGAAGGTTCAGATGGCTTGCTAGATTTCCTTACTTGCTTATTTGATTGGAATGTTTAATTTAATTTGTATTAATTTTGTATGCTACGAGTAACCCAAATCTAACATACCTTTGACACCACTTCTTTTAAAAGAAACGTCCCTAGAATTAGTTCACGCAATTATTGATGGGCTCTCGTATATCACTATGTATGATTATATGATTACTCTATGGTACTTTAATTCCTATATTTAACCTATTCAACACCAAGTAACTGACATGGACTGGTGCATCATATTTTTAGACTAATAAATTAATAAGAAAATTACATTTGGAACAGTTCATTTATCAAAATGGGTAATTTTTCTCTAAAAATAGCAATTTTACTGGCACAAAGTGCAGATCCTGATGAGACGGCTCGTCACGAGCCAGCTCATCTGGATCTACACTTTTTGTTAGCCTATCTAGAGGTCTGTGGTGTTGAAAGGGTTAATACTCGGAAGGCTTAATTCGATGGTGTAATTCTAGTATTAGCTTCATGCGCTTTATTTGGGAATGGCTCGTAATTTTATATTGCAATGTATTTAATTGTAGGAACACCACAGTATCACCACAACATATGAATGTTCCTGAAAGATGTACTGACAAGGCATAGAACATTGAAGTGTTTGTATTATGAAAGTCAGTATGGTGTTGTTGCTGTCCTGTGCATGCCTGTTGTTTATAACCGCCGAAATAAATGCGTCGGTATTCGATGACAATGCATTACAATTCAGCAGGCATCTCGATGGACCGTATACACTTTTAATTGATTTTGGAATAAGCATAAGTGAATGTTGGTCAAAGTGTGAACAGAGAGTGTCATGCATGTCCATCAATTACAAGCGAGTAGGATACCACTGCGAGCTAAATACGGCAAAGGAAGACATCGAACACGGTATTCATCTGCGTGTTATGAAAGGATCCACATATCGCGAGAAACAAGTACACGTGGTGAGTATAGCATACACTGCACGTCTGTTTAAACAGTATTCATTTTGTATTTACTTGTTTGTACTACAACAATATAATGTTCGCCACCTGATGAGATTAGTCATTTTGGAGGATAGTGCAATGATACAGACAGAGGCCCATTCCAGAGTATCCTCTGGTTCTTTTACGTGCAGGGTGTAAAGCACCGACACTAGACCTCGGTTTAATGTCCCATCTGAAAGACTTAATTTTATTAGGGTCAAGTACACGCGGTGAGTATAGCATACACTGCACATTGTCACAAGCCTCTCTTTCTTCTTATGTCTATTTTCCGATATTAATGCTCTAACCAGGGTCTATCCTATCGTAGACTCGCTGGAGTTGTCTAGTGGGTTTCTCTACGGTCCTTCAATAATGCTCTAACCAGGTCTATCTTATCGTAGACTCGCTGGAGTTGTCTAGGGGGTTTCTCTACGGTCCTTCATATATTATAACTCAACACAGTCTATCATTTTCCTTTGTATAATATCATTTACAACAATCTCATTTATTTCAAATCTATAACATGTATCATATATTCGTGATATCTCGTATCTTATTATTCGCCTCACTATTTCAATGTGTTCATAATAGTTCTATGACTATACTAATTATCTTCCTTTATCAAACTATTCCAATATATATATATTAGCCAAAACAATCGTTTCTTAAAAGGCCTACTTATCTTCCGTTCACGTATTAATTACGACTTTAATATTTAAGAGTTAATACTTCTTTAAATATTAATGTTTCTAACTATCATAGAAACAGTTTATATTCTAATAGTGAGTTACATATTTCCTTCCATGGCTGGATAAAAATGCACTAATTTCTTCATCATTTCTCATTTCTTAAATAGCAGAATTAACATCTATAACAGACATTACGGCGCCAAACATCTGTGATGTTATACAATATTATTACATGTTTCTCTGTCATCAAGAAAGCGGCGATTATCTTACATAGCTGACCACCTGCACTCGGTAGTGTCAGAATATAATTTGTTCCCGCGCAAACAGAGAACTGATATTTTAGGCGCGAAAATGATAGCAGACGATTATACATAATACATAATAATCATAATCTTACATGGTTAACAATGTGTCATATATATAAATAAATAAATGTATTTATATAATACATTTCTATTTATATATGACAATAATTTATTCGTGCAAATATATTGTTTGTTTTTTTCTATCTTTTGCACAACGTCTGTTTAAACAGTATTCATTTTGTATTTACTTGTTTGTACTACAACAATATAATGTTCGCCTCCTGATGAGATTAGTCATTTTGGAGGATAGTGCAATGATACAGACGGAGACCCATTCCAGAGTCTTCTCTTGTTCTTTTACGTGCACGGTGTAAAGCACCGACACTAGACCTCGGTTTAATGTCCCATCTGAAAGACTGTTAATTTTATTGGGGACAGACGTGGGATAGGACCTGCGATCCCTGGATTACCAGTCCAACGTGTTAACCACTGGACTACTGGACTACAGATCCGTATGTTGCCTTTGGCTAATGAACAGTATAATCATATATACATACTTATATTCACAAACAAATGAGTATATTTCGTGACTATAGTAGTTTTACATATGGTACTATGTATTCACACTTAAATTACAATGTTTTGTTTCTTAACACGTATATACTTCCTTTCAAAATTTACAAATGTTTACAAGCACTCTTCTGTTATTGGTTGACATAAGACACTCAAATTTCCTTAAATTCGAAAGAAAAAAGTCTAACAATTTCACTCTTTGTTTAGGAGAGTAGAGCTGAAGATTGAAGGATGATCGCACATTTTGAGTTCCGAAATCGGAAGTAAATCTGAATGACTTGCAGTTAGACAGGTGCTAGACCATTGAATGTCTTAAACATTAATCCGAAATCAGAAGTAAATCTGGATGATTTGCAGTTAGACAGGTATTAGGCCATTGAATGTCTTAAACATTAATCCGAAATCAGAAGTAAATCTGAATGATTTGCAGTTAGACAGGTACTAGGCCATTGAATGTCTTAAACATTAAGACCGCTTTTTGAAAGTTATCCCTTTCCAATTGAGTGTTGAGAAGAAATGTAAAAGTAGTTGTCAAGAATTAGTCTTGCAGTGCTTGGAATCTAACAGTTTTATCTTCTAAATATGCATTACAGTTCCCCCAACTGACATAACAGTCTAATGTCTAAGTCTAAACATTATTTATTTTACAACGATTGCGAAGCAAGTTTTAACAACTTATATTAACCACTCTCGTTGGCGCGGATGAAAGCGTAAATATGGTCATTCGTGTGGAAAGAAACCGGAGTACACAGAGAAAACCCACATGTCCGATCTGGCGACCACCATACCATCTCACATACTTCCCGGTCCGAGGATCGAACCCGGGTTGCATTGGTGAGAAGCAAGCGCGCTAATCACTGCGCTAATCGGACAGCAACAGTAGTCTAGATTGATGGGGTATACTGTAGGACTTAAAAACACATTGCGCATATGGATACATGTATAAAGGAATGGTTTGATTCGAGACAATAAATATAACAAGGAATTACATTAATTTTCTTGATAACATTATTAATATGAGAGTTCCAAGACAGTGTATAGCATATTGTTATGCCAAGAAGTATAGCTCAGAGCGTAGGATATGTCTTAACTATATAATAATAATAATAATAATAATAATAATAAAGACTTATTATAGAGAAACTATATTTAATATGTAATGGAATATGATGATAATTATATGGAACGCGGCACACATATGGGTGTGCATTATTTGTGCATATAATGATGATCCCACATGACGTTTGAATTCGTGTTCGGTCATGTGATGTGGTGTGATTGTTCGTCAGTTCTACGCTAGACTTTCGCATGCAATTTCGCTTTTCAAATTATAATTGTTTCCGAAATCGGATCTATGCATATTGATTTGAGTATTGAATTCAGATTCGGTTATAAGTATCATGCAGTATATCGTAATACTGAGTATGAATATGTTTTCGTTTGGTAAATATTTTAATCAACAAACCATCCAATGTGGAGAGAATTACCATAAGCTCCTGTAGCTTTCAATTCAATCCACTTGTCTTGATAGTTGTATTGTATGGATGTTATATGTACAGATGTTATATGTCATGTTTATCTTGATAAATAAAATATGTTTAAACCAAACAATCCAAAACATGTTGTCAATCATATATGAAACACACCTGAGGCACATTGGAAACAGTTGTTTTTACATTATGTGTTTTACGTTTATTTATCGTCGCTACCGGTTGCCCATATGAGCGACGCCTCCTGAAGAGATTCAGTCATTTTAGATTTTTGGAGGATAGTGCATGATACAGACAGAGACCCATTCCAGAGTCTCCTCTGGTTCTTTTACGTGCACGGTGTAAAGCACCGACACGAGACCTCGGTTTAACGTCCCATCTGAAAGATTTTATTATGGTCAGACGGTGGATCGAACCTGTGATCCCTGGATTACCATTCCAGCGTGTTACCACTGGACAATTGATCCGTCTGTCCTTTTACATTATCATGATTAATGCTTTTTGTTATAGCTGGTGTTGGTCTACGCCGATGTTATGCATTGGACTATATAGTTTCTGTATTTTTCAGCTTTTACATTACTATATTATTCCAATGTGCAGTTCTCACTTATAGTGCTATCTTTTGATTGCATTTGATTGTATATATGTTGAGGGCCTCATGGTAGATTAACTTTTGTTAAATGAGTACTCTCGTTAAATAAAGTCTTTATTATTATTATTATTATTATTATTATTATTATTATATGTATGGAGTAGGCCTACAGTCAAAGATATTTCAAAATATACTTGTTTATACGTGTATTTAATCTCGTAACGATCGCAAGTATTGCCAATTGCAAACAGAGTTTGAGTTGTGTGTGTAGTTCAGGTCAGACTTATAATTGAAGAATTGCTGGTTGAATTTGATACTATCGTAGACACTAGAGTGTAACTATATATACATTGCATTGCGTCCGCCTCCTGTGATGTTGTATATTGATTAGATTTTAGCTGTGAATAAACACCGTATTGTGAGACATTTGCACTTTCTGTACACTATCGATACCGTATTAAGCGTAGATTTATCGTCGCCCCTGCAACTATTTCTTGGATGATAGTGTAATTCCGAGACACTGCCATCAAATTGAACAGCACTGATACATGCGACCTTATTTTACATCCAACATTCTAGTGATTACTACAAAGGTGCTATGAAACATTTTAAAAGCTAACAACCTCAAAATTCAAATAGAAAAGTAATAAAAAGACACAGAAAGCGCACCAATTCTGGAGACTCTCAGAATCGCTTACATCAAAGTGAACAGCACTGATACATTATACCTTATTTAGGAAGAAGATGTATTACATACGTGTCTTTATATAATAATTAAATAATTAAATCATTATATCTTTCTATACTGATGCTGTCCGATTAGCGCAGTGGTTAGCGCGCTCGCTTGTAACCAATGCAACCCGGGTTGGATCCTCGGACCTGGAAGTATGTGAGATGGTACGGTGATCGCCAGATCGGACAGGTGGATTTTCTCCGGGTACTCCGGTTTCCTCCCACACGAATGACCACATATACGCTTTCATCCGCGCCAACGAGAGTGATTAATATAAGTTGTTAATACTTGCTTCGCAATCGTAAAATAAATAAAGTTGAAACTTTTTAAATACACTTTGGAAAACGCTAGTGTTTCAAACATGTTTTAACAGTCTTTCAGATGGGACGTTAAACCAAGGTCTCATGTCGGTGCTTTACATCGTGCACGTAAAAGAACAAGAGGAGACGCTGGAATGGGTCTCTGTCTGTCTCATTGCACTTTCCTCCAGAAATCTAAAATGACTAATCTCTTCAGGAGGCGTCGCTCATATGGGCAACCGGTAGCAACGATAAATAAACATAAAACACACATATGAAACAGTAACGTTGGCAGTGGGATATTATGATGTTACTATCAATAAGACGTTTTAATATGTTGATTGTTTCTATTTTAGTCAGATGGAGCCGACGAGTCTTCAGAAAATGAAGTACATGTAAATAGTGGTGAGATGGATAGCTGTACTGTCAAAGGTGAAACATTTACAAGCATCTTCAGATTAGAAATACATAGGTTGTAGTCCGGTGCCGTAAAATAGTGTTGTTTCACCGTTCTTCTCGCACGAAACCACGGGCAGATATGATGCACTATAGAGACAGTGTTTTGATAATGGAATACAGTCAAACCCTGTATTAGTGGTCACCTCTAATAAGCAGTCAACATGTATTAAGCAGCCAGTTTCCAGATTCTAGTAGTCACCTCTAATAAGCAGCCAACATATATTAAGCAGCCAGTTTCCAGATTCCCAATATGTTGATTTATTATAATTGTTAAGCAGTCACCTGCCTGTGCTAAGCATCAACTTTCTGAGATTCCCTTTGTTGGCTGTTTAAGACAGGTTTGACTGTATACACAAAATGTCCTCTTTCCGACAGGTTTGACTGTATGCACAAAATGTCCCCTTTCCGACAGGTTTGACTGTATACACAAAATGTCCCCTTTCCGACAGGTTTGACTGTATACACAAAATATCCCCTTTCCGACAGGTTTGACTGTATGCACAAAATGTCCCCTTTCCGACAGGTTTGACTGTATACACAAAATGTCCCCTTTCCGACAGGTTTGACTGTATACACAATATGTCCCCTTTCCGACAGGTTTGACTGTATACACAAAATGTCCCCTTTCCGACAGGTTTGACTGTATACACAAACTGTCCCCTTTCCGACAGGTTTGACTGTATACACAAACTGTCCCCTTTCCGACAGGTTTGACTGTATACACAAACTGTCCCCTTTCCGACAGGTTTGACTGTATACACAAACTGTCCCCTTTCCGACAGGTTTGACTGTATACACAAACTGTCCCCTTTCCGACAGGTTTGACTGTATACACAAACTGTCCCCTTTCCGACAGGTTTGACTGTATACACAAACTGTCCCCTTTCCGACAGGTTTGACTGTATACACAAACTGTCCCCTTTCCGACAGGTTTGACTGTATACACAAAATGTCCCCTTTCCGACAGGTTTGACTGTATACACAAACTGTCCCCTTTCCGACAGGTTTGACTGTATACACAAAATGTCCCCTTTCCGACAGGTTTGACTGTATACACAAACTGTCCCCTTTCCGACAGGTTTGACTGTATACACAAACTGTCCCCTTTCCGACAGGTTTGACTGTATACACAAAATGTCCCCTTTCCGACAGGTTTGACTGTATACACAAACTGTCCCCTTTCCGACAGGTTTGACTGTATACACAAAATGTCCCCTTTCCGACAGGTTTGACTGTATGCACAAACTGTCCCCTTTCCGACAGGTTTGACTGTATACACACACTGTCCCCCTTCCGATAACTATTCACCCGAGTGTGTTTGCCACTAACTAAATCCCCTTCTAAGAAAACAAATTGTCATTTAACGTTCCTATTTACTTATTCCTGTGTTATATATAATTATGATGCATGTACGCACCGATGTACTTAGTCCTTTAGGAGAGCCTATGTTATATATAATTATGATGCATGTACGCACCGATGTACTTAGTCCTTTAGGAGAGCCTGTGGTGTTATATATAATTATGATGCATGTACGCACCGATGTACTTAGTCCTTTAGGAGAGCCTATGTTATATATAATTATGATGCATGTACGCACCGATGTACTTAGACCTTTAGGAGAGCCTATGGTGTTATATATAATTATGATGCATGTACGCACCGATGTACTTAGTCCTTTAGGAGAGCCTGTGTTATATATAATTATGATAAATGCCCATCAAAATCATCATATATGCCTTTAATGTAATATGTTAGACTTGTCACCCCAAGGACCGTTAACTCCATTAATCTCCCCACCATATCTAACATTACTGCATACTCTATCCGACTACATAACATATTCCTTTTGCCAGACAGCTACCGTAAATATTTATATTCGAATATCACTGTTGTAATCCTCAGGGTCTAATAATGTTCGACACGGTAGGCCTAAGTTGCAAATCTGGACCAACAACATTTTAAATGCAAAGCGTGCTATATTTTCGTTGTGTCATTAAAAAGAATAATTAATGTAGATATAAGTAATGAATCGCGGGTTAATTGTTTCCATCGGGGTATGAACTACATTGGGTGTGTTTAATGTTAGCATGGATGCCATCGGTCGTCACACACTTTAATCACAAATATTAGTTTTGAGCGAATATGGTCATGCCATTAATGAACTCGTAGGTACCGACGAGTAGATCACTCTATTGCACATTTTTATAACAATCGGATGAATACGTTACCCGTGATGGCCGTCGAAATGTCAAAAGGTCAACCTTTTATGAACGATTTCAAACGTCTTCTCACGAACTGATCAGCCACTGTTCAAGAAACTATACTTGTATGATCCTTACGTGAAGCCTTTCCAACGTTGTCAACATACTGCCACGTACGTAGTGCCATTGAGCAAGGCACCTCACACACATTGCTTAGTACTGGTTAATCGCTTAGGCCGGCTAAGCCTGCCCAGGAAAACATGTCTAAATCCCCGCGAGGGGTTTGACATTAAAGGAAAATACATAAATACTGTTCCCCGGAAATCCAAGATGGATGCCGTCTAAAAATAGCACACATTTTTAAAACATATTTTTGGCTCTCGAACCGCAAGGCCGGATTTTGACGAATCTTTGTAGGAATGATCGATGTGCAATGCTCTTTCAAAGCTGTTCTAATGGTGACCCCGGGATCAAGAATTGGCACAGCCCAGGGGGTCAATTAGTGGTCACATTTTAATTTTGAGTGAATATAGACGTCTTAAAGTTTGTTTTTGAAGTTCCGATTGGGTACATTATGTTATTATGTTATTATATGTTATATTTCGGGTTTTACGCCTGCATCAGCACCATTTTGGGCTATATCGCCGGCGGGCAGTTTACCTAACAACACCTTTCCTGAGCAGACTCCAGCGGTTAACCAGTACTTTGGTGCACCAACCTCCGTAAGAAACTGCCAACATTTTAATATAAATGAGACACGGCCTGAGCGGGGCTCGAACCCGTGACCATCAGTGATGATAGGTTACAGTGGTATACAAGTCGGCGACCTTACCCACTCGATCACGAAGGCGGACGTCTCATTCAAAGATGCACATTCCCGTTCGTGCCACAAATATAGTTAGTCACAATGAGCCCGGTAATAGTTTTGAATGATACCCAGTGCATGAGGTCAGAGCGTACAAGAATGGTACACAACTCATCTTTAGAAGATAAAATAGTTCGGTTACAAAAGAGAGCAGCTAGACTAATTCTAGATCAGGACTTTGACACTCCATCGCAATTATTATTCTCCCAACTAAAATGGATGACCTTTCCAGAACGAGTCATATATCAGAAGGCTATACAAATGTATAAAACATTACATGGAGCTGCTCCAGACTAGTTAAAATCGTCCTTCACTTTTACTTCTGATATACATCCTAGAATTCTTAGATCAACCTCAGAATATCAATTATACACACCAAGACCAAATTGTGAATTATTTCGTAATACATTTGAATTTTCAGGATCATCTATTTGGAATTCATTGCCTCACTCAGTTCAAAATTCTCCAACTATCCAACAGTTCAAAATTCTCTACTTAAGGTGGACCTATAACAATTCAAACTAATCGCGTACTTCTACTGTTATTATAAATGTGTATTGCCATTGCTATATTTATTAGAATCGGAAAATTGCTGTCTTTAAGTTGATTTCATACATATTTTGAAGATACCACTACAAGTCAAATCTGCACATTGTTAGATAGATCTAGTATCATTAATTGTCTCATTCCCATTTTCTACTCTGCTAGCCAATTCCATATATCATCATATTCCATTACATATTAAATATAGTATCTCTATTTTTCAGCTTTTAGATTACTATATTATTCCAATGTGCAGTTCTCACTTATAGTGCTATCTTTTGATTGCATTTGATTGTATATATGTTGAGGGCCTCATGGTAGATTAACTTTTAAATGAGTACTCTCGTTAAATAAAGTCTTTATTATTATTATTATTATTATTATTATTATTATTATTATTACACACTGCTACTATGGGAATTAACATTTGGGTTGCAACGAGACGCAAATTTAGTACACATTGATCTGTTCATTTTCGGTGTTCGCCATGCTCGCCCATATGGTTTACCGGCGGCGAGGGTGAATAAACTCAATCATCAGGTGTTCGCCTCCGTGGTCGAGTGGTTAAGGTCGCATACCATTGTAACCTATCATCACTGATTTCACGGGGGTGGGGTCGAGCGTCGCTCAGAGCGTGTCTCTTTATGTGAAAAAGTTGGCAGTTTCTTACGGAGGTTGGTGCACCAAGTACTGGTTAACCGCTGGAGCCTGCCCAGGAAAGGTGTTGTTAGGTAAACTGCCCGTCGCTCAAATGGGAAACCGGTATCGACGCTAAATACATTTAAATAAAAAAGCGTGTCATATAGCGGATTTCATTGTATTAACGCTTTGCACGCTAGCGGCAGATACAATCGCCTTTGCAAACGTGCCGTCTGATCATGCTCTATGCTGTTTGCTATTCGGATAGTGGAGCTAAAACACTTGGCTGAATAGCAAACAACATAGATCCTGATCAGACGGCACAGAACGTGCACAAGAACGTGCACAGAACGTGCCGTCTGATCATACTCTATGCTGTTTGCTATTCGGATAGTGGAGCTAAAACACTTGGCTGAATAGCAAACAACATAGATCCTGATCAGAGGCGGCGTTACGCCGCGGCTGATCTGGATCTATGTTGTTTGCAAATGTGATTTTATTTACTCAGCAGGCAAAGGGTTAAAATAAAGTAAATGTTGATTTAAATTGACGGTTTTAGAAGCAATCATGTATATATGTGTGATTTCTACATTTGTAATCTTTTTATATTAGTTTTTTGATTGTAGGGTATTTTGTACTCTTTCAGATAATTAAATGTATAAACAGAAGGATCTGTAGTCCAGGGGTGACACGTTGGACTTGTAATCCAGGGATCGCATGTTATTCGACCCTGGAACGTATCATTGCACTATCTTACAAAAATCTAAAATAACTAATTTTTAAAGGAGGTGTCGCTCATATGGGCAACCGGTAGCGACGATAAATAAACGTAAAGCACACAGGAAACAAGCTAGGACCCCTTGTGTATAATAACGGACGAAACTCATGCATTGAGACTACGATGCCATTATTTATTCGTAAATATAGTGGTGTTGCAGACGAACTATTTATATATTTATTTTTATTTTTATATTTCTGGTTTTACGCCTGCATCAGCACCATTTTGGGCTATATCGCCGGCGGGCAGTTTACCTAACAACACCTTTCCTGGGCAGGCTCCAGCGGTTAACCAGTACTTTGGTGCACCAACCTCCGTAAGAAACTGCCAACATTTTCATATAAATGAGACACGGTCTGAGCGGGGCTCGAACCCGTGACCATCAGTGATGATAGGTTACAGTTGTATACAAGTCAGCGACCTTAACAACTCGACCAAGAGGGCGGACATATGCCATTTTGGAATTTATTTTGATGAATTCTTTAAAATATAGTATTCATTTGATGGGGACATGAAATGGAATAGGGAAATTAGCGAAAACTGAGGTCGGTTTGAAGTTCCCATCGTTTATTCACCTGTCTGATCTCGATTATCAGCTAAAAATCGATTTTGAAGGTAACATTTATTACTAATTTACATTGCCGGTAACTGGATCGTCAACTATAGCGTGATCTTTCTTGTGACTTGCAATTCCATAAGTTAGGTGAAAACAAGTTCTGACTGAAAATTCTTCCGGAATATTGATCAATATTTATAAGAAACAGTGTACAATTCTCCCGCTGGAATTGTTGTTATTCATGAAACACGCTAATTAATATCAAATATACAGAAGCAATTACAAGGGCATTCATGAGGGAATTTTGAAATTTACAAGTTATATATATGCAACAATTTTATTTCCCGAGACACGTATTATTTTTCATAGGTTAATAACTCATAACTGTTTTGTTCTTTTAATGAAATGTATGCATATATAATATAATATAATATAATATATAATATATAATATACTATAATGAATTGAGATCTTTTTTTTTTTTTTGGTGAAGCCATAGACTTCATTTATTAAATTTCATTTGCAACATATATATATATATATACATACATTCATATTTTCAAAATACATAATAGCAGTAACAATTCCATTCATTATCATTAATTAATTATTAAAAGATATTATCTATTTACTTTGCATTATATTCTTTATTCTGATATTTACTTCGGGTGCTGAATTCATACTTTTATTCTTTTTTACATAGGATACTCTTTATTTTTCCAAAACAAAACGAACAACTTATAACAGCTTGGGTAAGCATCCATCTATCAGATATAATACACTAGGTGTTCTCTAAGTATTCGTTAACCTTCGAAGAACTGAGATCGTAGATAAATTGTACTTGTTGGATTTGCTTTAAAGTTATTTTCAAAAATAATGTCGTTAATTATTTAAGTTTATTACTACATGTATATTTGGAGCCCCTCTCTCGGGTAACCTCATTTACGTTCATACATATACATGTATATCATACATACCGTTATACAGTCATATCATACATGCATAAAGTATATACATAAGTTGATATTACATATTGTTTGACATATTGTCAGTTATTTTGGTTTGTACACGTGCCAACAGAGCTGTTGGGGAGGGCCGTTTTATAATGTGTATAGCACTTGTGGCTCAAACCCTTTGCTGTATATATGTGGCAATAAATTATATTTAAACTAACAGAGCTAAGTACACACCCAGTAACTTGCTATTTATTTCGCAAAATAATGAAAGGAAACTTATACAAATGGAAATAGTTTTTTTATTTTATAAATTTAACGAAGCTAACTATTTAATCAATTTCTAATTACAAAATGTATCTAATAATAGAAAATTATTCAATAAATTGCACCTGTCGTACGGACATGCCGGCGTCAAGATATGTGATAACGGCTAGTGTAATTTGTGTATCTTCCTCTTCCATCCTCGTATAAACGATTCCCACCTCGTTCTCTCTCTCACACACTCTCTCTCTCTCTCTCTCTCTCTCTCTCTCTCTCTCTCTCTCTCTCTCCTCTCCTCCTCCTCTCTCCTCTCTCCTCTCTCTCTCTCTCTCTCTTCCTCCTCTCTCTCTCCTCCTCCTCTCCTCTCTCTCCTCTCTCCTCCTCTCTCCCTCTCTCTCCTCTCCTCTCTCCTCTCTCTCCTCTCTCTCTCCTCTCTCTCTCTTCCCCTCACTCGCCTCACCATTTCCTAAATCGACTGCACGTAATCCGACTGTAAGCCAGTCTGATTGATTACTTCATCATTATCTCCATATTATTTTTATTTACATTTATATCATTACAGTTGAATAAAACTTGTCACGTTCATAAATGTATATACACTCTGCCATAGTTTATGACAATTATGTTTGTCATGGAGAAAATCTAAATAAGCTACTAGCTTCCGATTTAATCCATTTGTTCTTGTATATTAATGTTACAACATGATGGAAATATTGATAATATAAAATATGTTTAAACTAATAAGGACGGCGCTTCTGGATTTGGTGAACATGTCCGTGGTTTCAACGTTAGACTTTCTTTCAGAGTGCAAACCATTTGAAGATAAGGTCGGAAGGGTCATTGAAGGTAACATGTTGACTGTTGGAAGTGCGAAGTTGATACAATGCAGCGAAGGCTTTGTTCCATCAACCGGAATCTTACGCTCGGTGACGTCATACTGTGATATAGAGGGCACATGGAGTCCGATACTAGACTGTGTCAGAGGTATTAGTTGAATTTATATATCTTATTACCACTCCTCTTCAAACTGTTCGGCCGTACCCTTTATTAAGATTAATTCAAACAACGATACTGCACTTTCCCTCAACCCTCCCTCCCACAGGCAGGCAGCAGGCACAAATATGCAGCAACACAGGCAGGCAGCAGGCACAAATATGCAGCAACACAGAGAGTCAGGCAGGAACTGACGGCAAACATATGTAGGAACACAGGCAGGCAGACAGGAACACAGGCAAACATATGCAGCAACACAGGCAGACAGGAACACAGGCAAACATATGCAGAAATACAGGCAGGCAGGCAAACATATGTAGGAACACAGGCAGGCAGGAACACAGGTAAACATATGTAGGAACACAGGCAGACAGGCAGACAGGCAAACATATGCAGGAACACAGGCAGGCAGGAACACGGGTAAACATATGTAGGAACACAGGCAGACAGGCAGACAGGCAAACATATGTAGGAACACAGGCAGGCAGGAACACAGGTAAACATATGCAGCAACACAGGCAGACAGGCAGACAGACAGGAACACAGGCAGATAGGCAGGAACACAGGCAGACAGACAGGAACACAGTCAGGCAGGCAGACAGACAGACAGGAACACAGGCAGGCAGGTAGACATGCAGGCAGGCAGGCAGGCTGGCAGACAGGCAGGAACACAGGCAGACATATGCAGCAACACAGGCAGACAGACAGGAACACAGGCAAACATATGCAGCAACACAGGCAGACAGGAACACAACTAGGCAGGCAGGCAGGCAGGCAGGCAGGCAGGCAGGCAGGCAGGCAGGCAGGCAGGCAGGCAGCAGGCAGGCAGGCAGGCAGCAGGCAGGCAGGCAGGCAGGCAGGCAGGCAGGCAGGCAGGCAGGCAGGCAGGCAGGCAGGCAGGCAGGCAGGCAGGCAGGCAGGCAGGCAGGCAGGCAGGCAGGCAGCAGGAACACAGGCAGACATATGCAGCAACACAGGCAGACAGGCAGACAGACAGGAACACAGGCAAACATATGCTGCAACACAGAGAGACAGGCAGACAGGTAGGAACACAGGCAAGCATATGCAGCAACACAGGCAGACATGCAGACAGACAGGAACACAGGTAAACATATGCAGCAACACAGGCAGACAGGCAGACAGACAGGAACACAGGCAAACATATGCAGCAACACAGGCAGACAGGCAGGCAGACAGGAACACTAGCAAACATATGCAGTAACACAGGCAGGCAGGCAGACAGGAACACAGGCAAACATATGCAGCAACACAGGCAGACAGGCAGACAGGTAGGAACACAGGCAAACATATGCAGCAACACAGGCAGGCAGGCAGGCAGACAGGAACACAGGCAAACATATGCAGCAACACAGGCAGGCAGGCAGGCAGACAGGAACACAGGCAAACATATGCAGCAACACAGGCAGACAGGCAGGCAGGCAGGCAGACAGGAACACAGGTAGGCAGACAGGAACACAGGCAGGCAGGCAGACAGACAGACAGACAGGAACACAGGCAAACTTATGCAGCAACACAGGTAGACAGACAGGAACACAGGCAAACATATGCTGCAACACAGACAGACAGGCAGACAGGTAGGAACACAGGCAAGCATATGCAGCAACACAGGCAGACATGCAGACAGACAGGAACACAGGTAAACATATGCAGCAATACAGGCAGACAGGCAGACAGACAGGAACACAGGCAAACATATGCAGCAACACAGGCAGACAGGCAGGCAGACAGGAACACAGGCAAACATATGCAGCAACACAGGCAGACAGGCAGACAGGTAGGAACACAGGCAAACATATGCAGCAACACAGGCAGGCATGCAGGCAGGCAGACAGGAACACAGGCAAACATATGCAGCAACACAGGCAGGCAGGCAGGCAGACAGGAACACAGGCAAACATATGCAGCAACACAGGCAGACAGGCAGGCAGACAGGAACACAGGTAGGCAGACAGGAACACAGGCAGGCAGGCAGACAGACAGGAACACAGGCAAACATATGCAGCAACACAGGCAGACAGACAGGAACACAGGCAAACATATGCAGCAACACAGGCAGACAGGCAGACAGACAGGAACACTAGCAAACATATGCAGCAACACAGGCAGACAGGCAGACAGGCAGACAGCCAGGAACACAGGCAAACTTATGCAGCAACACAGGCAGACAGGCAGACAGACAGGAACACAGGCAAACATATGCTGCAACACAGGCAGACAGGCAGACAGGCTGGAACACAGGTAAACATATGCAGCAACACAGGCAGACAGACAGGAACACAGGTAAACATATGCAGCAACACAGGCAGACAGGCAGACAGGCAGACAGGCAGGAACACAGGCACAACTATGCAGCAACACAGGCAGGCAGAAGGCACACATATATTTAGCAACACAGAGAGTCAGGCAGGAACTGACGGCAAACATATGTAGGAACACAGGCAGGCAGACAAGAACACAGGCAAACATATGCAGCAACACAGACAGATAGGAACACATGCAAACATATGCAGGAACACAGGCAAACATATGAAGGAACACTGGCAGGCAGGAAGACAGGTAGGAACACAGGGAGACAGGTAGGAACACAGGCAAACATATGCAGGAACGCAGGCAGGCAGACAGGTAGGAACACAGGCAAACATATGCAGGAACACAGGCAGGCAGGCAGGCAGACAGGTAGGAACACAGGCAAACATATGCAGGAACACAGGCAGGCAGACAGGTAGGAACACAGGCAAACATATGCAGCAACACAGGCAGACAGGAACACAGGCAAACATATGCAGAAATACAGGCAGGCAGGCAAACATATGTAGGAACACAGGCAAACATATGCAGGAACACAGGCAGGCAAGAACACAGGCAAACATATGCAGAAACACAGGCAGACAGGAACACAGGCAGGCAGGCAGGCAGACAGGCAGGCAGACAGACAGGCAGGCAGGCAGGCAGGAACACAGGCAGACATATGCAGCAACACAGGCAGACAGGCAGACAGACAGGAACACAGGCAAACATATGCTGCAACACAGAGAGACAGGCAGACAGGTAGGAACACAGGCAAGCATATTCAGCAACACAGGCAGACATGCAGACAGACAGGAACACAGGTAAACATATGCAGCAACACAGGCAGACAGGCAAACAGACAGGAACACAGGCAAACATATGCAGCAACACAGGCAGAGAGGCAGGCAGACAGGAACACTAGCAAACATATGCAGCAACACAGGCAGGCAGGCAGACAGGAACACAGGCAAACATATGCAGCAACACAGGCAGACAGGCATACAGGTAGGAACACAGGCAAACATATGCAGCAACACAGGCAGGCAGGCAGGCAGGCAGGCAGGCAGGCAGGCAGGCAGGCAGGCAGGCAGGCAGGCAGGCAGGCAGGCAGGCAGGCAGGCAGCAGACAGGAACACAGGCAAACATATGCAGCAACACAGGCAGGCAGGCAGGCAGACAGGAACACAGGCAAACATATGCAGCAACACAGGCAGACAGGCAGGCAGACAGGAACACAGACAAACATATGCAGCAACACAGGCAGACAGACAGGAACACAGGCAAACATATGCAGCAACACAGGCAGACAGGCAGACAGGCAGACAGGCAGACAGACAGGAACACAGGCAAACTTATGCAGCAACACAGGCAGACAGGCAGACAGACAGGAACACAGGCAAACATATGCTGCAACACAGCCAGACAGGCAGACAGGTAGGAACACAGGCAAGCATATGCAGCAACACAGGCAGACAGGCAGACAGACAGGAACACAGGCAAACATATGCAGCAACACAGGCAGACAGGCAGACAGACAGGAACACTAGCAAACATATGCAGCAACACAGGCAGACAGGCAGACAGACAGGAACACAGGTAGGCAGACAGGAACACAGGCAAACTTATGCAGCAACACAGGCAGACAGGCAGGCAGACAGGAACACAGGCAAACTTATGCAGCAACACAGACAGACAGGCAGACAGGTAGGAACACAGGCAAGCATATGCAGCAACACAGGCAGACATGCAGACAGACAGGAACACAGGTAAACATATGCAGCAACACAGGCAGACAGGCAGACAGGCAGGAACACAGGTAAACATATGCAGCAACACAGGCAGACAGACAGGAACACAGGTAAACATATGCAGCAACACAGGCAGACAGGCAGGAACACAGGCACAACTATGCAGCAACACAGGCAGGCAGAAGGCACACATATATTTAGCAACACAGAGAGTCAGACAGGAACTGACGGCAAACATATGTAGGAACACAGGCAGGCAGACAAGAACACAGGCAAACATATGCAGCAACACAGGCAGATAGGAACACATGCAAACATATGCAGGAACACAGGCAAGCATATGAAGGAGCACTGGCAGGCAGGAAGACAGGTAGGAACACAGGCAGACAGGTAGGAACACAGGCAGACAGGTAGGAACACAGGCAAACATATGCAGGAACGCAGGCAGGCAGACAGGTAGGAACACAGGCAGGCAGGCAGACAGGTAGGAACACAGGCAAACATATGCAGGAACACAGGCAGGCAGGCAGACAGGTAGGAACACAGGCAAACATATGCAGGAACACAGGCAGGCAGACAGGTAGGAACACAGGCAAACATATGCAGCAACACAGGCAGTCAGGAACACAGGCAAACATATGCAGGAACACAGGCAGGCAGGCAGACAGGTAGGAACACAGGCAAACATATGCAGGAACACAGGCAGGCAAGAACACAGGCAAACATATGCAGAAACACAGGCAGACAGGAACACAGGCATGCAGGCAGGCAGGCAGGCAGGCAGGCAGGCAGGCAGGCAGGCAGGCAGGCAGGCAGGCAGGCAGGCAGGCAGGCAGGCAGGCAGGCAGGCAGGCAGGCAGGCAGGCAGGCAGGCAGGCAGGCAGGCAGGCAGGCAGGCAGGCAGGCAGGCAGGCAGGCAGGCAGGCAGGCAGGCAGGCAGGCAGGCAGGCAGGCAGGCAGGCAGGCAGGCAGGCAGGCAGGCAGGCAGGCAGGCAGGCAGGCAGGCAGGCAGGAAGGCAGGCAGGCAGGCAGGCAGGCAGGCAGGAACACAGGCAGGCAGGAACACAGGCAGGCATGATCACAGGCATGAACACAGGCAGGCAGGCAGAACATCAATCCTTAAATATAACACGAGATCTATAATTTCTAATGTCGGCGTTTGTATTAATTTTACTCGTTTTATGTATACACGAGATTGTGTAAATTTACATTATTCAGCTAACACATGCAAAGGACTAGCGGATACCGGAATTCGACAATCAGCATCCTACTTACTGTATGATAATGGCAGCCAGTCAATCATGTTTGTGTTTTGCGACTTCAATAACAACAACGGTATCGGGTATAGTTACATTTCAAAACAATCCCTCAGTCATGTGACTGACATAACCAATCATTACACAGTGCTCGATCACGTGATGCTGCGTCATTCCAGAACAATTAGTATGGGCAAACAGTACGAGTCAAAGATTGCTATTCTGTCGGACTATAGACATTGCTATAATGTATCAATCTTTATTAACGAGCACCCAGATTTCCTGTTAATGGATACACACAAGCATAATATACCGTACATGTACCTTGGCCTGTTCCCAATAAGCTCAACACACACGCAACACGGTTACGCATGTTATGATAGAGACTTTACCTTTCAAAATTGTGATGACAAAAAAAACAATCATTTCGCAATATTTGCAAACGATAGTTCACCGATTGGATATGAAGGTAGAGTTAGTAATGCTATCGGCACAGACTGGAAGTTATGTTCTAAAGATGTTCATGATGACAGAAGCATACAAGAAGAATATTTATTCAAAGCGTACGTTATCCACATGGGTGGTTGTGGTGCATACCTAAACAGTGACGTTTATGATGTAAGTGGGCTGGCTTTTGGTCTCCCATTTGAATACTAATGGCAACAATCAAGTACGTATTTACTTTGAAGTATTTCTTGACCGATACATTCTGATAAATGAAACCATGACTTGACTTCATTCGTTAATATAAATACATATTGTGAACGTGATTATCTGTTCTCATAATATCGGCTGTTTGACTAATACGACACCAAATATTGCAATAGTTACAAAGCAAACGAGTTTCTATATGCATTCTGCAAAAAACGCACTTGACATTAGATAAATAACTTTAATTGGAAATCTGAACGGAAATGTGAATCTTTCGTTAGTAAAACCAATAGTAATAACGAAAGAGTAACAATTCTAAATAATTCAGAACTACCGTGTTCTGTTCTCATTTTTGAAGAACCTATAGTTTTGCTGAACCGGCTTTCTTTTTGTGTTCTTTTGTACGTGTGTTTAGTTTGTAGTGTAGTAGTTTGGGGGAACTCGCTTGCTTATGAGGTACCTGGGCGGGTCGGGCTATATAGCTATAATTAAAAGATCCAATTCACAATTTAAATTTTACGTTTTTAATTTTTATTTATTTAATCTGTTTCAGATTCTGGCTTAAGCGTAATTGTGTGTGTTTTACGTTTTTTATCGTCGCTACCGGTTGTCCATATGAGCGACGTCTCTGAAGAGATTAGTCATTTTAGATTTTGGAGGATAATGCAATGATACACACACAAAGAGAGAGAGAGAGAGATCTATTCCAGAGTCTCCTCTAGTTCTTTTACGTGCACGGTGTAAAGCAGGAGACCTCGGTTCAAAGTCCCATCTGAAAGACTGTTAATTTTATTAGGGTCAGACGGGGGATCGAACCTGCGATCCCTGGATTACCAGTCCAGCGTGTTACCACTGGACTACAGATCCGTCTGTTTGAACACAATGCATCCAGCATCTTGGGGTATTTCAACTAGCGCTGGATGGATCTGCACATGCGCAGTTCGAACACACACCTACCTAGATTGGGCAGCCAATGGGTGAATTTTTAATCTTCATGGACCAAGAATGCCCACGCAATTACCTTTGTGACACGTTACTGGGGTCCTAATCCGACATTTTTATGATGAACACATAAATGTAATAGAACAAATAACAAATAATTAATGTTTAAACGTATCTGACACTAAGCCCCTGTCATCATAGTGCACAGTCAAGCAATCTAGATGTTGTATACTAACTATCTAGAGTGAATGGCGGTAATTATCTGTGTATATAAAAACTATTTGATTCGCTTAACCCATTCAACACCAAGTAACTGACATGGACTGGTCCATGATATTTTTAGACCAATAAATTAATAACAAAATTCATTTGGATCAGTTCATTTATCAAAATGGGTAATTATTTTTCTAAAAATAGTTATATTACTTGAAAAAAGTGCAGATCCTGATGAGACGGCTCGTCACGAGCCGGCTCAACTGGATCTACACTTTTTTGTAAGCCAATTTAGAGGTCTGTGGTGTTGAAAGGGTTAATTGTAACGAACTAAAATTCTATATTATAAATGTATAAAATCTTCGAAATTTAGTAAGGTTGTAAACAGTTACTAGTTAGTTATGAAAGTATGTGCGTCTGTACGATCTGATCATTCCAATGCGTGGACAAGTCTATAGCGGTGATGTCGTGTACTTTTCCCACTGTTTTCTCTCATAAATACACTTTTCAAAAGTCTCTAATAAAGGGAATATTTGTTTGTTTAAGTGCATGATGGTTCACTTATGGCCATAGAAAGCTATAATTATCACTCGTGGCAAATATTGTGTTCAATGTTCATTCGGTGACATATAATGCGATAATTCAGTGAAACAAACACGTATCCTTTTATTATGATAAAGCTTCATTGGAAACATCAATATATTTATGCATCTTCTATGCAAATTCCTGAAAGTATTGATTTCAATATTCATACTGTGAAATATAATTTGATCATTCACTGAATCATTTTCAAAGTTCTAGTGATGGCATTCCGTGTCAATAATGGAACAGCTCCAGTATATCTGGGAGAAATGTGTGTACCCATTCGAGGAAGGTACAGACTAAGATCACAAAGTGACACTAACTTTAACATCCCAAGACGACGAACACAATTAGCCGATAGATCTATGGCCGTCGTTGGACCCAAATTGTGGAACGATCTACCTAGTTATCTGAAAAAACATTGAGTCGGAGCCCAGTTTCCGATCAAAACTGAAAACCCATCTGTTTAGGCAATTTTATGAACGATAAGTTTTGTGCTCTTTGTACAAAAATAACATCTGTGATGATATAAAAGTTTAAATACAATATTTATTTTTATACATTGTGGAAGTCGTGATAGCGCAGTGGATGCGCGTTCGCTTCAGGTGCGAAAGGTCCGGAGTTCGAGCCTCGCTGGAGCCGTTACGATTGTGTCCTTAGGCAAGGCATTTAAATTCCACATTGCCTCTTCTCTCTCCTTCATGGCGATGGATTCCATCAGGAATGAGGTCTCGAGAGTGATTAATATAAGTTGAAAGAACTTGTTTCGCAATCGAGCTAAAATAAATTTGTATAAAATAAAAAATACAATATTTGTGTTCAATAAGATCAAAGATCGACTTTATAAGTATTGGATTGACGAGTGAAGTGTTGTATGGGCATTCTCTTGGGTTCGAGTTCTGTCGTGTGGTGATGGGCGGATCACTGTACCGGCCCATTCACTGTACTGGCCACACCACGGTTGTCATTCTTACGGCGGTGTTTGCGTCTATGGTTAATATTTCCACTTTTATCGTTAATCCAATCACTCACTTATATACTGTAATGGTGTAGATATCATGATAAAATATGTTCTTATCCAATTCCTAGAATCCTAGTTATATCTATATATGTATACATTTTTATTTATATTTCCATATATTATAGTCATGGGTAAATGTTTAAAATTGCATCTGTTATTGTGAAGCGCAATAGAATAATTTTTAATTTTTGCTATGTATTTGTATTTGTAATATACATGCTATTTATCACATAAACTACGGCGCGGGAGTTTACTAAAGTCATGTCATAAATTCGGTAATACACTAGTGTATTAAATATGCAAATGAGGCACATTGGTGGGCGAATCACAGTGACATACATTTTTACATCAACTAGCACGCGCTGTGTAACTTTGTTTGTGACGTCATTTACGTCATCGTGTACATTTTGTATTTGTATTTGTTAAAAAAGACTGTCGGAATTCGACAATCAGCATCCTACGTACTGTATGATAATGGCAGCCAGTCAAACTGGGCATTTCCGTGTTTTGCGACTTCAACAACAGCGGTATCGGGTATAGTTACATTTCAAAACAATCACTCAGTCATGTGACTGACATAACCAATCATTACACAGTGCTCGATCACGTGATGCTGCGTCATTCCAGAACAACTAAGGTCAACCAGTACGAGTCAAATATTGCTATTCTGTCGACATATATCATGTATTATAATTGGGCCGGGTGCTTGATTATGTTTTTAACTATTCGTTCTTTGTCATTGTATATATGCACATGTTACTATAATAATTTGTTTTACTTTACTACAATGTATCAATCTTAATTGACCAACACCCAGATTTTAATCTAGGGGCTACATACGGGGATAATGGACCATACATGTACCTTTGCCTGGTCCCAATAAGCTTAGAACACATATGCACACAACAAGGTTACGCATATTTTGATAATGACTATACCTTTTTCAATTGTGATGGCAACAGTATACAGTTATTTCATGGGTGTTTGGGGAACAGTTAAAACTATTGTCCCGAGGTATCAGGGAAGACATTTCGAACTGTTGCCCGAGGCCGTTAGGCAGGCCTCGGGCAACAGTTCGAAATGTCTTCCCTGATACCTCAGGCCTCGGGCAACAGTTCGAAATGTCTTCCCTGATACCTCGGGACAATAGTTTTGACTGTTCCCCAAACACCCATGAAATAACTGTTTTATTACCTAATGCTCTATATAACTGTTGTACATACCTTATATTCTATAATATTTGACTAACTCAAAAAATATTTTTAAAATCATGTTTAATATTTAAACCATAAAGCAATTTTTCTGCAATAAAGTTTTAATGAAACAAACCAACACTAACACCCTATTGCGCATCCTACTGCGCACAGTGAAAGCATACTCAGAGTATGATTGGTTCAAAAGTCTAGTATGAAACAGTTCAAACTATTGCCCGGTCAACAGTTCGAACTGTTGCCCAGACCTGAGCGAAGGATAAAAAATGCAATGAAACAGGCAACAATAACGAATTACAAGTTATATAGAGCATTAGGTAATAAAAACAATTATTTCGCAGTATTTGCACACGCACTGAAATGTTCATACATGAACAGTGGGGGAAATTACGTCGGGTATGTGTATCAAGTGGAAACGTTGTTCTAAAAGTTTAGATATTGATAGAAATATACCTGAAGAGTATTTATTCAACGTGTATGAAATCGCCATGGGTGGCATAGGTGACTGCGGTGATCTTGGACAAAGTAACATCGCGTATATTCAGGCGCAGGCGTTTGGTCTGCCGTTTGAATATACTGACGACTAGCTGGTAGCAGCAACAACGTGACATTCAGTTTTATTTGTATTTAATTCTATACCCGAATGACTTCTAACTCGTCCACACGTATTATTGCAGTTTTAATGTCACCCTCATCTTGCAGAAAGATAGCAGTGTCTTCTGACTACTGGAATAGTTTGACTTCGGCCTTCGTGATATATTTCTACGCATAAGAACTTCAAACTCGGGTTATTCTGCGATATACCACGGTTGATACTTATTATTTCGATTCTAACACGACTTACTTCTAATAATTTTAGACGAGAATCAAAGGAGTATTTTCTTCAAACGCCGTGGTACTCCGCTGCATTTGGCTTTCGAAATTTCCTCCCGCGTAAGGGGTGATGACGTTATTTTTTATGGAAAATATCAATCTAGTGCATAAATGAACAAAAGTTGTAACTGTTCAATAATTTTATTTATTTTGTCAAATAAAACTACAGAATAGTAACTGAAACGTTACTTAACAGAAAAACAAGATGGACAAGAGATTATCTGATTCTAAGAATAGCTCACTTCCGCGAATTCCCACGGTAGTATTTACAAACATCACGTGACTTTCATTCATAAAACTTTACACGCATTGTATAAATGGAATAGCCAAAACACGGTGCGCGCGCAGCATAGTTCAAGGTAGGTATATCGCAGAATAACCCGAGGTAGATTTTACTCTACAAGTATGTATGTTATTAGCTGGGTCGTGTTAGAATAAGTTTTATTTCTCGTACCAGATCATGATTTGATATAATTGTATCACCCATGCCTACTTCCTCTTGATGTATTGAGTGTAAACAAATAAAGCACTGACAAAGTTACTGTAATTTGCCATGTTCATTTGTTTTTTTTATATTTATAAGTATTGGATTGACGAGTGAAGTGTTGTATGGGCATTCTCTTGGGTTCGAGCCCTGTCGTGAGGTGATGGGCGGATCACTGTACTGGCCACATCACGGTTGTCATTCTTACGGCGGTGTTTGGGTCTATGGGTCATATTGCCACTTTTATCGCTAATCCAATCACTCACTTATATACTGTAATGGTGTAGATACCATTATAAAATATGTTCTTATCCAATTACTAGAATCCTAGTTATATCTATATAATTATATGTATACATTTTTATTTATATTTCCATATATTATTGTCATGTGTAAATGTTTAAAATTGCATCTGTAATTGTGAAGCGCAATAGAATAATTTTTAATTTTGCGTTATATAAATGTTATGTATTTGTATTTCTCTCTCTCTTATATTTATTGTAGTTTGCCATGTTCATTTGGTGTATTGTTGTTTTCCTCTTAGATTTACTGTAGTTTGCCATGTTCATTTGGTGTATTGTTGTTTGCCTCTTAGATTTACTGTAGTTTGCCATGTTCATTTGGTGTATTGTTGTTTGCCTCTTAGATTTACTGTAGTTTGCCATGTTCATGTGGTGTATTGTTGTTTGCCTCTTAGATTTCCTGTAGTTTACCATGTTCATGTGGTGTATTGTTGTTTGCCTCTTAGATGTACTGTAGTTTGCCATGTTCATTCGGTGTATTGTTGTTTGCCTCTTAGATGTACTGTAGTTTGCCATGTTCATTTGGTGTATTGTTGTTTTTATCTTAGATTTCCTGTAGTTTGCCATGTTCATTTGGTGTATTGTTGTTTTTATCTTAGATTTCCTGTAGTTTGCCATGTTCAGTTGGTGTATTGTTGTTTGCCTCTTAGATTTCCTGTAGTTTACCATGTTCATTTGGTGTATTGTTGTTTTCCTCTTAGATTTCCTGTAGTTTGCCATGTTCATTTGGTGCATTGTTGTTTTTCTCTTAGATTTACTGTAGTTTGCCATGTTCAGTTGGTGTATTGTTGTTTGCCTCTTAGATTTACTGTAGTTTGCCATGTTCATTCGGTGTATTGTTGTTTGCCTCTTAGATTTACTGTAGTTTGCCATGTTCATTTGGTGTATTGTTGTTTGCCTCTTAGATTTCCTGTAGTTTGCCATGTTCATTTGGTGTATTGTTGTTTTCCTCTTAGATTTCCTGTAGTTTGCCATGTTCATTTGGTGCATTGTTGTTTTTCTCTTAGATTTACTGTAGTTTGCCATGTTCAGTTGGTGTATTGTTGTTTGCCTCTTAGATTTACTGTAGTTTGCCATGTTCATTCGGTGTATTGTTGTTTGCCTCTTAGATTTACTGTAGTTTGCCATGTTCATTTGGTGTATTGTTGTTTGCCTCTTAGATTTACTGTAGTTTACCATGTTCATGTGGTGTATTGTTGTTTGCCTCTTAGATTTCCTGTAGTTTGCCATGTTCATTTGGTGTATTGTTGTTTTCCTCTTAGATTTACTGTAGTTTACCATGTTCATTTGGTGTATTGTTGTTTTCCTCTTAGATTTACTGTAGTTTGCCATGTTCATTTGGTGTATTGTTGTTTTCCTCTTAGATGTACTGTAGTTTGCCATGTTCATTTGGTGTATTGTTGTTTTCCTCTTAGATTTACTGTAGTTTACCATGTTCATTTGGTGTATTGTTGTTTGCCTCTTAGATTTACTGTAGTTTGCCATGTTCAGTTGGTGTATTGTTGTTTTCCTCTTAGATTTACTGTAGTTTGCCATGTTCATTTGGTGTATTGTTGTTTTCCTCTTAGATTTACTGTAGTTTGCCATGTTCAGTTGGTGTATTGTTGTTTTCCTCTTAGATGTACTGTAGTTTGCCATGTTCAGTTGGTTAATTGATGTTTGTCTCTTATATTTGTCTTTCCTGTATTTTCAGGCTTTCCTGTATTTTCAGGCTTTCCTGTATTTTCAGGCGGTGTTTTCTATACGATATCCGTTTACATGTGACTAGCGCCATTTTACAAATATAGCTAGATTATGTTGTTTATAACTTTGCACGTTAATAAAGTCTGAAATTGCATGCCATAAATGACTGCTAACCTGCATGGAGGTAAAGGCAAATGTTGTCTTTGGACGGCAGGTATAACTCCATATAGGTATCCATTCATTTGTGGTTTAGAGCAATGCACACATCGCAAACAAGGCTCAGAATAAATTAATCTTTATTTCAAAATGTCAGTTTAACAAGTAGAATACATCAACATTTAAGCACAAAAGACAGGATTAAATAACAAAAACATTGAGCTGGAATATGGACACGCTCAGAACAAGCTTGACTTAAGGACACGCTCAGCACAAGCTTGACATAAGGACACGCTCAGAACAAGCTTGACTTAAGGACACGCTCAGAACAAGCCTGACTTAAGGACACGCTCAGCACAAGCTTGACTTAAGGACACGCTCAGAACAAGCTTGACTTAAGGACACGCTCAGCACAAGCTTGACTTAAGGACAAGCTAAGAACAAGATTGATTTAAGGACAAGCTAAGAACAAGATTGATTTAAGGACACGCTCAGAACAAGCTTGACTTAAGTACAAGCTCAGAACAATCTTGACTTAAAGACAAGCGCAGAACTAGTTTGACTTATGGGCAAGCTCAGAACAATCTTGACTTAAAGACAAGCGCAGAACTAGTTTGACTTATGGACAAGCTCAGAACAAGCTTGACTTATGGACAAGCTCAGAACAAGCTTGACTTATGGACAAGCTCAGAACTAGCTTGACTTATGGACAAGCTCAGAACTAGTTTGATTTAAGGACAAGCTCAGAACAAGTTTGATTTAAGGACAAGCTCAGAACTGACAATACCGACTAAAGCATCACATTACGAACAGGAAAAGGAATCTTCCATGTAGAAACAACATAATATAGCACCCATAAAATGGTACTTACGTGGCTAGGAGCACAATAGGTTCACTGTCTAGTAATTCTTTTATACATATTTATTTTAGCTCGACTGCGAAACAAGTTCTTACAACTTATATTAATCACTCTCAAGACCTCATTCCTGATGGAATCCACCGCCACGAGGGCGAGCGAAAAGGCAACGTGGAATTTAAATATTTAAACTACTATCTAGTTGTCTAGGGTTAAAAGTTATGTGGCTATAAAATCATGTACGTGGCTATAAATTACATTTGTGGCTTTAGTGAACAAAGTAATAGCCACATAATTGTACCATTTTGGATACATCTGACTGAGGTCAAGCCAGTCCCTTGGACAGTTTAGCCTTTCATTTATTTAACCCATTCAACACCAAGTAACTGACATGGACTGGTGTATGATATTTTTAGACCAATAAATTAATAAGAAAATTACCTTTGGACCAGTTCATTTATCAAAATGGGTAATTTTATCTAAAAATAGTAATAATTATCACTGACAAAAAGTACAAATCCTGATGAGACGGCTCGTCACGAGCCGGCTCATCTGGATCTACAAGTTTTGTAAGTCTATTTAGAGGCCTGTAGTGTTGAAACGGTTAAGCAACTTTACAGAGAAATATGGTCAAAAGATTATTATCTACATGGCATTATTTTGATAAGGGGACTGTTGACATCTTGACCATGACCGTATAAATGTTGCAGTGAGCAATCGGAGCAGCCAATAAGCATTCATATTGGACAGAGTACTTGACCTTCTAGATGTCGCAGTGAGCGATCGGAGTAGCCAATAAGCATTTATATTGGACAGAGTAATTGACCGTATAGATGTCGCAGTGAGCAATCGGAGCAGCCAATAAGCATTCATATTGGACAGAGTACTTGACGTTCTAGATGTCGCAGTGAGCGATCGGAGTAGCCAATAAGCATTTATATTGGACAGAGTACTTGACCTTATAGATGTCGCAGTGAGCGATCGGAGTAGCCAATAACCATTTATATTGGACAGAGTACGTGACCTCATAGATGTCGCAGTGAGCGATCGGAGTAGCCAATAAGCATTTATATTGGACAGAGTACTTGACCGTATAGATGTCGCAGTGAGCAATCGGAGTAGGCAATAACCATTTATATTGGACAGAGTACGTGACCTCATAGATGTCGCAGTGAGCAATCGGAGCAGGCAATAACCATTTATATTGGACAGAGTACGTGACCTCATAGATGTCGCAGTGAGCAATCGGAGTAGGCAATAACCATTTATATTGGACAGAGTACGTAACCTCATAGAGGTTGCAGTGAGCAATCGGAGTAGGCAATAAGCATTTATATTGGACAGAGTACGTGACCTTATAGATGTTGCAGTGAGCAATCGGAGTAGGCAATAAGCATTTATATTGGACAGAGTACTTGACCGTATCGATGTCGCAGTGAGCAATCGGAGTAGCCAATAGGCATTTATATTGGTCAGAGTACTTGACCTCATAGATGTCGCAGTGAGCAATCGGAGCAGCCAATAAGCATTCATATTGGACAGAGTACTTGACCTTCTAGATGTCGCAGTGAGCGATCGGAGTAGCCAATAAGCATTTATATTGGACAGAGTAATTGACCGTATAGATGTCGCAGTGAGCAATCGGAGCAGCCAATAAGCATTTATATTGGACAGAGTACTTGACGTTCTAGATGTCGCAGTGAGCGATCGGAGTAGCCAATAAGCATTTATATTGGACCGAGTAATTGACCGTATAGATGTCGCAGTGAGCAATCGGAGCAGCCAATAAGCATTCATATTGGACATAGTACTTGACCTTATAGATGTCGCAGTGAGCGATCGGAGTAGCCAATAAGCATTTATATTGGACATAGTAATTGACCTTATAGATGTGCAGTGAGCGAGTCGGAGTAGCCAATAAGCATCTATATTGGACAGAGTACTTGACCTCATAGATGTCGCAGTGAGCGATCGGAGTAGCCAATAAGCATTTATATTGGACAGAGTACTTGACCGTATATATGTCGCAGTGAGCAATAAGAGCAGGCAATAACCATTTATATTGGACAGAGTACTTGACCTCATAGATTTCGCAGTGAGTAATAGGAGCAGGCAATAACCATTTATATTGGACAGAGTACTTGACCGTATAGATGTCGCAGTGAGCAATAAGAGCAGGCAATAACCATTTATATCGGACAGAGTACTTGACCTTATAGATGTCGCAGTGAGCAATAGGAGCAGGCAATAACCATTTATATTGGACAGAGTACTTGACCTCATAGATGTCGCAGTGAGCAATCGGAGCAGCCAATAACCATTTATATTGGACAGAGTACTTGACCTTATAGATGTCGCAGTGAGCAATCGGAGTAGGCAATAACCATTTATATTGGACAGAGTACGTGACCTCATAGATGTCGCAGTGAGCAATCGGAGCAGGCAATAACCATTTATATTGGACAGAGTACGTGACCTCATAGATGTCGCAGTGAGCAATCGGAGTAGGCAATAACCATTTATATTGGACAGAGTACTTGACCGTATCGATGTCGCAGTGAGCGATCGGAGTAGGCAATAACCATTTATATTGGACAGAGTACTTGACCATATCGATGTCGCAGTGAGCAATCGGAGCAGCCAATAACCATTTATATTGGACAGAGTACTTGACCTCATAGATGTTGCAGTGAGCAATCGGAGTAGGCAATAACCATTTATATTGGACAGAGTACGTGACCTCATAGATGTTGCAGTGAGCAATCGGAGTAGGCAATAACCATTTATATTGGACAGAGTACGTGACCTTATACATGTTGCAGTGAGCAATCGGAGTAGGCAATAACCATTTATATTGGACAGAGTACGTAACCTCATAGAGGTTGCAGTGAGCAATCGGAGTAGGCAATAAGCATTTATATTGGACAGAGTACGTGACCTTATAGATGTTGCAGTGAGCAATCGGAGTAGGCAATAAGCATTTATATTGGACAGAGTACTTGACCGTATCGATGTCGCAGTGAGCAATCGGAGTAGGCAATAACCATTTATATTGGACAGAGTACTTGACCATATCGATGTCGCAGTTAGCAATCGGAGCAGCCAATAACCATTTGTATTGGACAGAGTACTTGACCTTATATATGTCGCAGTGAGCAATCGGAGTAGGCAATAACCATTTATATTGGACAGAGTACTTGACCTCAGAGATGTTGCAGTGAGCAATCGGAGTAGGCACTAATCATTTATATTGGACAGAGTACTTGACCTCATAGATGTTGCAGTAAGCAATCGGATTAGGCAATAAGCATTTATATTGGACAGAGTACTTGACAGTATCGATGTCGCAGTGAGCAATCGGAGTAGGCAATAACCATTTATATTGGACAGAGTACTTGACCATATCGATGTCGCAGTGAGCAATCGGAGCAGCCAATAACCATTTATATTGGACAGAGTACTTGACCTTATAGATGTCGCAGTGAGCAATCGGAGTAGGCAATAACCATTTATATTGGACAGAGTACGTGACCCCATATATGTTGCAGTGAGCAATCGGAGTAGGCAATAACCATTTATATTGGACAGAGTACGTGACCTTATAGATGTTGCAGTGAGCAATCGGAGTAGGCAATAACCATTTATATTGGACAGAGTACTTGACCGTATAGATTTCGCAGTGAGCAATCGGAGCAGGCAATAAGCATTTATATTGGACAGAGTACGTGACCTCATAGATGTCGCAGTGAGCACTCGGAGTAGGCAATAAGCATTTATATTGGACAGAGTACTTGACCTTATCGATGTTGCAGTGAGCAATCGGAGTAGCCAATAAGCATTTATATTGGACAGAGTACTTGACCGTATATATGTCGCAGTGAGCAATCGGAATAGCCAATAAGCATTTATATTGGACAGAGTACTTGACCGTATGGATGTCGCAGTGAGCGAGTCGGACAGAGTAATGTACATAATGGCTTCACAATGTGGCGAACAACGAGAAGACGGGGGGGGGGGCAGTTCTGAGCATCCATTGAAGAAACAGGACTGAAAACAACTAAATGTCAAATCTTGTAACGGAAGGATATCACCACTCTATATACCTGGGTTGTTTTGGGGAAAAACGGCTACTGCTGTAAACAATCAAATACTACGGATTGTTTATAAAGAAAAACATTTGACTTCTCTCATATATAGACAACTCCCATTCAAATATTTACAATATGCAAAAATACTCGTCAAATTTGGAACATACCAAAACTATGCTCACATTCATACACATGAGTGCCTCCATGGCTGAGTGGAGAGGCAGATGTAACTTCACATCACTTGCCCCCTCACCACTAGGCTGTGTGGAGAGCAGACGTAACTTCACATCACTTGCCCCCTCACCACTAGGCTGAGTGGAGAGCAGACTTAACTTCACATCACTTGCCCACTCACCACTAGGCTGAATGGAGAGCAGACTTAACTTCACATCACTTGCCCCCTCACCACTAGGCTGAATGGAGAGCAGACTTAACTTCACATCACTTGCCCCCTCACCACTAGGCGGAATGGAGAGGCAGACTTAACTTCACATCACTTGCCCTCTCACCACTAGGCGGAATGGAGAGGCAGATTTGACTTAAAATATATGTTTAAATCCCATAAAAACTCACATCGCCAATCAATACAACTTCTACAACTTCTACAGCAATTAACCCGTAACCTGCCAATCACAACTAACTTCTACAGCAATTAACCCGTAACCTGCCAATCAATACAACTTCTACAACAATTAACTCGTAACCTGCCAATCAATACAACTTCTACAGCAATTAACCCGTAACCTGCCAATCAATACAACTACTACAGCAATTAACCCATAACTTGCCAATCAATACAACTACTACAGCAATTAACCCGTAACCTGCCAATCAATACAACTACTACAGCAATTAACCCGTAACCTGCCAATCAATACAACTACTACAGCAATTAACCCGTAACCTGCCAATCAATACAACTTCTACAGCAATTAACCCGTAACCTGCCAATCAATACAACTTCTACAGCAATTAACCCGTAACCTGCCAATCAATACAACTTCTACAGCAATTAACCCGTAACCTGCCAATCAATACAACTACTACAGCAATTAACCCGTAACCTGCCAATCAATACAACTTCTACAGCAATTAACCCATAACCTGCCAATCAATACATCTTCTACAGCAATTAACCCGTAACCTGCCAATCACAACTAAATTCGCTTTTGCAAACAGCATAGAGCCAGATAGGACGCACAGAATGGAGGCAGACTAAGGGTTAAAGCACAGATATGTGTGTGTGTTTGTGGTGTGGTGCGCGCGCGTGCGTGCGCGTGCGTGCGTGTGTGGTGTGGTGTCGTGCGTATGTGCGTGCGTGTGTGTGTGCGTGTGGTGTAGTGTGGTGCGTGTGTGTGGTGTGTGTGTGTGCGTGCGTGCGTGCGTCCGTGCGTGTGTGCGTGTGTGTGTGGTATGTGCATGCGCGTGCGTGTGTGCGTGCGTGCGTGTGTGTGTGTGTGTGTGCGTGTGTGTGTGTGTGCGTGTGTAGTGTGTGCGTGTGTGTGTGTGTGTGTGTACGTGCGTGCGTGCGTGCGTGCGTGCGTGCGTGCGTGCGTGCGTGCGTGCGTGCGTGCGTGCGTGCGTGCGTGCGTGCGTGCGTGCGTGCGTGCGTGCGTGCGTGCGTGCGTGCGTGCGTGCGTGCGTGCGTGCGTGCGTGCGTGCGTGCGTGCGTGCGTGCGTGCGTGCGTGCGTGCGTGCGTGCGTGCGTGCGTGCGTGCGTGCGTGCGTGCGTGCGTGCGTGCGTGCGTGCGTGCGTGCGTGCGTGCGTGCGTGCGTGCGTGCGTGCGTGCGTGCGTGCGTGCGTGCGTGCGTGCGTGCGTGCGTGCGTCGTGCGTGCGTGCGTGCGTGCGTGCGTGCGTGCGTGCGTGCGTGCGTGCGTGCGTGCGTGCGTGCGTGCGTGCGTGCGTGCGTGCGTGCGTGCGTGCGTGCGTGCGTGCGTGCGTGCGTGCGTGCGTGCGTGCGTGCGTGCGTGCGTGCGTGCGTGCGTGCGTGCGTGCGTGCGTGCGTGCGTGCGTGCGTGCGTGCGTGCGTGCGTGCGTGCGTGCGTGCGTGCGTGCGTGCGTGCGTGCGTGCGTGCGTGCGTGCGTGCGTGCGTGCGTGCGTGCGTGCGTGCGTGCGTGCGTGCGTGCGTGTGTATGCAATAGATTGAAGGATGCATTTTACATGTTGTTTTGGCATTAGAAATAATAACAGACATACATGTATGTACACACATTACATACATCATCTAGTGCATGCCAACCATCAACTTATTGTAATATTGGTAATCTATGTAGTTGAACACATTATATATATAATTGTATACATGTCTACCACAAAATAACAAACATTTAATTACAAGATTCTGCACCTACTAGAAAGTAAATTAGATTTTACAAGTTAAATTATAAACTTGATATTGCTCCCACATATACAATATTACCATCCATGAATACTCCACCAGGTAAATCATTTACATCCACAAATACCCAACAAGGTAAACATTTACATCCACAAATACTCCACCAGGTAAAACATTTACATCCACAAATACTCCACCAGGTAAAACATTTACATCCATGAATACTCCACCAGTTAAAACATTTACATCCACAAATACTCCACCAGGTAAAACATTTATATCCAGTAAAACATTTACATCCACAATTACTCCACCAGGTAAAACATTTACATCCATGAATACTCCACTATATAAAACATTTATATCCAGTAAAACATTTACATCCACGAACACTCCACCAGGTAAAACATTTATATCCAGTAAAACATTTACATCCACAATTACTCCACCAGGTAAAACATTTATATCCAGTAAAACATTTACATCCACAATTACTCCATCAGGTAAAACATTTACATCCAGTAAAACATTTACATCCACAATTACTCCATCAGGTAAAACATTTACATCCATGAACACTCCACCAGGTAAAACATTTATATCCAGTAAAACATTTACATCCACAAATACTCCACCAGGTGAAACATTTATATCCAGTAAAACATTTACATCCACAATTACTCCATCAGGTAAAACATTTACATCCATGAATACTCCACTATATAAAACATTTATATCCAGTAAAACATTTACATCCACGAACACTCCACCAGGTAAAACATTTACATCCACACATACTCCACCAGGTAAAACATTTACATACATGAATACTCCACCAGGTAAAACATTTACATCCACAAATACTTCACCAGGTAAAACATTTATATCCAGTAAAACAATTACATCCATAAATACTCCACCAGGTAAAACATTTACATCCACAAATACTTCACCAGGTAAAACATTTACATCCATGAATACTCCACCATATAAAACATGTATATCCAGTAAAACATTTACATCCATGAATACTTCACCAGGTAAAACATTTACATCCATGAATACTCCACCAGGTAAAACATTTACATCCATGAATACTCCACCAGGTAAAACATTTACATCCACAAATACTCCACCAGGTAAAACATTTACATCCACAAATACTTCACCAGGTAAAACATTTATATCCAGTAAAACATTTACATCCACAAATACTCCACCAGGTAAAACATTTACATCCACAAATACTCCACCAGTTAAAACATTTACATCCACAAATACTCCACCAGGTAAAACATTTACATTCACAAATACTCCACCATATAAAACATTTATATCCAGTAAAACATTTACATCCATGAATACTCCACCAGGTAAAACATTTACATCCACAAATACTCCACCAGGTAAAACATTTACATTCACAAATACTCCACCATATAAAACATTTATATCCAGTAAAACATTACATCCATGAATACTCCACCAGGTAAAACATTTACATCCACAAATACTTCACCCGGTAAAACATTTACATCCACAAATACTCCACCAGGTAAAACATTTACATTCACAAATACTTCACCAGGTAAAACATTTACATCCACAAATACTTCACCAGGTAAAACATTTACATCCACAAATACTTCACCCGGTAAAACATTTACATCCACAAATACTTCACCAGGTAAAACATTTACATCCACAAATACATCACCAGGTAAAACATTTACATCCACAAATACTTCACCAGGTAAAACATTTACATCCACAAATACTTCACCAGGTAAATTATTTACATCCACAAATACTTCACCAGGTAAAACATTTACATCCACAAATACTCCACCCGGTAAAACATTTACATCCACAAATACTTCACCAGGTAAAACATTTACATCCACAAATACTCCACCAGGTAAAACATTTACATCCACAAATACTTCACTATATAAAACATTTATATCCAGTAAATCATTTACATCCACAAATACCCAACAAGGTAAATATTTACATCCACAAATATTTCACCAGGTAAAACATTTACATCCACAAATATTTCACCAGGTAAAACATTTACATCCACAAATACTCCACCAGGTAAAACATTTACATCCACAAATACTTCACTATATAAAACATTTATATCCAGTAAATCATTTACATCCACAAATACCCAACAAGGTAAATATTTACATCCACAAATATTTCATCAGGTAAAACATTTACATCCACAAATATTTCACCAGGTAAAACATTTACATCCACAAATACTCCACCAGGTAAAACATTTACATCCACAAATACTTCACAAGATAAATACTCTCTCTGAGAGTTCCAAGAACACACTCATATCATATAGAAAATATATTTTCTACAAAACGTTTTATTATGTGTATATGCTTGTCTAACATTAATTGAGTTTGAGTTCTGAGAACAATTTGATAACATCGGGCTCTGTAAATATATATATAATTTAATTTTACGATATTATATACGCTATAATATACTCTATATAATACAAGATATAATATAACATATCCTATATACGATAATATAAGATACAATATAATATACGATATTACATAAGATATAACACACAATATAATATTTGCTATATAATATACGATATTACATAAGATATAACATACAATATAATATTTGCTATATAATATACGATATTACATAAGATATAACACACATTATAATATTTGCTATATAATATACGATATTACATAAGATATAACATACAATATAATATTTGCTATATAATATACGATATTACATAAGATATAACACACGCTATAATATTTGCTATATAATATACGATATTAAATAAGATATAACACACGCTATAATATTTGCTATATAATATACGATAGTACATAAGATATAACACACGCTATAATATTTGCTATATAATATACGATATTACATAAGATATAACACACAATATAATATTTGCTATATAATATACGATATTACATAAGATATAACACACAATATAATATTTGCTATATAATATACGATATTACATAAGATATAACACACGCTATAATATTTGCTATATAATATACGATATTACATAAGATATAACACACATTATAATATTTGCTATATAATATACGATATTACATAAGATATAACACACAATATAATATTTGCTATATAATATACGATATTACATAAGATATAACACACATTATAATATTTGCTATATAATATACGATATTACATAAGATATAACACACAATATAATATTTGCTATATAATATACGATATTACATAAGATATAACACACAATATAATATTTGCTATATAATATACGATATTACATAAGATATAACACACATTATAATATTTGCTATATAATATACGATATTACATAAGATATAACACACAATATAATATTTGCTATATAATATACGATAGTACATAAGATATACTTTTTTTTATAATATTTCCATTTATTATATTTTCATCCCTTATAAGGGAGCAGTAGTTAGCATATTGGTAGCGGTTGAGGTGTTGGTAAGCAGAAGGTCCTCGTTTATACAGTAGTCCATATCCTTTCCGTGACTACACTGCTTCCCCTGCGAGAAGTTTAATATTGCCATGATGAAGCCGATCACAGCGACGAGTATTCCGAACGTTGCGATGAGTATTGGGACTATGTTGTCTCTTGAGAAGATCGGCTCTTGTCGTAGCTTCATCACACACAGCGGAGGAATTACGAACGCTAGTGGAGCAGCTGCCATTACACCCTGTAAAACACAGAAGATATGTGTGTGTGTATATACGCTGTGGGTCATTTGGTTTGTTATAACCAAACAAGTTGATTACGCGGAATATACGCATGCTTTCAGCTTAAAACAATGTTTACAGTCACTTTTTCACCGACCACATTTTCATCGATTTTATTTTATGATGTTTACCCCATTGGCCGCGTCAATGGAGTAATTTCATGATGGCTGATTTTTACCCCGTTGGCCGCTTCAACGGAGTAATTTCACGATATCTGATTTTTACCGTGACACCGGCATATCCTGATTTGGAAAACGACACAAATGTTCAATAGATAATCATATTGTATTTCGCTGTTAATCTTACTGTGTGTTAAGAAATTCAACAAGTGTGTAAATTGTCGAAAAATTACATTCATATTTATTTCTGAGTCTCCTATTGCGCATTATTGTACGCGCAGCTTTCCGTTCTATTTTATGAATCGCGAAGCATGCGAATGGTATGTATTTTAAGCCCTGTGGAAGTCATGATAGCGCAGTGGATGCGCGTTCGCTTCATGTGTGAAAGGTCCGGAGTCCGAGCCCTGCTGGAGCCGTTACGATTGTGCCCTTAGGCAAGGCATTTAAATTCCACGCTGCCTCTTCTCTCTCCCTCGTGGCGATGGATTCCATCAGGAATGAGGTCTCGAAAGTGATTAATATAAGTTGAAAGAACTTGTTTCGCAATCGAGCTAAAATAAATTTGCATAGAATAAATTTTAAGCCCTATATACCCGTCTTGCCAGGAAATATCAAAATATATTTACGGCTAGCTTATCAAATCAAAATACTGGAATCTGCATTGAAGCGTAATAAGTCGTGATAGCGCAGTGGATGCGCGTTCGCTTCAGGTGCGAAACGTCCGGAATTCGAGCCCCACTGGAGCCGTTACGATTGTGCCCTTAGGTAAGGCATTTAAATTCCACATTGCCTCTTCTCTCTCCCTCGTGGCGATGGATTCCATCAGGAATGAGGTCTCGAAAGTGATTAATATAAGTTGAAATAACTTGTTTCGCAATCGAGCTAAAATAAATTTGTATAGAATAAATTTTAAGCCCTATATATATATCCGTCTTGCCAGGAAATATCAAACTATATTTACGGCTAGCTTATCAAATCAAAATACTGGAATATGCATTGAAGCGTAATAAATATTTAAAAATGGCTACAGTATGTTTACATCCAAATGGCTGATGTAATATTTCAAAGTATTTCACAGCATTGAACAATCCAAAATGGACGCCGCGCATGCGCAGTCATGACTCCAAAGTGGCGGATATACTACTTGTATCTTTCAACAGTTCAAATATACATAAGAGTAGGTAACACCCATAAAACATGGTGACATATTAACCAAATTGCATCACATATTTGACAGTTATTTTCACCGCTAGCGTGCCGAGCTAAGTGACCAATTAAACGGTTTCCATGGAGCCTATGTGATGTAATGGACACAGTTTCTGAGAGGTTGAGCGCTAGAATCCCGCCAGAACCGCGGTGGTCACTCTTAAGACTCTTAAACCCACATTCCCTGCTGAGTTTATAAAATCACATTGCAAACAACATAGATCCAGATCAGTCTTGGCTATGTTGTTTGCTATTCAGCCAACTGTATTTTCGCTCAAATCCAAATAGCAAACAGTATAGAGCCTGATTAGACGGCACGTGTTATGCCATCTGATCTGGCTCTTTGCTGCCTGCAAAAGTGATTTTATCTACCGCTAACGTGCAGAGAGTTAAATCTACATTGCCTCTTCTCTCTACCTCTTCTCTCTACCTCTTCTCTCTACCTCTTCTCTCTACCTCTTCTCTCTACCTCTTCTCTCTACCTCTTCTCTCTACCTCTTCTCTCTACCTCTTCTCTCTACCTCTTCTCTCTACCTCATGGCGTTTTAAAGTGATTACATTTAAGTTGTATGAACTTGTTTCGCAATCAAACTGAAACAAATTTGTATATTCTACGGTAATAAACAAAACAGAAGAGTGGTTGTGAGATACCTACGTTTAACTCTAGTACAATACCGAGGCAGTCTGTAGACATTGATAGTGCACACACCAGGGCGTTTATAACAATAGTTACGACAATATGTCTCCACAGTGGAGACTGGTCACTAGTCGGGAACACAGCATTCTCTACCACCTGTAAGTAATTAAATTTATAAGACAGTTACCTAATATTCTCTAGATTGGTGGAACCTATGCACAAGTAATCTGTGCATAGGTTCCCTGCATTCTTGAGTTCCCCATATAAACGGATGCCAACCGACACCGTTACGATAGCTGTATTGAGCAGCAAGGTCATGTGATGAAGCTAAAACTGTCAACAAGAGTGTTTTGAAAGTTTTTTTTCACAACTTAAGAAAATAATAATATACGGCAAGTGCAATTAACATTTTATACTGGCCATTATATGTGGGATTTAAGCCGAGCATAGGTTCCACCACTCTGTATAATTTAATTAAATGTAGATAGTTATGTAATAGAAGGTACAAGAAAACAACTAAAGTTTGAAGACAGTGTATGCTTTCCGGGTCGTACGTTGCTATGGTGGACAGATGCCTACCTCCCTAGTGACGAAGCATTCTATAGGATATGTCAACATGATTGTCAGAGCAAACCCGACTCTTGCCACATTCATCACGTCATCACCTTGGCAGTAATTCTCCAACAGATCCCCTGAAATACAAAGAATACAAGAATACAGTCGACACACAAGGCAGTAATTCTCACAACAGATCCCCTGAAATGCAAAGAATACAGTCGACACACAAGGCGGTAATTCTCCCAACAGATCCCCTGAAATACAAAGAATACAGTCGACGCACAAGGCAGTAATTCTCCCAACAGATCCCCTGAAATACAAAGAATACAGTCGACACACCAGGCAGTAATTTCCCCAACAGATCCCCTGAAACACAAATAATACAATCGACACACACGATTTACGATTGTGTACGATAATATGAATGAAATTCCAAACAATAAAAATAAAATCATATTAAACCATGATGGGCCTGTATCGCTCACCTGACTCCATTTTTTACACATGGGTCACAATGTTAACAACTTTGAAAGAGCATCGTACATCGATCATTCCTACCAAATGTTGCCAAAATCTGACTTGTGACTATAAACAAAACATAAATCAAAAACATGTTGTCAATATACCGTGGGTGTGTCAAATGGACGATGTATCGTCTAATGGTCCAAAACATGCTGTCAATATACCTTGGGTGTGTCAAATGAACGACGCGTTGTCTAATGATCCAAAACATGTGGTCAATATACCTTGGGTGTGTCAAATGAACGACGCGTTGTCTAATGATCCAAAACATGTGGTCAATATACCTTGGGTGTGTCAAATGAACGACGCGTTGTCTAATGATCCAAAACATGTGGTCAATATACCTTGGGTGTGTCAAATGAACGACGCGTTGTCTAATGATCCAAAACATGTGGTCAATATACCTTGGGTGTGTCAAATGAACGACGCGTTGTCTAATGATCCAAAACATGTGGTCAATATACCTTGGGTCCATCCTGTGAATGACGCATAGCCTATGAGCCCGAACACCAGCATGAACACCATGCAGAACATGACACTAACATGGGTAACAAAGTTCCAGCGCTCCTTCGTTGGGTTCTCTAGAGACGCGTGGATGAGGAACGTGTTGTGGTGGCACATGTAGGCTGCAATAATGTAGTGTTCGTATAATAGCATTACAATGCAGATAAACCAATCTAAACCAAATATTTTAAACGTAGAAGAATCTATTTTGGAAAACCAAGTTGAAAATTAAACCAAATTTTAAATGTAGAAGAGAATAAATTAATTTTGTAATTTGGAAGAACGAGCTGAAAATTGTTTGTACATGTATTTGCCAAGAGGTTGTTCGGTGGACAGAGGTGGCCGATATTCATAGACCTTCACAAAATGTGTCCTGTTTCTCGAAAAGAGGACTTTTTAGATGCAAATAAAGTCTACTTATGGCAGAGTATAAACAAGTATATCTATTGTATACTGCAACTTTGTGGCAGACAGATGGATGTACAGGTAACAAACACATTATTGTATACTGCAAACAACTTTGTGACATACAGACGCGTGTACAGGTAACAAACACATTATTGTATACTGCAAACAACTTTGTGACATACAGACGCGTGTACAGGTAACAAACACATTATTGTATACTGCAAACAACTTTGTGACATACAGACGCGTGTACAGGTAACAAACACATTATTGTATACTGCAAACAACTTTGTGACATACAGACGCGTGTACAGGTAACAAACACATTATTGTATACTGCAAACAACTTTGTGACATACAGACGCGTGTACAGGTAACAAACACATTATTGTATACTGCAAACAACTTTGTGACATACAGACGCGTGTACAGGTAACAAACACATTATTGTATACTGCAAACAACTTTGTGACATACAGACGCGTGTACAGGTAACAAACACATTATTGTATACTGCAAACAACTTTGTGACATACAGACGCGTGTACAGGTAACAAACACATTATTGTATACTGCAAACAACTTTGTGACATACATGCGCGTGTACAGGTAACAAACACATTATTGTATACTGCAAACAACTTTGTGACAGACATGCGCGTGTACAGGTAACAAACACATTATTATATGACAGACAGACAGACAGACAGACAGACAGACAGACATACAGACAGACACAGACAGACAGACAGACAGACAGACAGACAGACAGACAGACAGACAGACAGACAGACAGACAGACAGACAGACAGACAGACAGACAGACAGACAGACAGACAGCGACAGACAGACAGACAGACAGACAGACAGACAGACAGACAGACAGACAGACAGAAGCAGACAGACAGACAGACAGACAGACAGACAGACAGACAGACAGACAGACAGACAGACAGACAGACAGACAGACAGACAGACAGACAGACAGACAGACAGACAGACAGACAGACAGACAGACAGACAGACAGACAGACAGACAGACAGACAGACAGACAGACAGACAGACAGACAGACTAGCTCTGGCTAGCTTTGCGCAATGAGCAGTACAATCTATGGCCAGGTTTGAACAAAATTGGGTGAAAACTGGAGTTGCTACATTCTTTGCAAGCTTTTTCTGCTCAGTTTAATCGAGTAACCTACATATTAATTGTGAATTGTAGATTAGTGCAGCGAACAATACCTTCAACAAAACATTTTGGTTAACAATGGAGTTGCTATAATGAGATGGAAGACCACGCTGTATGTCTTTAATTTCATTAATGTCATTGCAGGTTGTTTTCGACCAAATTTACGGGTCAGTGATTCAGTAATGAACATGTTGAACTGCGAATCCATGGTTCACAGGTTCGATCCCCCATTTGACCTGTATACTATTAATAGTCTTTCAGAGGTTATCGAACCTGCGATCCCTGGATTACCTGTCCAGCGTGTTACCACTGGACTACATATCCGTCTGTAATTTCTGTAATATTATGATTGGTATTTATAGTCAGACGGATTTGTCACGTGATCCACAGGCGTGGCTATATATACGGATAACCTGAAAGCATATTATTGGTTCGATCCCCCGTCTGACCCTAATAAAATTAAAAGTCTTTCAGATGGGACGTTAAACCGAGGTCTCCTGCCGGTGTCGGTGTTTTACACCGTGCACGTAAAAGAACCAGAGGAGACTCTGGAATGGGTCTCTGGCTGTATCATTGCACTATCCTCCAAAATCTAAAATGACTAATCTCTTCAGGAGGCGTCGCTCATATGGGCAACCGGTAGCGACGATAAATAAACGTAAAACACACGCATATTATTTGTCGTGTTCGTTGCAGGCAAGGAAAGTCGGTATCTGCATAAGTACTGTTGTATAAGGCGTCTTCGGAATATACCACGAGCAGAGAGATACCGTGAGCATAGGTTGTATCACTCTACATGAACCAGGGGTGACGATAAATAAATGTATTTTTTAAAAAAGAAGACCAAAATGACTGACCATCAAACCCAAGATTACAAAACAACCCAAGATTACAATACAACCCCCCAAGATTACAAAACAACCAAAGTTTACAAAACAACTCCCAATATTACAAAACAACCCACAATATTACAAAACAACCCCCGATATTACAAAACAACCCCAAAGATTACAAAACAATCCCCAAGATAATAACAAAATAACCAAAGATTGCAAAACAAATTGGTCATACCAGGAGGCCTGGAGGTAGGTTATAAATCCAATCTTGAACTCAGTTTCAAGCTTTCTGATTGGTTGAGCCAAGACCAAATCTCAGACTAACCAGTCATGGCATACTTGAGATTTGAGAAGAATTGCATAATCTCCAACCTTGAATACACATTAAAACAGAATGTAACTCACCAAATGCCATAATCCCTATTGCCTGTGTAATATTGACATTGGCAAAACTCCATGCATCATCCGTAGCTGGACTGAATAAACGAAACATTTATTTTACGCCATCCGATGAAATATAGAAATGTATCAGTGGCATAAAAATGTGTTATTTCACGGATTGAAAGCAGTAGAATAACAGAATTTATTTCTCACAATTCTACGCTTTTACGCGTTTCCCGTTGATTGAAAGCAGTAGAATAACATAATTTATTATAGGATATTGGTGCCCCTGAAGTGGTTGTTCTATTAGTGCTGGGGTAAGCATGGAAGGTTCAATCCCCGGTAGAACATTACATCAGGATCTTGGTGCCCCTGAAAGTGGTTGTTCTATTAGTGCCGGGGTAAGCATGAAAGGTTCAATCCTCGGTTAGGACATTACACCAGGATCTTGGTGCCCCTGCAGTGTCTGCTCTATTAGTGCCGGGGTAAGCATGGAAGGTTCAATCCTCGGTTAGGACATTACATCAGGATCTTGGTGCCCCTGCAGTGTCTGCTCTATTAGTGCCGGGGTAAGCATGGAAGGTTCAATCACCGGTAGGACATTACATCAGGATATTGGTGCCCCTGAAGTGGTTGTTCTATTAGTGCTGGGGTAACCATGGAAGGTTCAATCCTCGGTTAGGGCATTACATCAGGATCTTGGTGCCCCTGCAGTGTCTGCTCTATTAGTGCTGGGGTAAGTGTGGAAGGTTCAATCCCCGGTAGGACATTACATCAGGATCTTGGTGCCCCTGCAGTGTCTGCTCTATTAGTGTTGGGGCAAGCATGGAAGGTTCAATCCCCGGTAGGACATTACATCCTGCAAAAGGAGCAATCAAAATTGACGCAAATTAAAACAGACCTAAACATATATTTAGATAAACAAGATATTAATATAAAATATACAACAAATAAACAAATATACCAGATACTGGAACCATTATTTTGAGGAGGAATTTGATTATTTTTATTTTTATAAATTCATCAATAGCCTATACGATAACAAAATTAAGCAATTTAAGTATAAGTTGGTTAACAGAATTTTTCCCAGCAAAGAAACAAGATTTAAATGGAAAATAGAAACTAGCCCTAACTGTTCAATATGTAATGTAATAGAAACATATGAACACGTTTTTGTAGATTGTCCGGTAATAACAGAAGTATGGGATGTTATATCTAAATGTTTTAATGATATTGGCATTGGTAAAAATATAAAGTCAATGAGAACAATTGTTATTGGGTACAAAATAGTATATCCAGATTATCATTACATAAACACTATACTGGCACTATTTGGTTTCTGTATTTACAAGTCATATTTTATAAGTGAAAGCAGAAGCAAGCCCTTCAATGTTATTAAATTATTCAAGACGGAGTTTGCAATTTATGTAAAATATCTAGAAAACAAAGGTGAATCCATTAATTTAATAAACAAATTTAAACTATCTCTTCAATGAATGTATATATGTTAAAGATGGTGTACATATGTTTATCTATGCTTTGTTCTGCACGTATATGAAAAATTCTGACTTCGCTTTTTTGTAATTAGTTGTACTTGCAAATAAGGGCTTCAGTCTTTGTATTATGTTAAAAATTGTTGTACATTTGTAATGTTGTGTGACATAATAATTTGTTACGCATATAGAAAATAAACGGGTTATCTTTTGGTAACTCAAAAAGAAAAGAAAAGGACATTACATCAGGATCTTGGTGCCCCTGCAGTGTCTGCTCTATTAGTGCCGGGGTAAGCATGAAAGGTTCAACCCTTGGTAGTGCTTTACAAATAACTTACATTTGAAGGTAAAGGTTCTAAAGCTTTGTAGAACTTTACAAATAACTTACATTTGATGGTAAACGTTCTAAAGCTTGGTAGAGCTTTACAAATAACTTTCATTTGATGGTAAAGGTTCTAAAGCTTGGTAAGAGCTTTACAAATAACTTACATTTTGATGGCAAATGTTCCTAATCGTACACAGATGAAGAGAAGCAGGACACCAACAAGTACTAGAGATACAAACGCCCACTGAAAATACAAAATACACAACAGCATCGTGTAGCATATGCTTGCAGCAAACATACATCGGTACATGACACCAACAAGCACTAGAGATACAAACGCCCACTGAAAATACAAAATACACAACAGCATCGTGTAGCATATGCTTGCAGCAAACTAACATCGTTACATGACACCAATACGTACTAGAGAGAATAGCGCCATATAACATTGTTACATGACACCAACAAGTACTAGAGATACAAATGCCCACTGAAAATACAAAATACACAACAGCATCGTGTAGCATATGCTTGCAGCAAACTAACATCGTTACATGACACCAATACGTACTAGAGAGAATAACGCCATATAACATCGTTATATGACACCAACAAGTACTAGAGATACAAACGCCCACTGAAAATACAAAATACACAACAGCATCGTGTAGCATATGCTTGCAGCAAACTAACATCGTTACATGACACCAATACGTACTAGAGAGAATAACGCCATATAACATCGTTACATGACACCAACAAGTACTAGAGATACAAACGCCCACTGAAAATACAAAATACACAACAGCATCGTGTAGCATATGCTTGCAGCAAACTAACATCGTTACATGACACCAATACGTACTAGAGAGAATAACGCCATATAACATCGTTACATGACACCAACAAGTACTAGAGATACAAACGCCCACTGAAAATACACAACAGCATCGTGTAGCATATGCTTGCAGCAAACTAACATCGTTACATGACACCAATACGTACTAGAGAGAATAACGCCATATAACATCGTTACATGACACCAACAAGTACTAGAGATACAAACGCCCACTGAAAATACACAACAGCATCGTTACATATGCCAGCAAACTAACATCGTTACATGACACCAACAAGTACTAGAGAGAATAACGCCATATAACATCGTTACATGACACCAACAAGTACTAGAGAGATAACGCCACTGAAAATACAAAATACACAACAGCATCGTGTAGCATATGCTTGCAGCAAACTAACATCGTTACAAGACACCAATACGTACTAGAGAGAATAACGCCATATAACATCGTTACATGACACCAACAAGTACTAGAGAGAATAACGCCACGTAACATCGTTACATGACACCACCAAGTACTAGAGAGAATAACGCCACGTAACATCGTTACATGACACCACCAAGTACTAGAGAGAATAACGCCACGTAACATCGTTACATGACACCAACAAGTACTAGAGAGAATAACGCCATATAACATCGTTACATGACACCAACACGTACTAGAGAGAATAACGCCACGTAACATCGTTACATGACACCACCAAGTACTAGAGAGAATAACGCCATATAACATCGTTAAATGACACCACCAAGTACTAGAGAGAATAACGCCACATAACATCATTAATGCAACCCGGGTTCGATCCTCGGACTGGGAACTATGTGAGAGGGTACGGTGGTTGCCAGATCGATCAGGTAGGTTTTCTCCGGGTACTCCGGTTTCCTCCCATACGAATGACCACATTAGTAATGTGCCAGCTAGCTGGATCCTTACCTTACTGAGATTGTTAATCTGCCAGCCAGCTGGATCCTTACCTTACTGAGATTGGTAATGTACCAGCCAGCTGGATCCTTACCTTACTGAGATTGGTAATCTGCCAGCCAGCTGGATCCTTACCTTACTGAGATTGGTAATGTGCCAGCCAGCTGAATCCTTACCATACTGAGATTGGTAATGTGCCAGCCAGCTGAATCCTTACCTTACTGAGATTGGTAATGTGCCAGCCAGTCAGCTGAATCCTTACCTTACTGAGATTGTTAATGTGCCAGCCAGCTGGATCCTTACCTTACTGAGATTGGTAATGTGTCAGCCAGCTGGATCCTTACTATACTGAGATTGGTAATGTGCCAGCCAGCTGGATCCTTACCTTACTGAGATTGGTAATGTGCCAGCCAGCTGGATCCTTCCTTACTGAGATTGGTAATGTGTCAGCCAGCTGAATCCTTACCATACTGAGATTGTTAATGTGCCAGCCAGCTGGATCCTTACCATACTGAGATTGGTAATGTGCCAGCCAGCTGGATCCTTACTGAGATTGGTAATGTGTCAGCCAGCTGAATCCTTACCATACTGAGATTGTTAATGTGCCAGCCAGCTGGATCCTTACCATACTGAGATTGGTAATGTGCCAGCCAGCTGGATCCTTACTGAGATTGGTAATGTGTCAGCCAGCTGAATCCTTACCATACTGAGATTGTTAATGTGCCAGCCAGCTGGATCCTTACCTTACTGAGATTGGTAATGTGCCAGCCAGCTGGATCCTTATCTTACTGAGATTGATAATGTGCCAGCCAGTCAGCTGAATCCTTACTGAGATTGGTAATGTGCCAGCCAACTGGATACTTACCTTACTGAGATTGGTAATGTGCCAGTCAGCTGGATCATTACCATAGTGAGATTGGTAATGTGCCAGCCAACTGGATCCGTACCTTACTGATATTGGTAATGTGCCAGCCAACTGGATCCTTACCTTACTGAGATTGGTAATGTGCCAGCCAACTGGATCCTTTACCTTACTGAGATTGGTAATGTGCCAGCCAACTGGATCCTTATCTTACTGAGATTGGTAATGTGCCAGCCAGCTGGATCCCTTACCATACTGAGATTGGTAATGTGCCAGCCAGCTGGATCCTTACCGAGATTGGTAATGTGCCAGCCAATTGGATCCTTACCTTACTGAGATTGGTAATGTGCCAGCCAGCTGGATCCGTACCTTACTGAGATTGGTAATGTGCCAGCCAACTGGATCCTTACCTTACTGAGATTGGTAATGTGCCAGCCAACTGGATCCTTACCTTACTGAGATTGGTAATGTGCCAGCCAACTGGATCCTTACCTTACTGAGATTGGTAATGTGTCAGCCAACTGGATCCTTACCTTACTGAGATTGGTAATGTGCCAGCCAGCTGGATCCTGACCAAGATTGGTAATGTGCCAGCCAGCTGGATCCTTACCGAGATTGGTAATGTGCCAGCCAGCTGGATCCTTACCGAGATTGGTAATGTGCCAGCCAGCTGGATCCTTACCGAGATTGGTAATGTGCCAGCCAGCTGGATCCTTACCTTACAGAGATTGGTAATGTGCCAGTCAGCTGGATCCTTACCTTACTGAGATTGGTAATGTGTCAGCCAGCTGGATCCTTACCTTACTGAGATTGGTAATGTGCCAGCCAGCTGGATCCTTACTGAGATTGGTAATCTGCCAGCCAGCTGGATCCTTACCGAGATTGGTAATGTGTCAGCCAGCTGGATCCTTACTGAGATTGGTAATGTACCAGCCAGCTGGATCCTTACCGAGATTGGTAATGTGCCAGCCAGCTGGATCCTTACTGAGATTGGTAATGTGCCAGCCAGCTGAATCCTTACCTTACTGAGATTGGTAATGTGCCAGCCAGCTGAATCCTTACCTTACCGAAATTGGTAATGTGCCAGCCAACTGGATTCTTACCTTACTGAGATTGGTAATGTGCCAGCCAACTGGATCCTTACCTTACTGAGATTGGTAATGTGCCAGCCAACTGGATTCTTACCGTACTGAGATTGGTAATGTGCCAGCCAGCCAGCCAGCCAGCCAGCCAGCCAGCCAGCCAGCCAGCCAGCCAGCCAGCCAGCCAGCCAGCTGAATCCTTACCTTACTGAGATTGGTAATCTGTCAGCGAGCTGTATCCTTACCTTACTGAGATTGGTAATATGCCAGCCAGCCAGTTGTATCCTTACCTTACTGAGATTGGTAATGTACCAGCCAGCTGGATACCTACCTTACTGAGATTGGTAATGTTTCTATATAATGATAATGGTAGAGTAACTAGTAACGTCACTAGAACTATTACAAACTCACGACTTCCCAGCACTGTATGCGTGATATCTGAACAAAATAAACACACAACCAGCATTTAACAATTTCCCGTATGGACACTTAAAGCGGAATTACATCTTAGAAAGCCAGAAATATGCACTTTTCACGTATCAATGCATTGCTACTACATATTCTTGCGAATACATTCGAACATTAATATTGCATCAATAAACAGTGTGTTTGTGGTCTACACACTTTCAAAAGTGAAAGTAGCATTTCATATAACTGTCATCCATGTTCCTGAATTGATGTTTTTTAGTCATTGAAGTCAATACTGAACGCGTGATACTATCGTTTAGAGATAATTCAACTTAGTCTACAAATAAATAGGTATAGGCATACATGTGAGATATAACGGTAAATCTAAAGCACAAATCGAGTTATTCAAGATACACTCGTTGTATTACACATGGATGTCGACACTATTTACATTATTTTGTTATGTCAACAAACCGCGTATACAACGTTTGTTTATTAGTTGAAATACTTCAAATATTTCGGAAAAAATTATACCATATAATAGGAAATTACATTCTGTAGAAATTTGCATTTTCACCGATGTAGTGTCGCTTTAAACACTCGTGTATTTTCATCAAATATGGCTGCCAGGTGCATAGCTGCCAATAGCCCTTGCATAGGCCCAGGCCTACACCGAGCTCCGAAAAAAAACAACAGTAAATGCAATAATTGTAAAGTGGAGAACGCCGTGGCCTCATACATTTGTGCTAGACATATAGTCACATAATCAATGGGTAAGAGCCAAAAGAATCAATTCTGTGGTTAAACGGATATGGTGCCTGCCTTATATCTCAGAGGTTGTGAGCTTAATTTATACAAATTAATTTAGCTCGATTGCGAAACAAGTTATTTCAACTTATATAAATCACTCTCGAGACCTCATTCCTGATGGAATTCATCGCAGAGAGAAGAGGCAACGTGGAATTTAAATGCCTTGCCTAAGGGCACAATCGTAACGGCTCCAATGGGGCTCGAACTCCGGACCTTTCGCACCTGAAGCGAATGCGCATCCACTGCGCTATCACGACTTCCACAAGTTGTGAGTTTGAGCCCCTGCCAGAACGACACTGTTGGGGTTCTTATACAATACTCTAAAATTCCCTCTCCCTCTTCCCTCTTCCTCATGGCGATCACTCCCTTCATAAATGGGGTCCCAAGAGGGACTAAACTAATATTGTAAGAGCCGTAATGGAACTAACATAACATCTGTGTAACCTAAACTTAACTACCCCAGTCCCATACAGGTTCCCGGCCATTATTAAGGGCTGTATACACTATGTTTGTTCTGAAATTTATTATTTGGTTTTTGTTTGCTCGACAGCCAATGTTTCTACAAATTTATTTTAGCTGTATTACGAAACAAGTTCTTACAATTTAATTACTCTCGATACCACATTCCTGATGGAATCCATCGCCACGAGGGAGAGAGAAGAGGCAACGTGGAACTAAACAGTGAGGGGTAAGTGATTTGAAGTCAATGACCGCATACTCTGCCATAATGGGCCTCTATGCAAGGTCTTGTGCGCAGTCTGATTTGCAATAAGACAATAATAAGATTCTGCCATTAATACTAATACATAATTATTCATAGCAAGCCATACATGTGACCCATATAATGTGCCCAAGGGGGAATCACCTCTCATATACATGTGACCCATTTAATGTGCCCAAGGGGAAATCACCTCTCATATACATGTGAACCATTTAATGTGCCCAAGGGGGAATCACCTCTCATATACATGTGAACCATTTAATATGTCCAAGGGGGAATCACCTCTCATATACATGTGAACCATTTAATGTGCCCAAGGGGGAATAACCTCTCATATACACGTGAACCATTTAATGTGCCCAAGGGGGAATAACCTCTCATATGCACGTGAACCATTTAATGTGCCCAAGGGGGAATAACCTCTCATATACAGGTGAACCATTTAATGTACCCACGGGGGAATAACTTCTCATATACACGTGAACCATTTAATGTGCCCAAGGGGGAATCACCTCTTATGTACATGTGAACCATTTAATGTGCCCAAGGGGGAATCACCTCTTATGTACATGTGAACCATTTAATGTGCCCAAGGGGGAATCACCTCTTATGTACATGTGAACCATTTAATGTGCCCAAGGGGTAATCACCTCTCATGTACACGTGAACCATTTAATGTGCCCAAGGGGTAATCACCTCTCATATACACGTGAACCATTTAATGTGCCCAAGGGGTAATCACCTCTCATATACATGTGAAACATTTAACAAGTGTAATACATTTTGCGCTATATAAATGCATTTGTATTTGTATCTACATATTGCTCAATAATGGAGATTATATGAGCCTGCATGAAGAAGCGCGCAATAACTGAATAATGTACTTACAGTCTCCACCGATCCTCACTATGACCTTTGTAATGGTATCACCGATAATCACATTGTAACTCACCATAGCTGTAAGTACACAATATACACCAATAGTCACACACAATATACACCAATAGTCACACACAGTATAAACCAATAGTCACACACAGTATAAACCAATAGTCACACACAGTATAAACCAATAGTAACTCACCATAGCTGTAAGTACACAATATACACCAATAGTCACACACAGTATAAACCAATAGTCACACACAGTATAAACCAATAGTCACACACAGTATAAACCAATAGTCACACAAAGTATAAACCAATAGTAACTCACCATAGCTGTAAGTACACAATATACACCAATAGTCACACACAGTATAAACCAATAGTCACACACAGTATAAACCAATAGTCACACACAGTATAAACCAATAGTCACACAAAGTATAAACCAATAGTAACTCACCATAGCTGTAAGTACACAATATACACCAATAGTCACACACAGTATAAACCAATAGTCACACACAGTATAAACCAATAGTCACACACAGTATAAACCAATAGTCACACAAAGTATAAACCAATAGTAACTCACCATAGCTGTAAGTACACAATATACACCAATAGTCACACACAGTATAAACCAATAGTCACACACAGTATAAACCAATAGTCACACACAGTATAAACCAATAGTCACACACAATAACCCGATAGTCACACACAATATAAACCAATAGTCACACACAATATACACCAATAGTCACACACAATATACACCAATAGTCACACACAATATACACAAATAGTCACATACAATATACACCAATAGTCACACACAATATACACCAATAGTCACACACAATATACACCAATAGTCACACACAGTATAAACCAATAGTCAAACACAATATACACCAATAGTCACACACAGTATAAGCCAATAGTCACATACAGTATAAACCAATAATCACACACAGTATAAGCCAATAGTCACACACAGTATAAACCAATAGTAACACACAGTATAAACCAATAGTAACTCACCATAGCTGTATGTACACAATATACACCAATAGTCACACAGTATAAGCCAATAGTCACACACAGTATAAACCAATAGTCACACACAATATACACCAATAGTCACACACAGTATAACCCAATAGTCACACACAGTTTAAACCAATAGTCACACACAATAACCCAATAGTCACACACAGTATACACCAATAGTCACACACAATAAACACCAATAGTCACACATAATATAAACCAATAGTCACACATAATATAAACCAATAGTCACACACAATATAAACCAATAGTCACACACAGTATACACCAATAGTCACACATAATATAAACCAATAGTCACACACAATATACACCAATAGTCACAACAATATACACCAATAGTCACACACAATAAACACCAATAGTCACACATAATATAAACCAATAGTCACACATAATATAAACCAATAGTCACACACAATATAAACCAATAGTCACACACAGTATACACCAATAGTCACACATAATATAAACCAATAGTCACACACAGTATAAACCAATAGTCACACACAATATACACCAATAGTCACACACAGTATAACCCAATAGTCACACACAGTTTAAACCAATAGTCACACACAATAACCCAATAGTCACACACAATAACCCAATAGTCACACACAGTATACACCAATAGTCACACACAATAAACACCAATAGTCACACACAATATACACCAATAGTCACACACAATATACACCAATAGTCACACACAATATACATCAATAGTCACACACAATATACACCAATAGACACACACAATATAAACTAATAGTCACACACAATAAGCCAATAGTCACACACAATAAACACCAATAGTCACACACAATATAAACCAATAGTCACACACAATATAAACCAATAGTCACACACAGTATAAACCAATAGTCACACACAATATAAACCAATAGTCACACACAATATACACCAATAGTTACACACAATAAACCAATAGTAACACACAATAAACCAATAGTCACGCACAATATATACACCAATAGTCACGCACAATATAAACCAATAGTCACGCACAATATACACCAATAGTCACACACAATAAACCAATAATAACACACAATAAACCAATAGTCACGCATACTATATACACCAATAGTCACGCACCATATAAACCAATAGTCACGCACAATATAAACAATAGTCACGCACAATATAAACCAATAGTCACGCACAATATAAACCAATAGTCACGCACAATATAACCCAATAGTTATATACAACTTAATGCTATACTGTGGCTAATTAAGAGCCTTCTAAATACATACATTGTTCCAAGGATGATCTATTTACGAGGTCTGGCACCGGTAGGTCGCAAATCTACCAGGTCTGGCACAGGTAGGTCGCAAATCTACCAGGTCCGGCACAGGTAAGTCGCAAATCTACCAGGTCCGGCACAGGTAAGTCGCAAATCTACCAGGTCCGGCACAGGTAAGTCGCAAATCTACCAGGTCTGGCACAGGTAGGTCGCATATCTACCAGGTCTGGCACAGGTAAGTCGCATATCTACCAGGTCCGGCACAGGTAAGTCGCAAATCTACCAGGTCTGGCACAGGTAGGTCGCATATCTACCAGGTCTGGCACAGGTAAGTCGCATATCTACCAGGTCTGGCACAGGTAGGTCGCAAATCTACCAGGTCTGGCACAGGTAGGTTGCAAATCTACCAGGTCTGGCACCGGTAGGTCGCAAATCTGGTCTCAATACAGATTAAATGCAAAGTGTGAAAAGAATAATTAATGTAAATATAAGTAATGAATCACAGATTACTAGTTTCGATAGTGGTATGAAATACATTCGCCATGCTTATCTGTGTGGAGGCCAAAGGCATGCCTGCCCAATGTAGTTTATACCCCGATGGAAGCTATTAACACATGATTCATTCCTTAAAGATAATCTCACCTATAAAAGGGTAGACAAATTGTAGAAAAGTGAGCAGATAAAATCCAGGTCGACCACAAGCCACCAACATCATGTCCTGTAACAAAACAGCATGGGCAGTTAGTATACAACAGTGTACCAGATTACAGAGGTCAATACCAGATTACACAGAGATCAATACCAGATTACAGTGGTCAATACCAGATTACAGAGGTCAATACCAGATTACAGAGGTCAATACTAGATTACAGAGGTCAATACCAGATTATAGAGGTCAATACCAGATTACAGAGGTCAATACCAGATTACAGAGGTCAATACCAGATTACAGAGTTCAATACCAGATAACAGTGGTCAATACCAGATTATAGAGGTCAATACCAGATTAGAGAGGTCAATACCAGATTATATAGGTCAATACCAGATTACAGAGGTCAATACCAGATTACACAGAGATCAATACCAGATTACACAGAGATAAATATCAGATTACAGAGGTCAATACCAGAGTACAGAGGTCAATACCAGATTACAGGAGTCAATACCAGATTACATGAACCAATAGCAGAGGTCAAAACCAGATTACAGAGGTCAATACCATATTACAGGAGTCAATACCAGATTACACAGAGCTCAATAACAGATTACAGAGATCAATACCAGATTACAGGAGTCAATATCAGATTACATGAACCAATAGCAGAGGTCAATACCATATTGCAGAGATCAATACCAGATTGCAGAGATCAATACCAAATTGCATGAGCCAATAGCAGATTGCAGAGATCAATAGCAGATTGCATGAGCCAATACCAGATTGCATGAGCCAATACCAGATTGCATGAGCCAATAGCAGATTGCATGAGCCAATAGCAGCCAATAGCAGATTGCATGAGCCAATACCAGATTGCATGAGCCAATACCAGATTACATGAGCCAATACCAGATTGCCGAGATCAATAGCAGATTACATGATTCAATATCAGATTACACGAACCAATAGCAGAGGTCAATACCAGATTGCAGAGGTCAATACCTAATTGCATGAGCCAATACCAGATTGCATAAGCCAATACCAGATTGCAGATATCAATAGCAGATTGCCTGAGCCAATAGCAGATTGTATGAGCCAATACCAGATTACCTGAGCCAATACCAGATTGCATGAGCCAATAGCAGATTGCATGTATTAATGCCCAAGGGAATAGAATAATGAATTCTTCCCACTGTGTCCTACAGACAGTCATATATGCCCGGATAGATAGTCTCAGTGACTTGTTTCACTATTGTACTGTTAACCAATTCTGGATACCGTTCAAACAGTATTTGCAAAGAACTAGAGCCAGACCAGCCGCAACGGAGCGTGCCATCTAATCAGGCTCTATGCTGTTCGCTATTCAGATGATCTTGCTAAGACACGTGGCTATGTAGCAAACAATATAGATCCTGATCATCACGCAGCGTGATACTGCGGCTGATCTGGATCTATGTTGTTTGCAAAAGCCTTTAAATGTATCCAGAATGAATTGTGTTAATAAAGCCACCATTTTGAAATGAGCTAACACTTTAAACTATTCAAGCGTGACTTTAAAAACGGTTCAAATAATGATATATATTCACGTACTAAGATTCTTTTTAAAGGTCTTTTTCTGATACCACGACAACAAAAATTGGGTATACTGTAGGATATCTGTCGAGATATAGTAACATAATAATTATAATATGAGAAAATGGAAGAAAATTGATAGCATGTTGTGCAGGAAACAACGATAAAAACAGAGGAAACAACTTTAGGGACCTACATATCATTAGGGAGTATTCAGGGGCAGTAACTGACATATATCTCTCATTAGCTGATAATGGGAGGTAACTTCTGCTAATTCTGTCTTACCTGGTACGTATTAGTGTTTGACAATTTTCCAGCTTCTATCAGTAAAATTATTGAATAGTCTGAAATAGACAGAAATAGTATAAATAGTATACTAAACATGACAGAAAAAGTATAAATATTATGCTTAATATGACAGAAATAGTATAAATATTATACTTAATATGACAGAAATAGTATAAATATTATACTTAATATGACAGAAATAGTATAAATATTATACTTAATATGACAGAAATAGTATAAATATTATACTTAATATGACAGAAATAGTCTAAATATTATACTTAATATGACAAAAATAGTATAAATATTATACTTAATAGACAAAAATAGTATAAATATTATACTTAATATGACAAAAATAGTATAAATAGTATACTCAATATGACAGAAATAATATAAATAGTATACTCAATATGACAGAAATAATATAAATATTATACTTAATAGACAAAAATAGTATAAATATTATACTTAATATGACAAAAATAGTATAAATAGTATACTCAATATGACAGAAATAATATAAATATTATACTTAATAGACAAAAATAGTATAAATATTATACTTAATATGACAGAAATAGTATAAATATTATACTTAATAGACAAAAATAGTATAAATATTAATTATACTGAAATAGAGGTTTTGTGTCGGTGCTTTAGACTGTGCACGTAAAAGAACCAGATGATGTTCTGGAATGGGTCTCTGTCTGTATCATAGCACTATACTCCAAAATATAAGGAGACTAATCTCTTCAGGATGAACCGCTCCTATGGGCAACCGGTAGCGACGATAAATAAACGCAAAAACACCAAAACAATAGTATAAAATTAGTATATTGAAATAGACAGAAATAGTATAATATTGTACTGAAATAATATAAATATTATTCTGAAATAATATAAATATTATACTGGAAATAAACAAATATTATTAATGTTATACTGAAATATACAGAACTAGTATAAGTCTTATACTGAAATAAAATCGAAATTGTAGTTTATTATAGCGCGATTGCGAAACAAGTTTTTACAACATTATATGAATGCTCTCGAGATCTCAGTCCTGGTGGAATCCATCGCCTCGAGGGAGAGGAAAGAGGCAACATGGAAGTCTAGCATAGGGACACAATCGCAAAGGTTACAATAATAGAGATAAAGAATGGTAAAACAGAGATAAATAAAGATAAAACAGTAAAACAGAGATAAACAAAGGTAAAACAAAGATAAACAAAGGTAAAACAGGGGTAAATAAGGTAAAATAGAGATAAACAAAGGTAAAACAGAGATATACAAGGTAAAACAAGGACAAACGAGATAAACAGAGATAAACAAGGTAAAACAGAGATAAACAAAGGTAAACCAGAGATATACAAGGTAAAGCAAGGACAAACGAGATAAATAGAGGTAAACAAAGGTAAAACAGAGATAAACAAAGGTAAAACAGAGATATACAAGGTAAAACAGAGATAAACAAGGTAATACAGAGATAAACAAAGGTAAAACAGAGATAAACAAAGGTAAAACAGAGATAAACAAGGTAAAACAGAGATAAACAAAGGTAAAACAAGGACAAACGAGAAAAACAAAGGTAAAACAGAGATAAACAAAGGTAAAACAGAGATATAAAAGGTAAAACAGAGTTAAAACAAAGGTAAAACAGAGATAAACAAAGGTAAAACAGAGATATACAAGGTAAAACAGAGATAAACAAGGACAAACGAGATAAACAAAGATAAAACAGAGATATACACGGTAAAACAGAGATAAACAAAGGTAAAACAGAGATAAACAAAGGTAAAACAGAGATAAACAAAGGTAAACTAGTTAACAGAAACTGTGAGCTGCAACAATGGCTGGGATATCGAGCTTAATCAAGGAATCAATACAGAGTATCTGCGGGGAAATCAACAATTGTTATCATTCTCTTGTCACATGATGCTTTTCTATTCAGCATCAAATAAATAACACGATTTGTAATTCTATATTGACACAACGTTGACAATAAATATTAACCCAATATCAGGAAACGCGAAATTGTCCAATATGTCTAATTGTATGATCAAGTTGACCCCACAGGCACCAGACACACATTTGTTTGGGCCTATGGTCATATAGTAAGTAATGTTTACTTACTATATGACCATAGGCCAAACAATGTTTGTGTCTGGTGCATTTTTTGGGCCTATGGTCATATAGTAAGTAATGTTTACTTACTATATGACCATAGGCCAAAAAAAAAATTGTGTGTGGTGCCTGTGGTTGACCCACCTAGTGACACTAAATCATAGTGACGTGTGGCGTCCGTGGTCCAGTGGTAGAGCGTCGGATTTGGAATCGAACGGTCCCGGGTTCGATACTCGGCCAGGCCACGTATGTAGTGCCATTGAACAAGGCACCTTACACACATTGCGTAGTACTGGTTAATCGCTTAGGTCGGCTAAGCCTGCCCAGGAAAACATGTCTAAGTCCCCGCGAGGGGTTTGACATTAAAGGAACATACATACTAAATCGGTGAAAAAAACGAAATGTCTTCCTATTATCAATATATTTTTTTTATCCAAACATTTGCCACAGATTCTGAGTCTTTCAAGTATTAAATAAAAGTCCTATAGGATGTTTTGCTGACATAACACATTTATATAAACAAGTTCTAGAATAGTGTGTGACACAGAAAATGTATCGTGAATAAAGATGTGCTACCAATGATCACATAGGGTTTTTATACAAATTTACCGTAATATCTTTGCACCTGCACATACTTATTTTCCGAGTTCCATCTCACATACTTCCCGGTCAGAGGAGTGAGCACGCTAACCACTGCGCTAACAACTGCGCTAATCGGACAGCCTTTTTCCGAGTTACAAGATAAATGACTCGTGTAACAGTGCAACAATTGGCGCTGTCGACAAATAGGTGCGTAGGCGGATTTTCGTAACATTTTTGTACTTAAACTTTTCGCACACGTGCACATAACTCTTTATATTTTAATACAGTCAAACCTGTGTTAGTGGTAATCTCCATTCAGCAACCAACCTGTATTAAGCAGCCAGTTTCCTGATTCCCAATGTGTTGTTTTATTATACATTTGACTTTTATTAACTTTATTAAGCAGCCATCTGAGCTAATCAGCCACTTTCTTTGATTCCCTTGGCTGGCTGCTTAAGACAGGTTTGACTGTATGTATTGCTTCTTATGTATTGATTGTTGATTATATATGCATTTATGTTTGTTGATAAATATTTTGTGCGAAATATGTGGGTCGAAATATTTAATCATAGTCGTAGAATCGAATAATTAATGGTTGATCATTTTCGCTCAGTTCATCATTATCATGTCAGTTTATTATTGGGATTAATAATTTACATTGAGTACATTGAATACCGTATCAATCATGGCTATTACGCCGCGGCATATGTGCCGTTAGAGAGGCGCCGGAGGGGCGGATCTTATATTGAGTGTATTGAATACCGTATCAATCATGGCTATTACGCCGCGGCATATGTGCCGTTAGAGAGGCGCCGGAGGGGCGGATCTTATATTGAGTGTATTGAATACCGTATACATCATGGCTATTACGCCGCGGCGGAGGAGTGGAGGAAACACCATTACATGTTAACCCATTTCATTCTGGATACATTTAAAGGCTTTTGCAAACAACATAGATCCAGATCAGCCGCAGCGTGACACTGCGTGCTGATCAGGATCAATGTTATTTGCTACATAGCCAAGTGTTTTAGCACGATCATCTGAATAGCAAACAGCATAGAGCCTGATCAGACGGAACGTTCCATGGCGGCTGATCTGGCTCTATGTTCTTTGCAAACACTGTTTGAACAGTATCCAGAATCAAATCTTCAGGCTCGTATAATAAGCAAATGTATCAGCAGGCTCGTGTTAAGCATACCAGTTAACCATGGAAGTCGTGATAGCGCAGTGGATGCGCGTTCGCTTCAGGTGCGAAAGGTCCGGAGTTCCAGCCCCACTGGAGCCGTTACGAGTGTGCCCTTAGGCAAGGCATTTAAATTCCACGTTGCCCCTTCTCTCTCCCTCGTCGCGATGGATTCCATCAGGAATGAGGTCTCGAGAGTGATTTATATAAGTTGAAATAACTTGTTTCGCAATCGAGCTAAAATAAATTTTAGATAAAAAGAAATTCCTACTCTTTCACTTTTGTGAGTGTGTTGATAGCATAAACCGTGTTTACTGATGGAAATTAATTATTTAAATTGTTTTAGAGATATATAGCAGTACCTGTTATCATGTAAGATATATATAGCCGTACCTGTTATCATGTAAGATATATATAGCCGTACCTGTTATCATGTAAGAGATATATAACCGTACCTGTTATCATGTAAGATATATATAGCCGTACCTGTTATCATGTAAGATATATATAGCCGTACCTGTTATCATGTAAGATATATATAGCCGTACCTGTTATCATGTAAGATATATATAGCCGTACCTGTTATCATGTAAGATATATATAGCCGTACCTGTTATCATGTAAGATATATATAGCCGTACCTGTTATCATGTAAGATATATATAGCCGTACCTGTTATCATGTAAGATATATATAGCCGTACCTGTTATCATGTAAGATATATAAAGCCGTACCTGTTATCATGTAAGATATATATAGCCGTACCTGTTATCATGTAAGATATATAAAGCCGTACCTGTTATCATGGCAACAAGAATCAGCAATATAATACCCAGTCCAAATCCAGCCTGCTTCATCGTAAATGGGATACCTAAAAGTATATACATTCATTAGTGAGTAAATAGAGATATCTACCATTATATACATTAATTAGTTAGTATATAGAAATATCTACAATTATATCCATTCATTAGTTAGTAAATAGAGATATCTACCATTATATACATTAATTAGTTAGTATATAGAGATATGTACACTTATACATTCATTAGTGAGTATATAGAAATATCTACAATTATATCCATTCATTAGCAAATAGAAATATCTACAATTATATCCATTCATTAGTATATGGAGATATCTACAATTATATCCATTCATTAGTATATGGAGATATCTACAATTATATACATTCATTAGTTAGTAAATAGAGATATCTACCATTATATACATTCATTAGTTAGTATATAGAAATATCTACAATTATATCCATTCATTAGTTAGTAAATAGAGATATCTACCATTATATACATTAATTAGTTAGTATATAGAAATATCTACAATTATATCCATTCATTAGTTAGTAAATAGAGATATCTACCATTATATACATTAATTAGTTAGTATATAGAGATATGTACACTTATACATTCATTAGTGAGTATATAGAAATATCTACAATTATATCCATTCATTGCCGGGGGGGGGGACAATATATGCACCAATTATGCCGGGGAGGGGGGATAATATACTCACCAATTATGTCGGGGAGGGGGGATAATATACTCACCAATTATGCCGGGGAGGGGGTATAATATACTCACCAATTATGCCGGGAGGGGGATAATATACTCACCAATTATGTCGGGGAGGGGGGATATATACTCACCAATTATGCCGGGGAGGGGGTATAATAAACTCACCAATTATGCCGGGGAGGGGATACTATACTCACCAATTATGCTGGGGAGGGGGTATAATATACTCACCAATTATGCCGGGGAGGGGTATAATATACTCACCAATTATGCCGGGGAGGGGGGACAATATACTCACCAATTATGCCGGGGAGGGGGGATACTATACTCACCAATTATGCCGGGAAGGGGGACAATATACTCACCAATTATGTCGGGGAGGGGGGACAATATACTCACCAATTATGCCGGGGAGGGGGTATAATATACTCACCAATTATGTCGGGGAGGGGGGACAATATACTCACCAATTATGCCGGGGAGGGGGGACAATATACTCACCAATTATGTCGGGAAGGGGGACAATATACTCACCAATTATGTCGGGGAGGGGGGACAATATACTCACCAATTATGTCGGGAGGGGGGACAATATACTCACCATTATGTCGGGGAGGGGGGACAATATACTCACCAATTATGCCGGGAGGGGGGACAATATACTCACCAATTATGTCGGGGAGGGGGACAATATACTCACCAATTATGTCGGGGAGGGGGACAATATACTCACCAATTATGTCGGGGAGGGGGGACAATATACTCACCAATTATGTCGGGAGGGGGGACAATATACTCACCAATTATGTCGGGGAGGGGGGACAATATACTCACCAATTATGTCGGGGAGGGGGGACAATATACTCACCAATTATGTCGGGGAGGGGGGACAATATACTCACCAATTATGTCGGGGAGGGGGGACAATATACTCACCAATTATGCCGGGGAGGGGGTATAATATACTTACCAATTATGCCGGAGCCTATGATAGAGTTGATGAAGTTGAAACTTGTCATTGGTACATTTGTTGACTCTCTGTCTGCTTGACGTTCATCTTCAAATAAGTGTTTCGACTCGCTCATGCTGGAAGTGTCCGAAAAATCTGATTGAGTCTGCAATGCAAAAGTTTAGAGTTATTTTCTAATTTGTAGATCCACAGGGATCAGGGCATTTCACATTAGATCTTAAGTTTCTGCTTAAATTTCACAGGGACAAGGGTTTGGGTTATCAAGAAATATATTCATTTTCTGTTTAAACTACACAGGGACCAGAGCTTGGGTTATCATGCAATATATTAATGTTCTGTTTAAACTACACAGGGACCAGAGCTTGGGTTATCATGCAATATATTAATGTTCTGTTTAAACTACACAGGGAATAGGGCTTGGGTTATCGTGAAATATATTAATGTTCTGTTTAAACTACACAGGGAATAGGGCTTGGGTTATCGTGAAATATATTAATGTTCTGTTTAAACTACACAGGGAATAGGACTTGGGTTATCATGAAATATATTAATGTTCTGTTTAAACTACACATGGAATAGGGCTTGGGTTATCATGAAATATATTAAGTTTCTGTTTAAACTACACAGGGAATAGGGCTTGGGTTATCATGAAATATATTAATGTTCTGTTTAAACTACACATGGAATAGGGCTTGGGTTATCATGAAATATATTAAGTTTCTGTTTAAACTACACAGGGAATAGAGCTTGGGTTATCGTGAAATATATTAATTTTCTACTTAAGCTCCACAGGGACCAGAGCTTGGGTTATCGTGAAAGATTTTAATTTTCTACTTAAACTCCACAGGGACCAGAGCTTGGGTTATAATGAAAGATTTAAATTGTCTACTTAAACTCCACGGGGACCAGAGCTTGGGTTATCATGAAATATTTTAATTTTCTACTTAAACTCCACAGGGACCAGAGCTTGGGTTATCATGAACATGTTTAATTTTCTACTTAAGCTCCACAGGGACCAGAGCTTGGGTTATCATGAAATATTTAAATGTTCTACTTAAACTCCACAGGGACCAGAGCCTGGGTTATCATGAACTATTTTAATGTTCTACTTAAGCTCCACAGGGACCAGAGCTTGGGTTATCATGAACTATTTTAATTTTCTGTTTAAACTCCACAGGGACCAGACAGGACAGTTTCACAAATGAGGTTATTATTATTAACTGATTATTTATGTAAGATACAGTAGACATCCCAATTCCATAATATACAGTAGACATCCCAATTCCATAATATACAGTAGATATCCCAATTCCATAATATACAGTAGACATCCCAATTCCATAATATACAATAGACATCCCAATTCCATAATATACAGTAGACATCCCAATTCCATAATATACAGTAGACATCCCAATTCCATAAAATACAATAGACATCCCAATTCCATAAGATAAGCAGACATCCCAATTACATAGGATACAGTATATATCCCAATTCCATAATACACAGTAGACATCCCAATTACATAAGATACACTAGACATCCCAATTCCATAAGATACAGTAGACATCCCAATTCCATAAGATACACTAGACATCCCAATTCCATAAGATACAGTAGATATCCCAATTCCATAAGATACAGTAGACATCCCAATTCCATAAGATACAGTAGACATCCTAATTCCATAAGATACAGTAGACATCCCAATTCCATAAGATACAGTAGACATCCCAATTCCATACGATACAGCAGACATCCCAATTCTATAAGATACAGTAGACATCCCAATTCCATAAGATACAGTAGACATCCCAATTCCATAAGATAAGTAGATATCCTAATTCCATAAAATACAGTAGACATACATCCCAATTCCATAAGATACATTAGACATACATCCCAATTCCATAAGATAAGTTGATATCACAATTCCATAAGATACAGTAGACATCCCAATTCCTTAATATACAGTAGACATCCCAATTCCATAAGATACAGTAGACATACATCCCAATTACATAATATACAGTAGACATCCCAATTCCATAAGATACAGTAGACATCCCAATTCCATAAGATAAGTAGATATCCTAATTCCATAAAATACAGTAGACATACATCCCAATTCCATAAGATACATTAGACATATATCCCAATTCCATAAGATAAGTTGATATCACAATTCCATAAGATACAGTAGGCATCCCAATTCCTTAATATACAGTAGACATACATCCCAATTCCATAAGATACAGTAGACATCCCAATTCCTTAATATACAGTAGACATACATCCCAATTCCATAAGATACAGTAGACATTCCAATTCCATAAGATACAGTAGACATCCCAATTCCATAAGATACAGTAGACATCCCAATTCCATAAGATACAGTAGACATCCCAATTCCATAATATACAGTAGACATCCCAATTCCATAAGATACAGTTGACATCCCAATTCCATAAGATACAGCAGACATCCTAATTCCATAAGATACAGTAGACATCCCAATTCCATAAGATACAGTAGACATCCCAATTCCATAATATACAGTAGACATCCCAATTCCATAAGATACAGTTGACATCCCAATTCCATAATATACAGCAGACATCCTAATTCCATAAGATACAGTAGACATCCCAATTCCATAAGATACAGTAGACATACATCCCAATTCCATAAGATACAGTAGACATACATCCCAATTCCATAAGATACAGCAGACATCCTAATTCCATAAGATACAGTAGACATACATCCCAATTCCATAAGATACAGTAGACATCCCAATTCCATAAGATACAGTTGACATCCCAATTCCATAAGATACAGTAGACATACATCCCAATTCCATAAGATACAGTAGACATACATCCCAATTCCATAAGATACAGTAGACATACATCCCAATTCCATAAGATACAGTAGACATACATCCCAATTCCATAAGATACAGTAGACATCCCAATTCCATAAGATACAGTAGACATCCTAATTCTATAAGCATCACTGACTCTTTTACATGTCCTGTGTATAGCACGGATCTCTGTTTGTAGTTCCATCCAAAAGACGGTTGATAATGTTATTGTGACACGAGAGATCAAACTCATGACCTCGGGATTCACAGTCCAACCTGTTAACCACAGATCCTTCCCTGTGATGGTGTTAACGTTTCTGCTTAGACTGAAGCCAAAACTTCACACCAAGGCTGTCTAACCACAGTGAACATGAACTAGTATGTACATCCTTACTAGCGTTGCCATTGGATACAAGTTTGCTGAGACTTGTGTTTGTCTGTTTTTGAAGAATCGACGAAGCACCACTAGAAGTACTCAAATAGCTCGTGTAAAAAGTCATTGGCACGAGGATAATTGATTGAGGATACCATAGGACGTCTGCACGAGGATAATTGATTGAGGATACCATAGGACGTCCGCACGAGGATAATTGATTGAGGATACCATAGGACGTCCGCACGAGGATAATTGATTGAGGATACCATAGGACGTCCGCACGAGGATAATCTATTGAATATACCATAGGACGTCTGCACGAGGATAATCTATTGAGGATACCATATGACGTCTGCATGAGGATAATGTATTGAGGATACCATAGGACATCCGCACGAGGATAATTGATTGAGGATACCATAGAACGTCTGCACGAGGATAATCTATTGAGGATACCATAGGACGTCCGCACGAGGATAATTGATTGAGGATATCATAGGACGTCTGCATGGGGATAATTGATTGAGGATACCATAGGACGTCCGCACGAGGATAATCTATTGAATATACCATAGGACGTCTGCACGAGGATAATCTATTGAGGATACCATAGGACGTCTGCATGAGGATAATTGATTGAGGATACCATAGAACGTCTGCACGAGGATAATCTATTGAGGATACCATAGGACGTCCGCACGAGGATAATTGATTGAGGATACCATAGGACGTCTGCACGAGGATAATTGATTGAGGATACCATAGAACGTCCGCACGAGGATAATTGATTGAGGATACCATAGGACGTCTGTACGAGGATAATTGATTGAGGATACCATAGGACGTCTGCACGAGGATAATTTATTGAGGATACCATAGAACGTCCTCACGAGGATAATTGATTGAGGATACTATAGGACGTCTGTACGAGGATAATTGATTGAGGATACTTTAGGACGTCTGTACGAGGATAATTTATTGATGATACCATAGAACGTCCGCACGAGGATAATTGATTGAGGATATCATAGGACGACTGCACGAGGATAATTGATTGAGGATACCATATAACGTCTGCACGAGGATAATTGATTGAGGATACCATATGACGTCTGCACGAGGATAATTGATTGAGGATACCATGGGACGTCTGCACGAGGATAATTGATTGAGGATACCATAGGACGTCTGCACGAGGATAATTGATTGAGGATACCATAGGACGTCTGCACGAGGATAATTGATTGAGGATACCATAGGACGTCTGCACGAGGATAATTGATTGAGGATACCATAGGATGTCTGCATGAGGATAATTGATTGAAGATACCATAGAACATTCACATGAGAATAATTGATTGAGGATACCATATGATGTCCGCTCAAGGATAATTGATTGAGGATACCATATGATGTCCGCTCAAGGATAATTGATTGAGGATACCATATGATGTCCGCTCAAGGATAATTGATTGAGGATACCATAGAACATTCACATGAGGATAATTGATTGAGGATACAATAGGAAAACCTTGAAAGACCATTGTTTGAATACTACAACAACTTTCACCTAGCGTTCGTCCCACCAACAATGAACTTATGGCAATATATGCTAATCTAAAAGTTAAATCAAGCATTACATCGCATTATGAACGGTATCTACCGGTAAAGAATGCAGTCATGCTTCTGTCATGCATATGTTAGTGCTAGTTTTCAATGTGTAGACCTAGTACTGTCAACAATCAATTACTATTCAGTGAAAAATCAATTATCTATACAGCTATCATTGATTTATATACAAACAATGACATACATCGGTGAGTTACTGCCCCTGAATACTCCCTAAAAGAAAACAGGTCCTCTTAAGTGGTTTCCTCTGTTTTTATCGTTGTTTCCTTTAACACAAAATGCTATCAATTTTCATCAACTTTCTCATATTAGTTGTATTATGTTACTATATATCGACATATATCCTACAGTATATCCAATGGATATTTATCAGTTAATTTATTTGATCTATTAACTAATATGATTTGGATAAAAATCATATTTATCTTAATGCAACATCTAGATAGGGTATAACAGTAAAATCAAAGGATTCCAACTGAGAGGACCGCTATACATTTCAGGATAACTCAGACTTGTTCTGCAAAGGGAGGTAATAGCAATGCCAGCAAGGTGCCTCATTATGCAATACCCCCCCCCCCCAATGCTTATAAGCCTGCAGTAATATCATCATATAGAAACATATAAACAATCCATATTGATTATGTTTTGCTTTATCTCTTTACAAATGGAAGTCTTGATAGCGCAGTGGTAGCGCGTTCGCTTCAGGTGCGAAAGGTCCGGAGTTCGAGCCCTGCTGGAGCCGTTACGATTGTGCCCTTAGGCAAGGCATTTAAATTCCACATTGCCTCTTCTCTCTCCCTAGTGGCGATGGATTCCACCAGGAATGAGGTCTCGAGAGTGATTAATATAAGTTGAAAGAACTTGTTTCGCAATCGAGCTAAAATAAATTTGTATAAACTATCCGTGATAGCTCAGTGGATGCGTGTTCGCTTCAGGTGCGAACGATCCGGAGCCATTACGAGTGTGCCCTTATGCAAGGCATTTAAATTCCACATTGCCTCTTCTCTCTCCTTCATGGCGATGGATTCCATCAGGAATGAGGTCTCGAGAGTGATTAATATAAGTTGAAAGAACTTGTTTCGCAATCGAGCTAAAATCAATTTGTGTAAAGTTACTCTTTACAAGCTAGCCGTAAAAATAAAAGTCAAATATTGTGGAAGTCGTGATAGCACAATGTTAGCGCGTTCGCTTCAGGTGCGAAAGGCCTGGACTTCGAGCAGTTACGTGTACCCTTAGGCAAGGCATTTAAATTCCATGTTGCCTCTTCTCTCTCCCTCGTGGCGATGGATTCCATCAGGAATGGGGTCTCAAGAGTGATTAATATAATTTAATTGTTTTAATTTGTACACATTTATTTTAGCTCGATTGCGAAACAAGTTCTTATAACTTATATTAATCACTCTCGAGACCTCATTCCTGATGGAATCCATCGCCACCAGGGAGAGAGAAGAGGCAACGTGGAAATTAAATGCATTGCCTAAGGGCACACTCGTAACGGCTCCAGCCGGGTTCGAACTCTAATATAAGTTGTAAAAACTTGTTTCGCAATCGGTCTAAAATAACTTTATATAAACTAAATATGTCCTGGAATTTCGTTAGAATTGTGTCATTACGTTGAAATGAAATCCTGGTGAACTTCCAGAGAAATATTTCAAGAATTTTCACATACAAATAAGAAAAACACATTACATTGATTGAATAATTTCGTTGGAAGGAATGTCGGCGGGGGAGCAGCGGTGCGAGGGGGTATGGATGCCGGATCGGGGCTCGTATTATACATTATATATTAAAACTTCGCCATTGCATTTCATAGTAAATACTCTGTAACTCCGTAAACGATTATAGAAAATTATGTTAGGTAAAATCATGTTACATATATAAAATGTATTCTATACTGTATTTGTGTAAAGGAGAGAAAAAACCAAAATAATAAAAAAAAAAAAGATAAAAAAAAAAAAAGATAAAAAAAACACATTACTGAATTGTCGTCTGCTACAATTATTTGAACGCTATCGTTATTACATAGTTGACCTTTATTTCCACTGCTAGTGTGCACAGAGATACGTTACATCACGATCGTGATAACACGCTATTATTGATATTATTTCGTCTACAGCGTTTGAGTATGTAGCTATAAAGTTATTTAGTGCAATATCAATGCAATACATTTCATATATAGTCTGACAGTCTGTTACAAGCAAACTATGTTGGGGATATAGAAAGATGCAATGTATGAAACTGTCAATACCGAAGAAATCGTTCACAGGGACACAGTCTCAGCATGTATAGGGACACAGTATCAGCATCTATAGGGACACAGTCTCAGCATGTATAGGGACACAGTCTCAGCATCTATAGGGACACAGTCTCAGCATCTATAGGGACACAGTCTCAGCATATATAGGGACACAGTCTCAGCATATATAGGGACACAGTCTCAGGATGTATAGGGACACAGTCTCAGCATATATAGGGACACAGTCTCAGCATATATAGGGACACAGTCTCAGCATGTATAGGGATATATTCTCAGCATGTTTAGGGACACAGTCTCAGCATGTATAGGGACACAGTCTCAGCATGTATAGGGATACAGTCTCAGCATGTATAGGGATACCGTCTCAGCATGTATAGGGACACAGTCTCAGCATCTATAGGGACACAGTCTCAGCATATATAGGGACACAGTCTCAGCATGTATAGGGACACAGTTTCAGCATATATAGGGACACAGTCTCAGCATGTATAGGGATATATTCTCAGCATGTATAGGGACACAGTCTCAGCATATATAGGGACACAGTCTCAGCATGTATAGGGACACAGTCTTAGCATGATATAGGGACACAGTCTCAGCACAAATAGAGACACAGTCTCAGCATCTATAGGGACACATTCCGAGCATATATAGGGACACAGTCTCAGCATGTATAGGGACACAGTCTCAGCACAAATAGAGACACAGTCTCAGCATATATAGGGACACAGTCTCAGCATCTATAGGGACACAGTCTCAGCATCTATAGGGACACAGTCTCTCAGCACAAATAGGGACACAGTCTCAGCATCTATAGGGACACATTCCGAGCATATATAGGGACACAGTCTCAGCATCTATAGGGACACAGTCTCAGCATATATAGGGACACAGTCTCAGCATGTATAGGGACACAGTCTCAGCACAAATAGAGACACAGTCTCAGCATATATAGGGACACAGTCTCAGCATCTATAGGGACACAGTCTCAGCATATATAGGGACACAGTCTCAGCATATATAGGGACACAGTCTCAGCACAAAAAGGGACACAGTCTCAGCATCTATAGGGACACATTCCGAGCATATATAGGGACACAGTCTCAGCATCTATAAGGACACAGTCTCAGCATCTATAGCGACACAGTCTCAGCATGTATAGGGACACAGTCTCAGCATGTATAGGGACATAGTCTCAGCATATATAGGGACACAGTCTCAGCATATATAGGGACACAGTCTCAGCATATATAGGGACACAGTCCCAGCATCTATAGGGACACAGTCTATTTATAATGTGTTCTACGTATCCTAAAGATTTCGCGGACAGATCGGAGGAAAATGAAAAATCGCGAATAAAAGCCCACACCGAAATATTTAAATATATGTGATTTATAATAATGATTTACCTTATTTGTAGATTTAACAGTGGTACCTGGTTTCAGGTTACTGTCCGTTGTGCTGTCTGGCATGTTCCCGTTAACGGTATCCATCATAACAAGAAAATGTCACTTTGTATGGAATAGTATTTCAAACTCCTGTGGTTCAATTTGTACTGGAATAGTATTTCAAACTCCAGTGGTTCAATTTGTGCTGGAGTATTTCAAACTCCAGTGGTTCAATTTGTTCTGGAGTATTTCAAACTCCAGTGGTTCAATTTGTACTGGAATAGTATTTCAAACTCCAGTGGTTTAACTTCTATATTATTCCTCAGTTGAAATTTCTCACTATAATTATATCACAATAAACATGTTTGGTTCCTGTCATTGGAAGAAACACATCGCTATATACCTACTCTGAATGTGCGGCACACCGAGAGCATGATCAGAAATCAGCATTTATTCTTGCATATATGTCCGTTTTTCAATACAATTTATTTTTCAGATTTTATTTCAAAACTCTCGCATTAATGTCCGTTTACAATAACATTTATTTTTCAGATTTTATTTCAAAACTCGCATATATGTCCATTTTTCAATAATATTTATTTTTCAGATTTTATTTCAAAACTCGCATATATGTCCATTTTTCAATAATATTTATTTTTGTTTTTTTTGTTTGTTTTTTTTTTTTTTTGTTTTTTTTGTTTGTTTTTTTTTTTTTTTTGTTTTTTTGTTTGTTTTTTTTTTTTTTTGTTTTTTTTGTTTGTTTTTTTTTTTTTTTAACACTTGTCCACAAATGAACTGGTTATTGTGCATTTATATCATTTGTAAATTACCTCCCTCTATGTATCTTTATTTACAAAATCATCACTAACTTTGTTAACAGTGGCTTACTACAGCTAACTCTAGGATACATTTACCTATAAATAAATGACTAACCCCATGCATTCATACAGTGAAACATGTTTTATTGACCCGAACACTGCTGTTCTCTTCGCTATGATGGCGAGATTATCGGAACAAAATATCACAATATATTTGATTAACACAGACTGCAATAATGGTTCGTGTAAAAACATACGAGACATTATGGCATTTGAGAATTGTCAATGAACTTGGGAGGATATATGACTCCTACCCATCGTAGTGTGGTTATCTAACTTGGACAAGACATTATGCCAAATTAAATTGTATGGAAGTTTGGTGAAGATTGGATAAAAACTGTTCGAGTTGGGTGAACAACATTGTGGAGGCAGTCCGTCCGCCCGACTGAGGTGAATACATATCGTAATAAGACCCGTTTTTCAAACGTCGGGCGTGTCAAAAACAATGAAGTAACCTGCGTAACTAGGGTATCACACCCTGTTAATATTGTCTCATATGCATTTTCAAATCCTCCTGTAATCCAGGGATCGCAGGTTCGATCCCCCGTCTGACCCTAATAAAATTAACAATCTTTCAGATGGGACGTTAAACCGAGGTTTCGTGTCGGTGCTGTACACCGTGCACGTAAAAGAACCAGAGGATATTCTGGAATGGGTCTCTGTCTGTATCATGCACTATCCTCCAAAAATCTAAAAGAACTAATCTCTTAAGGAGGCGTCGCTCATATGGGCAACCGGTAGCGACGATAAATAAACGTAAAAAAAAAATTCCTGTGGGAGAATACCTCAGACCTCTGTAACTAACATTGCCTCCATCAACATTAGGATTGTTTCTTTTGCCCTAATCTGAAATTCTGGATAACACCGGTATTCAAGTCCAATGTATGTATAAAACCTTCAACTTTATAATTAAATCCAACACTTATATAATTGTATGTGCATGTCTACAAACGGCATAGCGTGAATGCAAATGTAGCCATTTCATAGACACATCAAAATGGTTTTCAAATTATCGACTACAGAAATAAGTTAATTAGGTATATTTGCCACGAAAATAAGAGGCTGATGAATATTGGTGATTTGACAGACAGCATAGCTCATTTCTGTATAATAATAAACTACAGCTGTATAAGGAATGATCCCTTATTCAATTAAAACACATAGCTCATTTCTGTATAAACAATAAACTACAGCTGTATAAGGAATGATCCTTTATTCAATTAAAACACATAGCTCATTTCTGTATAAACAATAAACTACAGCTGTATAAGGAATGATCCCTTATTCAATTAAAACACATAGCTCATTTCTGTATAAACAATAAACTACAGCTGTATAAGGAATGATCCCTTATTCAATTAAAACACATATCTCATTTCTGTATAAACAATAAACTACAGCTGTATAAGGAATGATCCTTATTCAATTAAAACACATACTCATTTCTGTATAAACAATAAACTACAGCTGTATAAGGAATGATCCTTTATTCAATTAAAACACATAGCTCATTTCTGTATAAACAATAAACTACAGCTGTATAAGGAATGATCCCTTATTCAATTAAAACACATAGCTCATTTCTGTATAACAATAAACTACAGCTGTATAAGGAATGATCCCTTATTCAATTAAAACACATAGCTCATTTCTGTATAAACAATAAACTACGGCTGTATAAGGAAGTATCCCTTATTCAATTAAAACACATCTTATCAGGCTTGGAGACAAAATCAATAACTAACGGTATACAAAACGGATTGACATGCGATTTCTCTCCATTACATGCAACATATGGCTGCCTGCCGATCGAACATGACCGAAACTGTCTTCTTTCAATTAGTTACCAGGAAGAACGCAGCTCTATATTACCGAATGTAAAGGTAGTAAATATGCCATTACAAACTATAATTACAAAATTAAACACTGGCGCCCCACGTTACTAATGTAGAGCATAGAGGTTGACACTTATAATACATATATAGAGGGTCTTTATTATGCATAGTTGACTCAAGTGGTATGCTCCACATAATTGTTGACTCAAGTGGTATGATTCACGTATCTGTTGACTCAAGTGGTATGATTCACGTATATGTTGACTCAAGTGGTATGATTCACGTATATGTTGACTCAAGTGGTATGATTCACATATATGTTGACTCAAGTGGTATGATCCACGTATATGTTGACTCAAGTGGCATGATTCACATAATTGTTGACTCAAGTGGTATGATTCACATAATTGTTGACTCAAGTGGTATGATTCACGTATATCTTGACTCAAGTGGTATGATTCACGTATATGTTGACTCAAGTGGTATCATTCACGTATACGTTGACTCAAGTGGTATGATTCACATATCTGTTGACTCAAGTGGTATGATCCACGTATATGTTGACTCAAGTGGTATGATTCACATAATTGTTGACTCAAGTGGTATGATTCACATAATTGTTGACTCAAGTGGTATGATTCACGTATATCTTGACTCAAGTGGTATGATTCACGTATATGTTGACTCAAGTGGTATCATTCACGTATACGTTGACTCAAGTGGTATGATTCACATATCTGTTGACTCAAGTGGTATGATCCACGTATATGTTGACTCAAGTGGTATGATTCACATAATTGTTGACTCAAGTGGTATGATTCACATAATTGTTGACTCAAGTGGTATGATTCACGTATATCTTGACTCAAGTGGTATGATTCACGTATATGTTGACTCAAGTGGTATCATTCACGTATACGTTGACTCAAGTGGTATGATTCACATATCTGTTGACTCAAGTGGTATGATTCACATATCACATACTTATGTAAAGTATTAAGTATAAACTTTATTTACTTTACAACAATTGCGAAACAAGCTTCATATATTAATCACTCTCGATGTCGCAGATGATATATATGTGGCCAGTACTCGAGTTCCGAGAAAACCTACCTGTCCGATCTGGCGGCCACAGTACCACCTCACATACTACCTGGTCCGAGGATAGAACCCAGGTTGCATTGGTGAGAAGCGTGTGTGCTAATTGTGCTAATCGGACAGACTATGTAGAGGGTCTTTATTATACATAGTTAGGTCAAGTTGTATAATTCGTATTTTGACACTCTCAATTCATTTCCTAGAACATGACATATTACCAAAAACCTCGGGCGATAACTGGGTAAGTAGTATCTAAGGGTTACAGAGACAGCCCAAGAAATTAAAAAACCATAAAGCCCCTCAACAATTACCTTTTTGCCATAACCTTTTCCCTCATAGAAGCACCTCTTGACGTCATTACCAATACGACATACATTGACAATGTAGTAGCCAAACCAATGTTCATAAACCCTTTCCCTCATAGAAGAACCAATGTTCATAATAAAGGTCAGAATCTCATGTAGTCCCAGTAATATCTATGGAGGTGGGATAGATATGGAGAGTACTTATCCACTGCATGATAGCTAAATGGCTGTCGTTTGTATGGAGATATAATAGTATATTAACCTAAATCTCTATGTAGTCCCAGTAATATCTATGGAGGTGGGATAGATATGGCGACTACTTATCCACTGCATGATAGCTAAATGGCTGTCGTTTGTATGGAAATATAATAATATATTAACCTAAATGTCTATGTAGTCCCAGTAATATCTATGGAGGTGGGATAGATATGGCGACTACTTATCCACTGTATGATAGTTAAATGGCTGTCGTTTGTATGGAAATATAATAATATATTAACTTAAATCTAAATACCTAAATAAAGTAATCATGATATTCTGCCGAAATAGAAAATTATTTAAATAAAAGCTCGATTGTGAAACAAGTTCGTATAGCTTATATTAATCACTCTCGAGACCTCAATCCTGATGGAATCCATCGCCACGAGGGAGAGAGAAGTCTGTTACATATACATATACAATGAACACACATGAATATATTGTATAATTATGTATTATTATATAATTATGTATTATTATATGATTATGTATTATTATATAATTATGTATTATTATATAATTATGTATTATATACAAGCTATGTACAAGCCCGATAATGGATGCCGTGATAGTGCCATGGTAGCGCTTTCGCTCCAGGTGCTAAAGGACCGGAGTTTGCTCCCAGCTGCAGTCGTTACGATTGTGTCCTTATGTAAGGCATTTAAATTCCATAATGCCTCTTTTCTCTCCCTCGTGTCGATGGATTTCATCAGGAATGAGGTCTCGAGAGTGATTAAAATAAGTTGTAGAAACTTGTTACGCAATCGAGATGAAATAAATTTGTATAAACTAATCCTGATAACAAAATGCTGTTGTGTTCTATTAACCTGTCAACAAAGGCCTTTTTAGCCTGTATGGGTGGTCATTAGAGATAGGTTTTAGGCTTGTTATGAGAGATAACAAAAGCCTCTTGTTCCAGTCCCGTGGATGGTCCTTACAGACAAGTTCTGTAGATTGTCTAGAGTCGAATGTGACATCTTAATGTCTCCTAGATACTGTGGATAGAATTTAAGAATCGGATTTCAGGATTAATTTTCTTGAGATATTGCCATTATAGAGTGCTTTCACCAAATTGTTATTGCCACTTTGGCCTGACAGAATTCATCATATACAGTCAAGTATTAGCTGATTGCCACCAGAAGCCAATGAAAAGCGAGCATTTGAGTGGGAATTTTAGCAAGAACAAGTCCAATGTGCTTCATACTGCAAGAAAATATGACATCTAAAAATCTGACTCCCAAAGCACAAGAGGGCAGACAGATCCATATCAGTGCAGTTGTCCTGCCATAGAAGAGACAATAGTCAACTGTATCAACGATCAACGCAGTCCACTCTGCCATAGAAGAGACACTGGTCAACTGGATCAGCAGCCGATCCTGTCATAGAAGAGACACTGGTCACCTGGATCAGCAGCCGATCCTGCCATAGAAGAGATACTGGTCAACTGGATCAGCAGCCGATCCTGCCATAGAAGAGATACTGGTCAACTGGATCAGCAGCCGATCCTGCCATAGAAGAGATACTGGTCACCTGGATCAGCAGCCGATCCTGCCATAGAAGAGATACTGATTAACTGGATCAGCAACCAACCATGCCATAGAAGAGATACTTGTCACCTGGATCAGCAGCCGATCCTGCCATAGAAGAGATACTGATTAACTGGATCAGCAGTCCACCATGCCATAGAAGAGATACTTTTCACCTGGATCAGCAACCGATCCTGCCATAGAAGAGACACTGGTCAACTGGATCAGCAGTCCACCATGCCATAGAAGAGATACTTTTCACCTGGATCAGCAGCCGATCCTGCCATAGAAGAGACACTGGTCAACTGGATCAGCAGTCCACCATGCCATAGAAGAGATACTTTTCACCTGGATCAGCAGCCGATCCTGCCATAGAAGAGATACTTGTCACCTGGATCAGCAGCCGATCCTGCCATAGAAGAGATACTGATTAACTGGATCAGCAGTCCACCATGCCATAGAAGAGATACTATTCACCTGGATCAGAAACCAATCCTGCCATAGAATAGACACTGGTCAACTGGATCAGCAACCAACCCTGCCATAGAAGAGACAATGGTCAACTGGATCAGCAGTCCACCATGCCATAGAAGAGATACCTTTCACCTGGATCAGCAGCCGATCCTGCCATAGAAGAGATACTTGTCACCTGGATCAGCAGCCGATCCTGCCATAGAAGAGATACTGATTAACTGGATCAGCAGTCCACCATGCCATAGAAGAGATACTATTCACCTGGATCAGAAACCAATCCTGCCATAGAATAGACACTGGTCAACTGGATCAGCAACCAACCCTGCCATAGAAGAGACAATGGTCAACTGGATCAGCAGTCCACCATGCCATAGAAGAGATACCTTTCACCTGGATCAGCAGCCGATCCTGCCATAGAAGAGATACTTGTCACCTGGATCAGCAGCCGATCCTGCCATAGAAGAGATACTGATTAACTGGATCAACGATCAGCAACCAATCATGTCATAGAAGAGACACTGGTCACCTGAATCAACGATCAGCAACCAACCCTGCCATAGAAGAGACACTGGTCACCTGAATCAATGATCAGCAACCAATCCTGCCATAGAAGAGACACTACACTGGTCACCTGATCAGCAGCCAATCCCGTCATAGAAGAGACACTGGTCACCTGAATCAACGATCAGCAGCCAATCCTGTCATAGAAGAGACACTGGTCAACTGAATCAACGATCAGCAACCAATCCTGCCATAGAGGAGACACTGGTCACCTGGATCAGCAACCGACCCTGCCATAGAAGAGACACTGGTCAACTGGATCAGCAGCCAATCCTGTCATAGAAGAGACACTGATCACCTGAATCAACGATCAGCAACCAACCCTGCCATAGAAGAGACACTGGTCACCTGGATCAGCAACCAATCCTGTCATAGAAGAGACACTGGTCACCTGAATCAACGATCAGCAGCCAATCCTGTCATAGAAGAGACACTGGTCAACTGAATCAACGATCAGCAACCAATCCTGCCATAGAGGAGACACTGGTCACCTGGATCAGCAACCGACCCTGCCATAGAAGAGACATTGGTCAACTGGATCAGCAGCCAATCCTGTCATAGAAGAGACACTGATCACCTGAATCAACGATCAGCAACCAACCCTGCCATAGAAGAGACACTGGTCACCTGGATCAGCAACCGACCCTGCCATAGAAGAGACACTGGTCAACTGGATCAACGATCAGCAACCAATCCTGCCATAGAAGAGACACTGGTCACCTGAATCAGCAGCCAATCCTGTCATAGAAGAGACACTGGTCACCTGAATCAACGATCAGCAACCAATCCTGCCATAGAAGAGACTCTGATCACCTGAATCAACGATCAGCAACCAACCCTGCCATAGAAGAGACACTGGTCACCTGGATCAACGATCAGCAGCCAATCCTGTCATAGAAGAGACACTGGTCACCTGGATCAGCAACTAACCCTGCCATAGAAGAGACACTGGTAACCTGAATCAACGATCAGCAACCAATCCTGCCATAGAAGAGACACTGGTCACCTGGATCAGCAACCAACCCTGCCATAGAAGAGACACTGGTCACCTGGATCAGCAACCAATCCTGCCATAGAAGAGACACTGGTCACCTGGATCAGCAACCAACCCTGCCATAGAAGAGTCACTGGTCACCTGGATCAACGATCAGCAACCAATCCTGCCATAGAAGAGACACTGGTCACCTGGATCAGCAACCGATCCTGTCATAGAAGAGACACTGATCACCTGAATCAACGATCAGCAGCCAATCCTGTCATAGAAGAGACACTGGTCAACTGAATCAACGATCAGCAGCCAATCCTGCCATAGAGGAGACACTGGTCACCTGGATCAGCAACCGACCCTGCCATAGAAGAGACACTGGTCAACTGGATCAGCAGCCAATCCTGTCATAGAAGAGACACTGATCACCTGAATCAACGATCAGCAACCAACCCTGCCATAGAAGAGACACTGGTCACCTGGATCAGCAACCAACCCTGCCATAGAAGAGACACTGGTCAACTGGATCAACGATCAGCAACCAATCCTGCCATAGAAGAGACACTGGTCACCTGAATCAACGATCAGCAACCAACCCTGCCATAGAAGAGACACTGGTCACCTGAATCAGCAGCCAATCCTGTCATAGAAGAGACACTGGTCACCTGAATCAACGATCAGCAACCAATCCTGCCATAGAAGAGACTCTGGTCACCTGGATCAACGATCAGCAGCCAATCCTGTCATAGAAGAGACACTGGTCACCTGGATCAGCAACTAACCCTGCCATAGAAGAGACACTGGTAACCTGAATCAACGATCAGCAACCAATCCTGCCATAGAAGAGACACTGGTCACCTGGATCAGCAACCAACCCTGCCATAGAAGAGACACTGGTCACCTGGATCAGCAACCAATCCTGCCATAGAAGAGACACTGGTCACCTGGATCAGCAACCAACCCTGCCATAGAAGAGTCACTGGTCACCTGGATCAACGATCAGCAACCAATCCTGCCATAGAAGAGACACTGGTCACCTGGATCAGCAACCGATCCTGTCATAGAAGAGACACTGATCACCTGGATCAACGATCAGCACGCGTGGCTATGATGTCACAACTATGTATTTACCAAATCGGTCAAAATGTGCACCGTTTACATATCGGTCATTTGCACAACTGTTGGCAAGTTTTACATTGTAATTGCTACTGTAGCTGATGAATTCAGCAATTGGGCAGGAGTGTAGCGTTAATAGTTCGCCGTGCGGGGTTTATATATAGCTGGATTATGATTTCCAGTCCCACTGGAAATATCACCGCCATGTTGTTGTTTTTTTGGACAGAGCGTATGAATACATAAGTGCTCATTTGCATAGTTATTAAATCAGTGAAATGCCAAAAATATGCAGCGCAAATTATGTGATAAATTGTATTTCATACCACGCCGTTTATCTGTACTAGCCACGAGTAATGTGATAGCTTTCTATGTTCATTGGTAAACTATTATTCTATCATTCACTTAAAAACGAACACAATTTTCTTTTTATCTTAGACCAAAAAGTGTTTTTATTGTAAGAAAATGATGCAGCCATCCAATAAATGGCGCTAGATCGCTTCGTTTAGATGATGTCATATATGATGTCACAAACGGTTTTAGTTCGAAAACGTTCGCGTTGACAACATTTTTAACTTGCAGCACCGCACGTGCAGAGCAGTGAGAAACATGACGTGTTATTCCTCTGCTTTCGACCAGTGTAATTACCAGTGGAATAACACGTTTTATTTCACTGATAAATTTCTATATTTCATTGTTATATCCAAATGCATGTTTTGGTAAACAATGAGAATGCTATGTCGACCTATATGGTACAATATAACTTATACTATCCTGAGCCGTGTCAATACACAATAAAATCCACCTCAACTCCAGGTCGTGGAAGTCGTGATAGCGCAGTGGATGCGCGTTCGCTTCAGGTGCGAAAGGTCCGGAGTTCGAGCCCCACTGGAGCCGTTACGATTGTGCCCTTAGGCAAGGCATTTAAATTCCACGTTGCCTCTTCTCTCTCCCTCGTGGCGATGGATTCCATCAGGAATGAGGTCTCGAGAGTGATTTATATAAGATGAAATAACTTGTTTCGCAATCGAGCTAAAATAAATGTGTATAAACTAAACTTCAGGTCCTGTACACACGCACACCAAATAATGCATTACTCCCAATTACCTCTAATTAGTACAATCCACCATGGCACTGGCAAAAATGTGTGAAATGAACAAACCTAAATGTCAAAGACCCATTATTCACACAACATTACTAGGGATTAATCCGCGGCATCTGCACACACACACACACACACACACACACACACACACACACGCGCGCGCACGCGCACGCGCGCTAGAAGTACATTGTAATACTAAAAGCTAATAAACTAACGACGTAATTGTCCATTTGAAGTGTAACAGTAGAGCGTGCAAATGGCAACAGCCTTTTTAAATACCAACTTCCCACTTATTTATATATGTATATCCATTCACAGAATGCCAGTATGTCCAACACGTGTCACCAAGCATTACCCGTACATAGTCTAGGCACATGCAGTATCTCTCTAATACATTACATCTGTCTACTTCTCACAGAATTGTAAAATTCCGGATTGATTGTGAAAATCTCCCGGGAATAGTTGCACCATTGATTGCCAACCAAATAGGAAAAGTTTAATCACGTATATACCCTCGGCTATTGTACTTTATGAAAACAGTCCGCCGGAATGTCCGGCACGACAATATGCGCGTGTTATTTGGTCAAATACAAGGCTGTATGCATTAGAGTATTACTGATTGCAGGACTTAATTAGTATATATATATATAGTGGCTGTCCGATTAGCGCAGTGGTTAGCACGCTCACTTCTCATCAATGCGACCCGGGTTCGATCCTCGGACTGGGAGGTATGCAATATGGTACGGTGGTACCCATTCAACCTCAAGTAACTGACATGGACTGGTGCATGATATTTTTAGACCAATACATTAATAAGAAAATTACACTGCATGATAGCTAAATGGCTGTCGTTTGTATGGAAATATAAAAGTATATTAACCTAAATCTCTATGTAGTCCCAGTAATATCTATGGAGATGGGATAGATATGTCGACTACTTATCCACTGCATGATAGCTAAATGGCTGTCGTTTGTATGGAAATATAAACGTATATTAACCTAAATCTCTATGTAGTCCCAGTAATATCTATGGAGGTGGGATAGATATGGCAACTACTGATCCACTGCATGATAGCTAAATGTCTGTCGTTTGCATGGAAATATAAAAGTATATTAACCTAAATCTCTATGTAGTCCCAGTAATATCTATGGAGATGGGATATATATGGCGACTACTGATCCACTGCATGATAGCTAAATGGCTGCCGTTTGTATGGAGATATAATAGTATATTAACCTAAATCTCTATGTAATCCCAGTACTAGCTATGGAGGTGGGATAGATATGGCAACTACTTATACACTGCATGATAGCTAAATGACTGTTGTTTGTATGGAGATATAATAGTATATTAACCTAAATCTCTATGTAGTCCCAGTACTATCTATGGAGGTGGGATAGATATGGCGACTACTTATCCACTGTATGATAGCTAAATGACTGTTGTTTGTATGGAGATATAATAGTATATTAACCTAAATCTCTATGTAGTCCCAGTAATATATATGGAGATGGGATAGATATGGCGACTACTGACCCACTGCATGATAGCTAAATGGCTGTCGTTTGTATGGCGAAATAATAGTATATTAACCTAAATATCTATGTAGTCCCAGTAATATATATGGAGATGGGATAGATATGGCGACTACTTATCCACTGCATGATAGCTAAATGGCTGTCGTTTGTATGGAAATATAACAGTATATTAACCTAAATCTCTATGTAGTCCCAGTAATATCTATGGAGGTGGGATAGATATGGAGACTACTTATCCACTGCATGATAGCTAAATGGCTGTCGTTTGTATGGAAATATAAAAGTATATTAACCTAAATCTCTATGTAGTCCCAGTAATATCTATGGAGGTGGGATAGATATGGCGACTACTTATCCACTGCATGATAGCTAAATGGCTGTCGTTTGTATGGAGATATAATAGTATATTAACCTAAATCTCTATGTAGTCCCAGTAATATCTATGGAGATGGGATAGATATGGCGACTACTTATCCACTGCATGATAGCTAAATGGCTGTCGTTTGTATGGAGATATAATAGTATATTAACCTAAATCTCTATGTAGTCCCAGTACTATCTATGGAGGTGGGATAGATATGGCAACTACTTATCCACTGCATGATAGCTAAATGGCTGTCGTTTGTATGGAGATATAATAGTATATTAACCTAAATCTCTATGTAGTCCCAGTACTATCTATGGAGGTGGGATAGATATGGCAACTACTTATCCACTGCATGATAGCTAAATGACTGTTGTTTGTATGGAGATATAATAGTATATTAATCTAAATCTCTATGTAGTCCCAGTACTATCTATGGATGTGGGATAGATATGGCGACTACTTATCCACTGCATGATAGCTAAATGACTGTTGTTTGCATGGAGATATAATAGTATATTAACCTAAATCTCTATGTAGTCCCAGTAATATATATGGAGGTGTGATAGATATGTTGACTACTTATCCACTGCATGATAGCTAAATGGCTGTCGTTTGTATGGATATATAATAGTATATTAACCTAAATATCTATGAAGGAAATGGTTAAGAACATATGAAACTATTAAAATCGGAAGTAATTTTCCTAAACGGATAACTTTATATGACCCACGTTTTTAATCCATTCACTCGGAAGGACATGCAATCCATTAATTTTAAAGGACATGCCCCCAACATAGACATTTCCCGGAACTATGTCAATAAATACAACAATGACTTCTCGTGAATGAATGGATGGCAGCTTCAGATGACAATTTGCAGGAAACATATGGGCCACCTACCTATACGAAATAGCTAAATTCAATCCGCCGTATCCCGGAATTATGTCAATAAATATAACAATGACTTCTCGTGAATGAATGGATGGCAGATTCCGATGACAATTTGCAGAAAACATATGGGCCAGATCCCTATACGAAATACCTAAATTCAATCCGGGCGGATTATAAATACGTGCATGTGGCACATTTGTGTACAGTGAAACCCTCAAAACCGGAACCCCTCTAAACTAGAATTCTCTCCAAACCGAACACATTTCTTGGTCCCGAATATTTCCTTTCTTTGTTCATTGTAAAAAATCTCTGTAAGCCGGAACCCCCTCTTCTCCGAACAGATTTCAAATAGAATAAAAATAGATATTTTAAATATGAGCATTTTCAACTGTAAATTACCCCCTGTAAACAGAACAACAACTTGTCTTCATCAAATATGAAACAACATATGAGCATATTCATCTGTAATTTACCCCCTGTAAACAGAACAGCACCTTGTCTTCATCAAATATGAAACAGACTATATTCACTTAAACATATACAACAGTTTTCAGATACTATTTTTCAGACTATTGCATTGTACACTTAAAATTAATCAGTTTTTTAATAACTGCCAAAACTATCATGTCAGCCTTCTTCTTAGTATTGCAGAGTTGAATGGTTAATTTAGGAGAAATCTACCCCACTCTGAAAACCCCTCTAATCTGAAAACCCCTCTAAACCGAAAACCCCTCTAAACCGAAAACCGCTCTAAACCCCAAAATAAACTGAACTTTACCTTTGGTCTGGTGGCTGTTCGATTTAGAGGGGTTTCATTGTAATGTTATGCATGTTAACCCATCGTGCTATATTGTTTCGTTTAACCCTTTCCGGCATAGAGATTTAGGTTAATATACTATTATATATCCATACAAACGACAGCCATTTAGCTATCGTGCAGTGGATAAGTAGTCACCATATCTATCCCACCTCCATAGATATTACTGGGACTACAGAGAGATTTAGGTTAATATACTATTATATCGCCATACAAACGACAGCCATTTAGCTATCATGCAGTGGATCAGTAGTCGCCATATCTATCCCACCTTCATAGAGATAACTGGGACTACAGAGAGATTTAGGTTAATATACTATTAACTCTCCACACAAACGACAGCCATTTAGCTATCATGCAGTGGATAAGTAGTCGCCATGTCTATCTCACCTCCATAGATATTACTGGGACTACAGAGAGATTTAGGTTAATATACTATTAACTCTCCACACAATCGACAGCCATTTAGCTATCATGCAGTGGATACGTAGTCGCCATATCTATCCTACCTCCATAGATATTACTGGGACTACATGATATTCTGACCTTTATTATGAACATTGATTTGGCTACTACATTTTTCAATGTATGTCGTGGTGGCGTCAAGAGGTGCGTCTATGAGGGAAAGGGTTAAACATATGTGTTCGGTTTAAATACACGCATACATAATTATATAAACACAATATGTTTTACATACATTGAAACTGATATGGATTGAGAAATGACCGTAACCCTTTGCATGCTAGCAGCAGATAAAATTACTTTTGCAAACAGCATAGAGCCAAATCTGCGTGTGCTGTCTGATCATGATCAATGGTGTTTGCTATTCGGATAGTGGAGCTAAAACATGTGGCTGAATAGTAAACAACATAGATCCTGATCATACACAGTACTACGACGCAGCAGATTTGGATCTAACATAGATTTGGATCGCAAATGTGATTTTATTTACTCAGCATGCAAAGAGTTAGATCAAACTAAATTTTATGTAAAATCTCATAATATAGTAGTTCATTCTATTTTATGAAATATCAACTCGTTGCATGCTGGGTAAAATAAAGGCTATATATAGCAAAAATAAATTGTCGGCTGCTACAATTATTTGAACTCGTATATATATATATATACACACACAATTATTTGAACTCGTATATATATATATATTTATATACACACAATTATTTGAACTACTGAATATGAATTATTATACTTACCAATAATTTTTTTAAATAAGGCTTGTCTTTTCATATTACAAAAACTGGTGTAGATTGGTGTTATTTTCTGATTACAAAAGAGGAGTGATGTCATTCACACATCCAGTCCAGACTTGATTTTACGACATCCAAAAAATAGTGTAGACATGCTATTAATATCTATTGATGTTTTATAGCCTTGTTTGTGCTTGTGTCCACAATCTAGAGGCTATATAAAGTAACAGGTATGATATGTGTACCAGCGAGTGGGGCAATACAAACAGGGCTGTATACATGTACCAGCGAGTGGGGCAATACAAACAAACAGGGCTGTATACATGTACCAGCGAGAGGGGCAATACAAATGTACATATGAGTGGGGAAATAGAAACATAGAGTGGGACAATTCAAACAAACAGGGCTGTATACATGTACATATAGTGGGCAATACAAACAAACAGGGCTGTATACATGTACATAGAGTGGGCAATACAAACAAACAGGGATGTATATATGTACATAGAGTGGGGCAATACAAACAGGGCTGTATACATGTACATAGAGTGGGGCAATACAAACAGGGCTGTATACATGTACATAGAGTGGGGCAATACAAACAGGGTTGTATACATGTACATAGAGTGCGGCAATACAAACAGGGCTGTATACATGTACATAGAGTGCGGCAATACAAACAAACATGGCTGTATACATGTACATAGAGTGCGGCAATACAAACAATCATGGCTGTATACATGTACATAGAGTGGGGCAATACAAACAGGGCTGTATACATGTACATAGAGTGCGGCAATACAAACAGGGCTGTATACATGTACATAGAGTGGGGCAATACAAACAGGGCTGTATACATGTACATAGAGTGGGGCAATACAAACAGGGCTGTATACATGTACATAGAGTGGGGCAATACAAACAGGGCTGTATACATGTACATAGAGTGGGGCAATACAAACAACAGGGCTGTATACATGTACATAGAGTGGGGCAATACAAACAGGGCTGTATACATGTACATATAGTGGGGCAATACAAACAAACAGGGCTGTATACATGTACATAGAGTGGGCAATACAAACAAACAGGGCTGTATACATGTACATATAGTGGGGCAATACAAACAAACAGGGCTGTATACATGTACATAGAGTGGGGCAATACAAACACAGGGCTGTATACATGTACATAGAGTGGGGCAATACAAACAACAGGGCTGTATACATGTACATAGAGTGGGGCAATACAAACAGGGCTGTATACATGTACATATAGTGGGGCAATACAAACAAACAGGGCTGTATACATGTACATAGAGTGGGGCAATACAAACAGGGCAGTATACATGTACATAGAGTGGGGCAATACAAACAGGGCTGTATACATGTACATAGAGTGGGCAATACAAACAAACAGGGTTGTATATATGTACATAGAGTGGGGCAACACAAACAAACAGGGCTGTATACATGTACATAGAGTGGGGCAATACAAACAAACAAACAGGACTGTATAAATGTACATAGAGTGGGGCAATACAATCAGGGCTGTATACATGTACATAGTGTGGGCAATACAAACACACAGGGCTGTATACATGTATATAGAGTGGGCAATACAAACAAACAGGGCTGTATACATGTACATAGAGTGGGGCAATACAAACAAACAAACAGGACTGTATAAATGTACATAGAGTGGGGCAATACAATCAGGGCTGTATACATGTACATAGTGTGGGCAATACAAACACACAGGGCTGTATACATGTATATAGAGTGGGCAATACAAACAAACAGGGCTGTATACATGTACATAGTGTGGGCAATACAAACACACAGGGCTGTATACATGTACATAGTGTGGGCAATACAAACAAACATGGCTGTATATATGTACATAGTGTGGGCAATACAAACACACAGGGATGTATACATGTACAAAGAGTGGGCAATACAAACAAACAGGGATGTATACATATACATAGAGTGGGCAATACAAACAAACAGGTCAGTATACATGTACATAGAGTGGGCAATACAAACAAACAGGTCAGTATACATGTACATAGAGTGGGCAATACAATCATGGCTGTATACATGTACATAGAGTGGGACAATACAATCATGGCTGTATACATGTACATAGAGTGGGACAATACAATCATGGCTGTATACATGTACATAGAGTGGGACAATACAAACAAACATGGCTGTATATATGTACATAGAGTGGGCAATACAATCATGGCTGTATACATGTACATAGAGTGGGCAATACAATCATGGCTGTATACATGTACATAAAGTGGGCAATACAATCATGGCTGTATACATGTACATAAAGTGGGCAATACAATCATGGCTGTATACATGTACATAAAGTGGGCAATACAAACAAACAGGGCAGTATACATGTACATAGAGTGGGGCAATACAAACAAACAGGGCTTTATACATGTACATAGAGTGGGCAATACAAACAAACAGGTCAGTATACATGTACATAGAGCGGGGCAATACAAACAAACAGGTTAGTATACATGTACATAGAGTGGGCAATACAAACAAACATGGCTGTATACATGTACATAGAGTGGGCAATACAAACAAACAGGTCAGTATACATGTACATAGAGCGGGGCAATACAAACAAACAGGTTAGTATACATGTACATAGAGTGGGCAATACAAACAAACATGGCTGTATACATGTACATAGAGTGGGCAATACAATCATGGCTGTATACATGTACATAGTGTGGGACAATACAAACAAACAGGGCTGTATACATGTATATATAGTGGGGCAATACAAACAAACAGGGCTGTATACATGTACATAGAGTGGGCAATACAAACAAACAGGGCAGTATACATGTACATAGAGTGGGGCAATACAAACACACAGGGCTGTATACATGTACATAGAGTGGGCAATACAAACACACAGGTCAGTATACATGTACATAGAGTGGGGCAATATAAACAAACAGGGCTGTATACATGTACATAGAGTGGGGCAATATAAACAAACAGGGCTGTATACATGTACATAAAGTGGGGCAATATAAACAAACAAACAGGGCTGTATACATGTACATAGAGTGGGGCAATACAAACAAACAGGGCTGTATACATGTACATATAGTGGGGCAATATAAACAAACAGGGCTGTATACATGTACATATAGTGGGGCAATACAAACAAACAGGGCTGTATACATGTACATATAGTGGGGCAATACAAACAAACAGGGCTGTATACATGTACATAGAGTGGGGCAATACAAACACACAGGTCAGTATACATGTACATAGCGTGGGCAATACAAACAAACAGGGTCAGTATACATGTACATATAGTGGGGCAATACAAACAAACAAGGTCAGTATACATGTACATAGAGTGGGCAATACAATCATGGCTGTATACATGTACATAGAGTGGGACAATACAAACAAACAGGGCTGTATACATGTACATAGAGTGGGGCAATACAAACACACAGGTCAGTATACATGTACATATAGTGGGGCAATACAAACACACATGTCAGTATACATGTACATAGAGTGGGGCAATACAAACAAACAGGTCAGTATACATGTACATAGAGTGGGGCAATACAAACACACAGGTCAGTATACATGTACATAGAGTGGGGCAATACAAACAAACAGGGCAGTATACATGTACATAGAGTGGGCAATACAAACAGGGCTGTATACATGTACATATAGTGGGGCAATACAAACAGGGCTGTATACATGTACATAGAGTGGGGCAATACAAACACACAGGTCAGTATACATGTACATAGAGTGGGGCAATACAAACACACAGGTCAGTATACATGTACATAGAGTGGGGCAATACAAACAAACAGGTCAGTATACATGTACATAGAGTGGGCAATACAAACAAACAGGGCAGTATACATGTACATAGAGTGGGGCAATACAAACAAACAGGGCAGTATACATGTACATAGAGTGGGGCAATGCAACCAAACAGGGTCAGTTTACATGTACATAGAGTGGGGCAATACAAACACACAGGTCAGTATACATGTACATAGAGTGGGGCAATACAAACACACAGGTCTGTATACATGTACATAGAGTGGGGCAATACAAACAAACAGGGCTGTATACATGTACATAGAGTGGGCAATACAAACAAACAGGGCAGTATACATGTACATATAGTGGGGCAATACAAACAAACAGGGCTGTATAGCCTACATGTACATAGAGTGGGGTAATACAAACAAACAGGGCTGTATACATGTACATAGAGTGGGGCAATACAAACAAACAGGGCTGTATACATGTACATAGAGTGGGGCAATACAAGCAAACAGGTCAGTATACATGTACATATAGTGGGGCAATACAAACAAACAGGGCTGTATACATGTACATAGAGTGGGGCAATACAAGCAAACAGGGATGTATACATGTACATAGAGTGGGGCAATACAAACAAACAGGGCTGTATACATGTACATAGAGTGGGGCAATACAAACACACAGGTCTGTATACATGTACATAGAGTGGGGCAATACAAACAAACAGGGCTGTATACATGTACATAGAGTGGGCAATACAAACAAACAGGGCAGTATACATGTACATATAGTGGGGCAATACAAACAAACAGGGCTGTATAGCCTACATGTACATAGAGTGGGGTAATACAAACAAACAGGGCTGTATACATGTACATAGAGTGGGGCAATACAAGCAAACAGGTCAGTATACATGTACATAGAGTGGGGCAATACAAACAAACAGGGCTATATACATGTACATAGAGTGGGGCAATACAAGCAAACAGGGATGTATACATGTACATAGAGTGGGGCAATACAAACAAACAGGGCTGTATACATGTACATAGAGTGGGCAATACAAACAAACAGGGCTGTATACATGTACATAGAGTGGGGCAATACAAACAAACAGGTCAGTATACATGTACATAGAGTGGGGCAATACAAACAAACAGGTCAGTATACATGTACATATAGTGGGGCAATACAAACAAACAGGTCTGTATACATGTACATAGAGTGGGGCAATACAAACAAACAGGTCAGTATACATGTACATAGAGTGGGCAATACAAACAAACAGGGCTGTATACATGTACATAGAGTGGGCAATACAAACAAACAGGGCTGTATACATGTACATAGAGTGGGGCAATACAAATAAACAGGTCAGTATACATGTACATAGAGTGGGGCAATACAAACAAACAGGTCAGTATACATGTACATAGAGTGGGGCAATACAAACAAACAGGTCAGTATACATGTACATAGAGTGGGCAATACAAACAAACAGGGCTGTATACATGTACATAGAGTGGGCAATACAAACAAACAGGGCTGTATACATGTACATAGAGTGGGGCAATACAAACAAACAGGGCTGTATACATGTACATAGAGTGGGGCAATACAAACAAACAGGGATGTATACATGTACATAGAGTGGGGCAATACAAACAAACAGGGCTGTATACATGTACATATAGTGGGGCAATACAAACAAACAGGGATATATACGTGTACATAGAGTGGGGCAATACAAACACACATGGCTGTATACATGTACATATAGTCTAGAATACAAACAAACAAGGTTGTTCTGGTACTTAAAATTCATTGTGTTGTCGCCTAATAATTGGTGAGTAGTCGTGTATTTGTCTGCGAATACAAGCACACGACAGAACAACAAATACATAATGACACTTTTTCTTAATGTAAATAAATATGTTGAAGTGTCGGCTAAAATAGCACGACTATTGAGTATTTGCTGCACCAACACGACATGGAAGAACACGACATGGATAAACTCTTCCACTATACAGAAGGGAGAACAACAGTAACTCTCACATGTTTTCGTCACAGACATAACAAGCATTGTCTCCCTTTATACATATTTCTACTAGCAAAAAGTAAGCCGTGGGTGGGAGTGAGAAAATGATAGTAGGAATATCCTACCAGTCTATCATGTATATGAATGCCTGGTCCTACAGTATGGATATACTACCAGTCTAGCATGTATATGAATGCCTGGTCCTACAGTATGGATATACTACCAGTCTATCATGTATATGAATGACTGGTCCTACAGTATGGATATACTACAAGTCTACCATGTATATGAATGCCTGGTCCTACAGTATAGATATACTACCAGTCTATCATGTATATGAATGCCTGGTCCTACAGTATGGATATACTACCAGTCTAGCATGTATATGAATGCCTGGTCCTACAGTATGGATATACTACCATTCTACCATGTATATGAATGCCTGGTCCTACAGTATGGATATACTACCAGTCTAGCATGTATATGAATGCCTTGTCCTACAGTATGGATATACTACCAGTCTATCATGTATATGAATGCCTGGTCCTACAGTATGGATATACTACCATTCTACCATGTATATGAATGCCTGGTCCTACAGTATGGATATACTACCAGTCTAGCATGTATATGAATGCCTGGTCCTAGAGTATGGATATACTACCAGTCTATCATGTATATGAATGCCTGGTCCTACAGTATGGATATACTACCAGTCTATCATGTATATGAATGCCTGGTCCTACAGTATGGATATACTACCATTCTACCATGTATATGAATGCCTGGTCCTACAGTATGGATATACTACCAGTCTAGCATGTATATGAATGCCTGGTCCTAGAGTATGGATATACTACCAGTCTATCATGTATATGAATGCCTGGTCCTACAGTATGGATATACTACCAGTCTATCATGTATATGAATGCCTGGTCCTACAGTATGGATATACTACCAGTCGTTCGTGTATATGAATGCCTGGTCCTAGAGTATGGATATACTACCAGTCTATCATGTATATGAATGCCTGGTCCTACAGTATGGATATACTACCAGTCTATCATGTATATGAATGCCTGGTCCTACAGTATGGATATACTACCATTCTACCATGTATATGAATGCCTGGTCCTACAGTATGGATATACTACCAGTCTATCATGTATATAAATGCCTGGTCCTACAGTATGGATATACTACCAGTCTACCATGTATATGAATGCCTGGTCCTAGAGTATGGATATACTACCAGTCTATCATGTATATGAATGTCTGGTCCTACAGTATGGATATACGACCAGTATATCGTGTATATGAATGTCTGGTCCTACAGTATGGATATACTACCAGTCTATCATGTCTATCATGTACTACCAGTCTATGCAAGCTATATAAAGAGTGTTTATACAATATATATACATGCATACTCTATAAAGAGTGTTATTACTTTATATATACTTGTATACTCTATAAAGAGTGTTTATACAATATATATACATGTATACTCTATAAACAGCGTTTATACTTTATATATACTTGTATACTCTATAAACAGTGTTTATACTTTATATATACATGTATACTCTATAAACAGTGTTTATACTTTATATATATTGTTTGGCAATATTAAACTGAGACATTTGCATATTCCGTGAACTTACTTCGTTAATAATCGGATTTCCGAAGTAAAATATCAGCTTTCGATTATGGTACACTTACTTACTGACTTGATTCAAATATTAACGGTACAAACCTAATGCATGTCCTGGTCGTAGTTCACGGAAATTTATGAAGGCTTTGGCGGAGATTAATGAGTCTCAGTTTAATGTTGCCAAGCAATACGTGTATACTCTATAAACAGTGTGTATGCTTTATATATACATGTATATTCTATAAACAGTGTTTATACTTTATATATGCATGCTCTATAAACAGTGTTTATACTTTATATATGCATGCTCTATAAACAGTGTTTATACTTTATATATACATGTATACTCTATAAACAGTGTTTATACTTTATATATACATGCTCTATAAACAGTGTTTATACTTTATATATACATGTATACTCTATAAACAGTGTTTATACTTTATATATACATGAATACTCTATAAACAGTGTCTATACTTTGTATATACATGTATACTCTATAAATAAGGAAAGCTCTTCCGATTGTAACAATGTTTGTGTATCATACGGTTTTTGATTTACGGCTGGCACAAACATCTTGATCGATAAACAAATATTGTTATGGGGACATGTAATACGGGTAATCAAATTCCATGGCGTCCAACCCCACCCACGTGTGATTGTAAACATTGATATTTGCGCACGGAGACATCAACGATTGGTGGTGTATTACACGTCGATCAATGTGCTATTACTAAGCACGATAGAAATAACTGTATCATAGAAATATCCCGAAATGCAAACACGATTACGTATCGTAGGTTACGGAGCTACATTCCAAATAATTATATTAAAAATTCAAATGTTAGAATGGCAAAGTGACATCTCACTCGTTCCATTATTGATCAATATCTTGGCTATCATTGTCTGTTTGTGATGACTGTTTGCTATGTTGTGTTGGACGTGTGCGTGTTTTACGTTTATTTATCGTCGCTACCGGTTGCCCATATGAGCGACGCCTCCTGAAGAGATTAGTCATTTAAGAGTTTGGAGGATAGTGCAATGATACAGACAGAGACACATTCCAGAGTCTGGTTGTTTTACATGCACAGTGTAAAGCACCGACACGAGACCTCGGTTTAAAATCCCAGCTGAAAGGTACCCTGGGTATCTATGATAGCTGGAGAGTCGCCATATGACCTAAGCTGTTGATGCGACTTTAAACACCCAGGTGTGTCACGCCATGAGTGATCGATTGTATATGTGCTGGTTCAGCAAAATAAAAACTGTATTTCGATTGAGTTTTCCTTGACGCATAAGCATTTATAAAACTAACTAAAATAAATAAAATAAATAAATAAAATTAAATAAATAAAATAAATAAAATAAATAATAATATAATATATAATAAATATATAATATAATAATAATAAAATAAATATATAATACAATAAATAAATAAATATAAATAAAAAATGTCTTTCGATTGAGTTTTCCTTGACGCATAAGCATTTCTGAAATCAAGATTATGTTTTGGCCAAAATTCAAGTTCAAGGTCATTTCACTTACTGCGTGTATTGAAAATTAGTCCTCGGATGTGTATGCAAAGTTTCAAAGCAATAACTTTGATGGTTTTTGAGAAATGATAATGTTTGAGGGTTTTTTGAGAAATAAAATAATTTCTGAAAGCAGAATATTTTTGGCCAACATTCAGGTTCACAGTCTTGGTGGGGTGGTACTAATATGGGTGACAGGGAACAACCCATAGAAACAGTATGCAAGTCATGAAAGCATTATATTTGACTGTATTTTAGTGCAAATATGTAACTGTTGACGGTGGCATCGCAAGAACAGTCGGACTGCTTAGTCTCACGTTGCAATAAAGTGGGCGAGACAAAAAAAAACAGACAAAACAAATATCTACCTCACAACAACTTTAAGTAGATTCTGTAATTTCCGACACATCTCACGAGACTACCTCAATAGATCACTTCATTTGGTATAATGTGCAAATAATGTCTGCGAGATGTGTACCAAATGGGTGCTGCATATTCACGATTGGACCCATTATTGCCTATAATTTCCTTTTGCAATTTTCATCATTTTATGATGTCAGTATCAATTGAACACCACCACATTTGTATATACAAGGAAATAAAGAGTTTACATATAAATAAACAGCAGTAAACTGAAAAGGATTTTATTTATTTAAGTTTATTTAACGTCGCTACCGGTTTCCCATTTGAGCGAAGGGCAGTTTACCTAACAACACCTTTCCTGGGCTGGCTCTAGCGGTTAACCAGTACTTGGTGCACCAACCTCCGTAAGAAACTACCAACGTTTTCATATAAATGAGACACGATCTGAGCGGGGCTCGAACCCGTGACCATCAGAGATGATAGGTTACAGTGGTATACAAGTCAGCGACCTTAACCACTCGACCACGGAGGCGGACTGAAAGGGATTAGAACGAAAGAAAACTTATATAGTTCTTCTCCCTATCAATTGGTTGTTATACAACAGACAGGAGAATAATATATTTAATATTGAAAATACATGAAACCATTTCGAACATATACACGTAGGCTGCTGCATTTTACTCCCCCTGTAGAAAACCTATTTATGGTCGTAAGTATGCACACCTTTTAACATTTTATATTGGAATTGAATACATTGTATTCAATAACACTACAAATCCTGCAATAATCGCTGTATTCAATTACACTACAAATCCTGCAATAATCGCTGTATTCAATTACACTACAAATCCTGCCCAATCACTGTATTCAATTACACTACAAATCCTGCAATAATCGCTGTATTCAATTACACTACAAATCCTGCCCAATCTCTGTATTCAATTACACTACAAATCCTGCAATAATCGCTGTATTCAATTACACTACAAATCCTGCAATAATCGCTGTATTCAATTACACTACAAATCCTGCCCAATCGCTGTATTCAATTACACTACAAATCCTGCCCAATCGCTGTATTCAATTACACTACAAATCCTGCAATAATCGCTGTATTCAATTACACTACAAATCCTGCCCAATCGCTGTATTCAATTACACTACAAATCCTGCAATAATCGCTGTATTCAATTACACTACAAATCCTGCCCAATCGCTGTATTCAATTACACTACAAATCCTGCCCAATCGCTGTATTCAATTACACTACAAATCCTGCCAAATCGCTGTATTCAATTACACTACAAATCCTGCCTAATAGCTGTATTCAATTACACTACAAATCCTGTCTAATCACTGTATTCAATTACACTACAAATCCTGCATAATCGCTGTATTCAATTACACTACAAATCCTGCCCAATCGCTGTATTCAATTACACTACATATCCTGCATAATCGCTGTATTCAATTACACTACAAATCCTGCCCAATCGCTGTATTCAATTACACTACAAATCCTGCCCAATCGCTGTATTCAATTACACTACAAATCCTGCCCAAATCGCTGTATTCAATTACACTACAAATCCTGCCTAATAGCTGTATTCAATTACACTACAAATCCTGCCCAATCACTGTATTCAATTACACTACAAATCCTGCCCAGTCGCTGTATTCAATTACACTACAAATCCTGCCCAATCGCTGTATTCAATTACACTACAAATCCTGCCCAATCACTGTATTCAATTACACTACAAATCCTGCCTAATCGCTATATTCAATGTCAGTGTTAATTACCATGCAACCATATAGGAAATATGGTGTTGCAAGATGGAGGATGATTTTCAGTACGAATGGAATAAAGAAGTTATTTGTAAAGCCATCAGCCAAATAATCGACAAGGAGACAAAATAACACACATATTTATTCTTTCGTAGCATTATATTGGGCCATGTTAGAATGGAAATAATATTTGTCTTGCCCTTGTTTATCGGCAAATAAACCATGATTTGGAGTTCTAATGCATAGGAATTAACAGTATATGAATGTTTCACATGCCTAATATCAGTATATGACTGTTGGATATGCCTAATGTCAGTATATGACTGTTACATATGCCTAATGTCAGTATATGACTGTTACATATGCCTAATATCAGTATATGACTGTTGGATATGCCTAATGTCAGTATATGACTGTTACCTATGCCTAATATCAGTATATGACTGTTACATATGCCTAATGTCAGTATATGACTGTTGGATATGCCTAATATCAGTATATGACTGTTACATATGCCTAATATCAGTATATGACTGTTACATATGCATAATGTCAGTATATGACTGTTACATATGCATAATGTCAGTATATGACTGTTACATATGCATAATGTCAGTATATGACTGTTACATATGCATAATGTCAGTATATGACTGTTACATATGCATAATGTCAGTATATGACTGTTACATATGCATAATGTCAGTATATGACTGTTACATATGCATAATGTCAGTATATGACTGTTACATATGCATAATGTCAGTATATGACTGTTACATATGCATAATGTCAGTATATGACTGTTACATATGCATAATGTCAGTATATGACTGTTACATATGCATAATGTCAGTATATGAATGTTCCATATGCCTAATATCAGTACTTTGAACAATGACATCAGTTGCATACTCTTTGAACCATGACACAAGTTGCATACTCTTTGAACAATGACACTGGTTGCATATTCTTTGAACAATGGCACTGGTTGCATACTCTTTGAACAATGACATCAGTTGTATACTCTTTGAACAAAATGGCACAAGTTGCATACTCTTTGAACAATGACACTGGTTGCATACTCTTTGAACAATGACACTGGTTGCATACTCTTTGAATAATGACACTGGTTGCATACTCTTTGAACAATGACACTGGTTGCATACTCTTTGAACAATGACACTGGTTGCATACTCTTTGAACAATGACATTGGTTGCACACTCTTTGAACAATGACACTGGTTGCAAACTATTTGAACAATGACACTGGTTGCACACTCTTTGAACAATGACACTGGTGGCACACTCTTTGAACAATGACACTGGTTGCATACTCTTTGAATAATGACACAAGTTGCATACTCTTTGAACAAGGACACAAGTTGCATACTCTTTGAACAATGACACAAGTTGCAAACTCTTTGAATAATGACACAAGTTGCATACACTTTGAACTCTAGATAGTTTATATGCTTCTCGTACTAAGTACATATACCCCAGTATAGATCTCTATAACTTCCCGGAATCATAACAAAATATACGAAGAGTATACAAGATGAGGAGGGTTAATATAAACAGCTGATGAGTGAACAATTAATGTAAATGATTTCAGTCTGTTAATGGAAGTGTCACGTCTGCTCTTTAGAGATCTGGAGTGATGTATCGATGGAAACTAACTTCATTATGTCAATATTCAAATAACGCCTAGCGAAAAAAAACCCTGGTCTATACATCTCGTAATAGAACCTAATATACATTTCACGCGTTACGAAGAATAGCGTGAAATATTTGTCTTTACGTATTCCGTATAGTGGTAGTATTGGTCAGTTACTGCATGGGGTTTTCATGGTATATGTGTTATAAATATCGTGTGTAGAAGTATTGAAAGATTCATTCTACTAGACGATTTCGTGCAGATAACATCAAATTTTATTTCTGAATTTTGACTTTGTGATCTAAATTTGTAAGACATGTACATGTAATTGTAAAATGTTTAGCGATACGTTACAGGCTGTGATGAGGCCCGACATAATGCGATTTGACGTTGACAAACGGGCACAGATTTCCAGGGTTTTTCCTATAGAAAATAGTTTTTATCCTTGGTTTTTTCTGGGCGAGTCAAATCAAAAACGTAGCATTCGGCTGTGAGAGAGAAACAATTTGAATTTGTTTTTAAACAACTTAGAAATCGGGGATCTAAACAATCAATTTCAGGGCGGGTGTCGTTGTGGAAATGTTGCGTTCAGCCTGTAAGCGTATAGAATGTTGCGTTCAGCCTGTAAGCGTATAGAATGTTGCGTTCAGCCTGTAAGCGTATAGAATGTTGCGTTCAGCCTGTAAGCGTATAGAATGTTGCGTTCAGCCTGTAAGCGTATAGAATGTTGCGTTGCCTGTAAGCGTATAGAATGTTGCGTATAGAAATCATAATGTTATGACTACAGGATGTATTCAATGATTTGCAAATGTACTGTATGTAATAAGAAAATACATCCTGTATATCCGGTGCCAGATGCTCATCGCCAATAAACAAACGTACACCGTCTAGTCATTGCAATGGAGTGTTTTGTTATTAATGTTTAGTGTAGCAAAGACTAATGTAGATTTACTATAAAGTAAGCGGTTCGTGATGGAAACCTTTAACACTGGTACAGGTAATGCATCACGACTGTCAAGTATGTAGAGTATGTATGGGTGTCGCGATACACAGCAACTGTATTACCATAGTTCAATCGAATGGTGTGGGTATTGTGATTCGGCCGACCGTGGGGAGATGGGTTGGGGAGATGGGTTTTCAGGTGTAATTTTGCAGAAATGGTTTCCGCAAACGTGTCCGGTATATCGAAAAGAGGCTTTTCGGTTAATAGAGGGTTTTTTTACAATTTAAGATGGGTAAATATCGCAACCGGAATAAGTTTGGAAGGAATTCCGATTTAGAAGGGTTCTGGTTTTGTGGGGCCACACTGTATATAGAAGACTTACCTGATCTCTGAACAAGCTGTATTGGCCCACCGCGGGCGCACCATCTGTTGCCATGGTTACGCAATTCTACTGTCACAGGTTACATCCCCTGAAATATACATGTAAGTATGTGCATATAGTTAGCTTGGCTTCCCCAGTATATATCAGCTGGATTACAGTCATACCTGTGCTAGTGGTCACCTCCATTAAACAGCCAACCTGTATTAAGTAGCCAACCTGTATTAAGCAGCCAACCTGTATTAAGTAGCCAACCTGTATTAAGCAGCCAACCTGCATTAAACAGCCAACATGTATTAAGCAGCCAACCTGCATTAAACAGCCAACATGTATTAAGCAGCCAACCTGTATTATACAGCCAACCTGTATTAAGCAGCCAGTTTACATATTCCCAATCAGTTGTTTTATTATATATTTGACCTCTATTAAGCAGCCACCTGTGCTAAGCAGCCACTTTCTCTGATTCCCTTGGCTGGCTGCTTAAGACAGGTTTGACTGTATACACTTTATTGTGATTAAGTATCACACATACATTGCTAACACAACAGTAAGCTATCAAAGAAGGTTTAACAAACTGACTTCAGCTTGATTGCGAAACTATTGTTTACAACATCAGATTGATCGCTCTCGAGACCCCATTCCTGATGAAGAGACAATGTGGAGTTAAGTGTCTTTAAGGACATCACCGCAATGGTTCTGACGGGGCTTGGACTCACAACCGCTCGGTTACAAGGCGGATACTATATCCATTACACCACGAAGGATCCGAGAAGGCACGAATACATGTCTAAATATGTTAGTTTAGTTCATACATATTTATTTTAGCTCGATTGCGAAACAAGTTCTTATAACTTATATTAATCACTCTCGAGACCTCATTCCTGATGGAATCCATCGCCACGAGGGAGAGAGAAGAGGCATGTGGAATTTAAATGCCTTGCCTACGGACACAATCGTAATGGCTCGAATTCCGGGTATTTCGCACAAGAAGCCAACGAGCTACACTGAACTATCACGCCTTGTGGATTTAAGTGTCCTGTCAAAAGCTCTAACGTCTGGTAATCCAGGGATCGCAGGTTCGATCCCCCGTCTGACCCTAATAAAATTAACAGTCTTTCAGATGGGACGTTAAACCGAGGTATCGTGTCGGTGCTTTACACCGTGCACGTAAAAGAACCAGAAGAGACTCTGGATTGGGTCTCTGTCTGTATCATTGCACTATCCTCCAAAAATCTAAAATGACTAATCTCTTCAGGAGGCGTCGCTCATATGGGCAACCGGTAGCGACGATAAATAAACGTAAAACACACACACTAAAGTCTGTTACGCCTGATGAATAAAGCGACAAAATGGCAATACATTTTATATTACACTATGCCTGGCAAAACTTACAAACTATCCATAAGCATGTTTTCCTTTTACAATCAAAACCATACTTCATATTACTATGGTAGTCGAATATAACTAAATCTAATAATATGCAACGTAATCCTCACTGAGGGCAACACTATAACCAGCTACAGTAACCCACGTATACAAGTATCGTGACACTGATAAATTATACAACTATTTCTTCACTCCCAAACTTCATTAATTCACGATCACAATTAGTATAGGCCATAACATAAAATTATTGTCAGAATGAAATCTAAATCTATATGAAAGTTTAGATACTCAGCACATGTTTTATTTGTTTTTTTTTAACTGTTTGAAAAGATTGAAAATGCATAATAACAAGATAAGCATTAGGTTTATACAAATTTATTTTAGCTCGATTGCGAAACAAGTTATTACAACTTACATTAATCACTATCGATACCTCATTCCTGATGGAATCCATCGCCACGAGGGTGAGAGAAGAGGCAATGTGGAATTTAAATGCCTTGCCTAAGGGCACACTTGTAATGGCTACAGCGAGGCTCGAACTCCGGACCTTTCGTATCTGAAGCGAACGCCAATTCACTGCGCTATCACGACTTAGATAAACATTAGTCTTGCGATCGACAAGCAGATCCAATACAGTAAACATTTATGCGAAGATATTTTAAAGCAGCCAATCGATTTCGAGCATATGAAACGGACACGAAATCGTGCAATCATGTCTGGCTTTTGAAGAAGAAATGCGACCATGACCTTATCTTTATGGACCTGGGTTTTGCACGCGAGACATTGATTCAAATTGGTGAACATTCATTTCAAGTCATTTAAAGTATGGGAAACTGTGATAGCGACGAAATGATCCGAGTTCGAGCCCCGCTGTAGCCATTACAAGTGTGCCCTTAGGCAAGGCATTTAAATTCCACATTGCCTCTTCTCTCTCCCTCGTGGCGATGCATTCCATCTGGAATAAGGTCTCGAGAGTGATTAATAGAAGTTGTAAGAACTTGTTTTGCAATCGAGCTAAAATAAATTGTGCATAAGAGCACACTCGTAATGGCTACAGCTGGGAGCGAACTCGGGGCTTTCGCACTTCCACAATACAAGTTTCATTAAGACCGTATCATAATAATTTAAAGGAATTATTGTTATCACATATTGACCTGTCCCATTTAGAGGTCACAGGAATATTCATAAGGCACAGCATATTGATGAAAACAAGTAACTGTCGACTATAGGCAACATTAAATATCTTCCACTCAGTTTTACATAAAACCATTGTCCATAATCTTATTATACTATCTATCTATCTTCCGCTAATGTCGAACACCTCGCGGGGATGTAGACATGTTGCGCGTCAAAAACCGCAAAGAAGTTAAAAGTATGAGTAGTTAAAAGTATAATTTAAGAAGGTAATGAAAATAAGTTGTGGTAAAAGTTTAAAAGCAGCTGCGCAGAACAACTAGGGACTGGCATGATCAATATGGCAAACTGCCGTATTGAATTGCTCTATGGTAGGGAGATGGACAATGTCAGGAGGGAGGTGGTTCCAATGGTAGATTGTTCTTGGAAAAAAGGAAAACTTGTAGTAGTCTGTAGTTGCTGTAATTAACCTATAGCTTAAGGAATGGCAATGGCGAGCAGGACGGGAGAGGGGAACTAGGTAATTTTCAATGGGAATAGCAACAAGATCATTATGAATTTTATACATAAGGGATAACCTATTGTCAATACGCCGTTGATCTAGTCTGTGTAGATGTAGGGAATGTAGCATGTCTGTAACACTGGAGTAGGTCTAGGTACAAAGTAAATGATACGTCTTTGCTTAACCGTTGTAGTTTCTGATTTGTAATATATAATGTGTGTGTGTTTTACGTTTATTTATCGTCGCTACCGGTTGTCCACATGAGCGACGCCTCCTGAAGAGATTACTCATTTTAGATATGTGGAGGATAGTGCAATGATACAGACAGAGACACATTGCAGGGTCTCCTCTGGTTCCTTTACGTGCACAGTGTAAAGCACCGACACTAGACCTCGGTTTAACGTCCCATCTGAAAGACTGTTAATTGTATTAGGGTCAGACGGGGGATCGAACCTGCGATCCCTGGATTATCAGTCCAGCGTGTTACCACTGGACAATAGATCCGTATAAGCGTAAAACACACACACATACATTGTTTTAATCAATCTGTCATATTCAAGCTGGGGTCTAGTATACCTGTATCATTCTTTGTATAGGATATAAACCGAAAACTATCCAATATGTAAAATATTGCACTGTATGAGGAACGTAGCGCCGAAGACAGTACCAATATTTTACATATTGGATCCGTTTGAGGTCAATATCTTACTTAAAACACATACTTATACAACAAGATGCTACTAACTAAAATTGTTAAATTCGTACATTTACACATATTATTTAATATAATATTAATAATAATGGACTGCAAGTATGACGTCACGACAGTGTTTTAACCCATTCAACCCCAAGTAACTAACGTGGACTGGTGCATGCTATTATTAGACCAATAAATTAATAAGAAAATTACCTTTGGACGAGTTCATTTATCAAAATGGGTAATTTTTATCTAAAAATAATAATAATTATTACTGACAAAAAGTGCAGATGCTGATGAGACGGCTCGTCACGAGCCGGCTCATCTGGATCTACACTTTTTGCAAGTCTATTTAGAGGCCTGTCGTGTTGAAAGGGTTAATGTTTGTTATAGGGGCTTATGTAGCACCCACAGCTTAGGTTATAATGCAACTCTCCTTATTGGTGGAGGAAGAGGAAGACAACGGGTACCACTATGGGCAGTTTTTAGGGCACGGATGAACACCCAGTTATAACCACCGACCTTCCACACATCAGCTGAATAGCTTCCTCACATGAAATAATTCGATACCCCAAGAAGGATTGGACCCTACAGTGGTGAGGGGCAAGTGATTTGACGTCAAAGACCGTAACCACTCGACCACTACTGCACCTACTGGCAACCAGCCAAGGGAACTTTAAGCTTCCGATTAAATCCATTTTCGTTTGTATAACTATAAAATAGATATGTACTGTACATAATGAACGAATACATATGTTTAAACCAAGGGTCTCCGCCTCCGTGGTCGAGTGGTTAAGGTCGCTGACTTGTATACCACTGTAACCTATCATCACTGATGGTCACGGGTTCGAGCCCCGCTCAGGCCGTGTCTCATTTATATGAAAAAGTTGGCAGTTTCTTACGGAGGTTGGTGCACCCAAGTACTGGTTAACCGCTGGAGCCTGCCCAGGAAAGGTGTTGTTAAGTAAACTGCCCGCCGGCGATATAGCCCAAAATGGTGCTGATGCAGGCGTAAAACCCGAAATATAACATAACATAACATTAAACCAAGGGAACTACAGAAAGTGGCTGCTTAGCACAGGTGGCTGCATAATAGAGGTCAAATTTATAATAAAACATATTAGGAATCTGGCTGCTTAATACAGGTTGGCTGCTCAATACAGGTGACCACTAACACAGGTTACACTGTATTGACATGTTTCTATGTATGTAAATAATGTGTAATCCACAAAAATAGAAGCACATTTTGTATGCATAGACAGACACTTAACCCTAACCATTCTCTGAATGGCAGACCAGGTGAGGCCACACCAATTACATGTTGGTTAACGCACCTTGCTCTGAAGGTTATAAAACTCAAATCTCAAACTGAAGTCCGCTGGACTGGTAATCCAGGGATTGCAGGTTCGATCCCACGTCTGACCCTAATAAAATCAACAGTCTTTCAGATGGGACATTAAACCGAGGTCTCGTGTCGGTGCTTTACACCGTGCACGTAAAAGAACAAGAAAATACTCTGTAATGGATCTCTGTCTGTATCATGCACTATCCTCCAAAAATCTAAAATGACTAATATCTTCAGTTGGGGTCGCTCATATGGGCAACCGGTTGCGACGACACACACAAACGCACACGCACACACGCACGCGTGCGCGCGCACGCACGCACGCACGCACGCACGCAAACTCAAGCTTTCTGAATTAGATGAGCTTGGTGATTTCAGAGAAAATTGGGCAGTGTTTTATCTTGCAACACTGAGCTGTTGACGCCTCCTGTACCACTGTTTGCAATCGGCCCCAAAAGCTAATTCCCCCAACACCAAAACGAGGCTACGAACCGAGGTCACATATAAAAAACTCAAGTTTTCCGATTGGTTTAGCTTGGTGCAAATCTCAGAATCAACCAATAATATCACTTGACTTTGAGGAAAGATTTATAACCTAGGAGGTAAGTGCCCGCTACAATAAACCTTTACTGTCCTATGTCAAGGGCCATAACTGTCAAATCGCTTTCGATTCAAGTACGTCATTAATTAAGTCACGTGCTAATAGGCCTATTAATAGCATTAATGCGAGTCAATAATTACACGGACAATCCCCCAAGTTTCCCCAGGCGTTGATATGATAAGAAACTCAATACGGCCCAATTAATAGTATCGGTGTTAAAATATATTTATTTGACTGACCATGCAAAATATATCGACGCCTGTTCACAGGCTAGAGTCAACGGAACGATACATAGTTTTAAAAAGTACAATATATAAATCGCTCTTAGTTCAATTACGCTGAATCGACTCATTACCATCTAAACGTAATATTTAAAATCCGCCATCTCGTCGATATAACACAGAAACGGGAAATTATATGTTTGCAATGTAAATGAGTCTACGGGAGCATTCGTGTATATTCGGAAATGGTCGTGTATAATCGGGCCTGTTTGGCGATTTCCGATAGAATTCCATTTCTATATTCAGCGATATTATCATTTATGAGGGTGTAGATTTGAAGAACGACAACTCTTCTCTACGTTTATTTATCGTCACTACCGGTTGCCCATATGAGCGACGCCTCCTGAAGAGATTAGTCATTTTAGATTTTGGAGGATAGTGCATGATACAGACTGAGACCCATTCCAGAGTCTCCTCTGGTTCTTTTACGTGCACGGTGTAAAGCACCGACACAAGACCTCGGTTTAACATCCCATCTGAAATACTGTTAATTTTATTAGGATCAGACAGGGGGGATCGAACCTGCGATCCCTGGATTACCAGTACAGCGTGTTACCACTGGACTACAGATCCGTCTGTAAGTATATAGCTATTAAAACGTCACGATAGTGATTATTCATCATTTAATTTTGAAAGACACGTTTCCAGTATTGTAGAGAAGGATGATCATTGTATGTATGTACACACACATGTACCACATGTCCGATTAGCGCAGTGGTTAGCATGCTCGCTTCTCACCAATTCAATCCAGGTTCGATCCTCGGACCGGGAAGTATGTGAGATGGTACGGTGGTCGCCAGATCGGACAGGTGGGTTTTCTCCGGGTGTTTCCTCCATGAACGACCACATATACGCTTTCAGCCGTGCCAACGAGAGTGATTAATATAAGTTGTTAAATCTTGCTTCGAATCAAATCAAATCAAATCAAATTTATTCACTCAGTGCATCATACATGATACAAGCATGAGGTATATAATATTATATAGTAATACGGTGTTAAACAGCGCGCAATTGTTGTAAAATAAATAAAGTTTAAAAAAAGTAAATTTAAAACTTTTAAAAAACATATGTATCACAAGTTGACAATAGAACCATATCATCCATTTGATTGAAGAAAGGCATGAATTCCATTGTCACCTCTGACGATCAATCAAACTATAGAAGGGGAACCATAATTTCCCTACCAATGTCCCAATAATTATGAGCAATGAAACTAGCGTTGAAAGCAGTATTTATACCGTCACAATTTCCAGGCATTTAGAAAGATGGAACTTATCTGTAATTTATTGGGGTTCGTTACACCCATTAACCTTTAACCTGCTGAATAAATCCAACGGAATGTGTAAACAACTATCTTAAACTATCCATCTAATAACAACGTCTTTATTACTTTGATATGGATTTGAACATTTAACCCTTTCAACACTACAGGCCTCTAAACAGACTTACAAAAAGTGTAGATCCTGATGAGCCGGCTCATCAGGATCTGCACTTTTTGCCAGTAATAATTATTACTATTTTTAGATAAAATTATCCATTTTGATTCCGACGGAATGTGTAAACAACTATCTTAACCCATTTCATTCTGGATACATTTAAAGGCTTTTGCAAACAACATAGATCCAGATCTGCCGCAGCGTGACGCTGTGTGCTGATCAGGATCTATGTTGTTTGCTACATAGCCAAGTGTGTTAGCAAGATCATCTGAATAGCAAACAGCATAGAGCCTGATCAGACGGCATGTTCCGTGGCGGTTGATCTGGCTCTATGTTCTTTGCAAATACAGTTTGAACGGTATCCCGAATGAAATGGGTTAAACTATCCATATAATAACAACGTCTTTATTACTTTGATATGAATTTGAACATTTAATAACCGATGTCATGCTCTCCGTTATCCATTTATCAGGAATAAATCCCAATTACAGAAATAGATACACGAACACGATTGAAATATTACCACGGAAATACAAACATCTGTTTTCTGTCAAATTTGACACACTGATACTCTACAGGAAGTAAACAAGCTAGCACCGAGTGCGCAGGAGTTATTTTCCAAAGAACTAGTTATGATATGGCCTATTGTGGTTTGATACGGGCTCGTGACCGTATCAAACAAGCAAACGTAATATAACACTGGAAACAAGAGCGTATAACCCTGGGTGGTAGACAGTATTGTTGTAGACAGTATTGTGGTAGACAAATATTGGCATAAACTACGCTAAAATTCATATCATATTCAAATTGCTTACTCTCTACGTATTAAAATAATAACCAATTGATCACAGACTTACTTTCAGTATTTAATTAAAGCACTTGTGGCGATATTAGTTTCTCATACACATCTGCTCTAACAATAAAGGCCCACGCCAATTTGTTTATTGATTCATAAAGTCTCGGAACTTGCATTGAGATTTTGACACTATTATAATTATTATGTATGTTTTTACGTTTATTTATCGTCGCTACCGGTTGCCCATATGAGCGACACCTCCTGAAGAGATTAGTAATTTTAGATTTTTGGAGGATAGTGCAATGATACAGACAGAGACCCATTCCAGAGTTCCAGAGTGTCCTCTGGTTCTTTTACGTGCACAATGTAAAGCACCAACACGAGACCTCGGTTTAACGTCCCATCTGAAAGACTGTTAATTTTATTAGGGTCAGACGGGTGAGCGAACCTGCGATTCCTTGATTACCATTCCAGCGTGTTAACCACTGGACTACAGATCCGTCTGTCTTTCAAATATAGCATGGCTGTGACAATTACAATTATAATGAAATTCCAAGACCTACTTTTGTATTTCAGAGAAAAACAAGTGAATGAATAATACCATGAAATACAAAGCCCCATATCGAATGGCAGCAATAAACTGGTATGTGTATACCTGAACACAAAGAACACAAAGAAGGGGGTGGGGTGGTCATGATACTTTAATATCCTAGTGTGACCTTGACCTTTGGAGGTAGGGACCAGGGTCTTGTACTCTACACGTCGTCTTCATCCGAAGAACATTTGTGGCAAATTATTTCACTCTCCACTCGTGCATGACAAACTTAAAGATAGGGCACGATACATTATACCAATATTTTGACATTTAACCTCTAAGTATGACCTTGACCTCTGAGGTAGGGTCACAAGTCATCTTCATGTGGCGAACATTTGTGCGCAGTTATTTGAAATTCCTCCCATGCATGACAAAGTGAAAGCCCGGAAAGTAAAAATAACAATATTAACCTCAAATGGTGACCTCCAGCTTTGAGGTATGAACCTGAGTTCTTGACGCGACATATTGTCTTGATGTGGCGAACATGTGTGCAAGATTATTTGAAAATCCACTGATGCATGACAAAGTTACAGCCATGTGCAATGGACGGACGTACATACGGACGAACGGACGGACGAGCACAATCCTATTGCTCAATTATCATCTGCTATTAAGTTATATATTACAGCCATTATTGTAATTACCAGCATGCAAAGAGTTAACACAAACAATGGTCAAAGGTCAGTATTTCCAATATCCTTAAAAAATCCCCCCGCCACCATTTTAGAATAAATTTGGATGACAATCTATTTCTTTTATAATGGTCTATTTGTCTACTTTTATAATGGTCTATTTGTCTACTTTTATAATGGTCTATTTGTCTACTTTTATAATGGTCTATTTGTCTACTTTTATAATGGTCTATTTGTCTACTTTTATAATGGTATATTTCTCTACTTTTATAATGGTATATTTCTCTACTTTTATAATGGTATATTTGTCTACTTTTATAATGGTCTATTTGCCTACTTTTATAATGGTCTATTTGCCTACTTTTATAATGGTCTATTTGTCTACTTTTATAATGGCCTATTTGTCTACTTTTATAATGGTCTATTTGTCTACTTTTATAATGGTCTATTTGTCTACTTTTATAATGGTCTATTTGTCTACTTTTATAATGGTCTATTTGTCTACTTTTATAATGATCTATTTATCTACTTCTATAATGGTCTATTTGTCTACCATTTGTTTTCAAGTGCCACATGCACAACATGCACATGGTACATTGGAACAAGGGCAGGTAGATACTTATTCCTTTGCATGCTAGCCGCAGACAAAATCACTTTTTGCAAACAGCATAGTGCCGTCTGATCAGGCTCTATGCTGTTTGCTATTTGGAAAGTGGATCTAAACCATTTGGCTGAATAGCAAACAACATAGATCCTGATTAGACACGGCGCTACGCCACGGCTAGTCTGGATCTATGTTGTTTGCAAATGTGATTTTATCTACTCAGCATGCAAAGAGTTAGATCAAACTAAATGTTATGTAAAATCTCATAATATAGTAGTTCATTCTATTTTTATGAAATATCAACTCTTTGCATGCTGGGTAAAATAAAGGCTATATATATAAATATAAGTTCAAATAATTGTAGCAGCCGACAATTTTATTAACATGTTTTTCTTGTTTGAAGCTGAAAACTTAGGACAGGCAAAGGGTTAATTAACGTGTCAATTGGCATTAACCAATATACATGTGTAGTTGATATACTTGAATCAAATAGATTTCCAAATGAACCTGATCACAATTGGTGCCGTCGCCGATGACTTGCAGATTGGAATAAAACCAGAGTGTTTATTGTATTGATAATATTGATAATCAAATTTACACATGCTCAATTTTGTCTAAGAATTGTATCTAAGAATTTCCCCCAGAATTAATCATGCTGCTTGCCTAAGGTGTCAACCATTACGAAAACTAGGACATACAATATATGTGCGGAAAGTACTGATGTACTAGATGCATTGGAAATTCACAGCAAGGGCAGGTAGGTACTTAATTAACGTGTCAATTGGCATTAACCAATATAGTCGATATTTTTTAATCTAATCAAATAGATTTCCAAATAAACCAGATGCAATTATGACCAGGAAGAAATAGCTAACATGTTGTGTTTCCAGATTAGACAGACAGACAGACAGACAGACAGACAGACAGACAGACAGACAGACAGACAGACAGACAGACAGACAGACAGACAGACAGACAGACAGACAGACAGACAGACAGACAGACAGACAGACAGACAGACAGACAGAGACAGACAGACAGACAGACAGACAGACAGGACCAGACAGACAGACAGACAGGACAGACAGACAGACAGACAGACAGACACAGACAGACAGACAGACAGACAGACAGACAGACAGACAGACAGACAGACAGACAGACAGACAGAGACAGACAGACAGACAGACAGACAGACAGACAGACAGACAGACAGACAGACAGACAGACAGACAGACAGACAGACAGACAGACAGACAGACAGACAGACAGACAGACAGACAGACAGACAGACAGACAGACAAGACAGACAAGACAGACAAGACAGACAGACAGACAGACAGACAGACAGACAGACAGACAGACAGACAGACAGACAGACAGACAGACAGACAGACAGACAGACAGACAGACAGACAGACAGACAGACAGACAGACAGACAGACAGATTCTTTATTTCACTCGGGTACATTTAGTGTACAACATGAGGATATATAACGTAATACGTTTAAACAGATACATAATGGTCCCGATACACAAGATGGTAAACAAAATTGTCATGTAGTATTCCAACGTGGGGGAAAGATAGCGCTTCAACTAGAAATGTGTCTCAAGCTACGTTCCTGCAATGAAAATATGTAGCCGAATATCACAATATTTCTTCACCATAAAAATAGCTCCATTTTGTAATTTATTATAGCATATGAATGGTGTCTAAAAACGGGAGTTGTATGTTCCCTGTTCAGAGAGTGCCGCAGAATTATTTTCTGTGCTTCTGCAATAGCAAATATTTTATCTTGGGGATGATATATGGACATAACTTAATTTGGATTAGTAGATAGACCTGGACTAGGTCATGCTTTTATGAAGGTCTGTCCGCCCGAAGGCGGCGCTATAAGTGAGGGACCAAAGGTCGCTCATACATTGAGGTTTGACCACTCACGTTTTAAAGGTGTTTATTTAAAAAGTTTAAACAGGATAAATTGTGATGAAGGCAGCTGTTTAGTTGTCTAAAATTGGTGAATTTTGGTTGCAGTCAACGAAAAAAATGAAAGCAGTGAGATTGTGCTTCCAGTTGTTACTAGTGGAGGAAGATCCGGGGGTGGCTCTCTGAGCAGCACTTCGGAAACGGACGGACACCTGAGAAGAACCACTGATCCTCTGCAATCCAACTGCATAGCTTCCTCACATGAATGAAAAATCAACACCCCCAGTGGGATTTGAACGTACATTTGAAGTGAACGACCGTGACCATTCAACCACAGAGGCCCTCTCGGAGTACTATATCTTCGATCGCTACACAAGGCTAGGCTTTCTATGAATATGCATACAGTGAATGGACTGTGCTTACCGGTTTTATGCCAATGAAATGACAGCCACCCCCTTTTTGTGTAGTTGTACATTACAGTTAACCCGTAATCTGCCAATCAGAACAAAAGTCGCGTTTGCAAACAGCATAGAGCTAGATCAGACGGAATAGAGCATTTGACTTATAACCGGCAAAACCATGAACAAACAGCCTCTCAATATATCCGCGTGATCTAGAAATGTTGTTTTATTCTCACCTTCAGCAATAAATTGTAACCATTGTTTTCCAAAACTGTTGTTCGGAGTGCTTCAGTTTTGTGTTTTTTGGAAAAAATGTTAGGCCTGTCTTGCTATGGTTATTTACAGCCAGAATCAACCCGATATTAATTTACAGAATGATATTGTCAATCAGTTCTTGTAGAAAGCTGTAACCATGGCGACTTGGCTGTTTATTAAATAAATATTCCATTTGTTGAAAGACACAATTCATCATCTATTTTCATTGACAGATAAAACAATGTGAACCAATCTGTCTTCGGATCATGGCATACATAACCCGTCTCATTGTCTGCTTACTACATACTTATTATTAATTATTCAACAAAAGACAATTATTTGTAGTCAATTGTGACAGACTTCAACATAAATCTTATAAACGATCCTCTTGCAAGTGTCCACATTAATTGGTTTTAAAATGTATAATGTTTATGTCAGTCTGCTCTATTTATATAGATCATGATATTGTGCAGGGAACTTGACTCTATATGAATAAATCACGTCCAGTACCCAACTCCATCGCATGCATTATGAGTAGCGTTATAGTTATGTTTTATTTTCCATTTATTGCCTATCAATCATGTTCTGGTCATTATTGGGAGGTCAGTCTGTTGTGGCGGAGAGTGGACCACCCGCATTTCCTGGGTTAGAACCAGTACTCAACTATCCAAACTTCCGTAAACGACTGACAACTTTCTCACATATCACCATTTATCACTTGTCCCCGACAGGGAGCGAAAGTCGCAAAGTTGACACGGGCCATGTGTGTGTGTGTTTTACGTTTATTTATCGTCGCTACCGGTTGCCCATATGAGCGACGCCTCCTGAAGAGATTAGTTATTTTAGATTTTCGAGGATAGTGCAATGATACAGACAGAGACCCATTCCAGAGTCTCCTCTGGTTCTTTTACGTGCACGGTGCAAAGCACCGACACGAGACCTCGGTTTAACGTCCCATCTGAAAGACTGTTAATTGTATTAGGGTCAGACGGGGATTCGAACCTGCGATCCCTGGATTACCAGTCCAGTGTTTTACCACTGGGCTACAGTCACGGGCCTCAAATACGCATGGTTATATAAGAAGAGATTGCTGGAAACTGGATTTCCGATCATAGCGCCATCTATTTACACCCACTTTTATGAGGGTGTAGATTTGAAGAACGACAACTCTTCTCTATAAGATAATATTGCTAAATATAGAAACGGAATTCTATCGGAAATCGCCGAACAGCTCCCGTAGACTCATTTACATCGCAAACATATAATTTCCCGTTTCTGTGCTATATCGACGAGATGACGGATTTTAAATATTACATTTTTTAGATGGTAAGGGATCGATTCGACGTAATTGAACTAAGGACGACTTAAATATTGAGTAAATATGTCAAATCAGACACACCGTACTTTTAAAAACTATTTATCGTTACGTTGACCTGTAAACAATGGCGGCCAATTATAAAGTTTTATCAACATTGCAGTGCCTCGCTTTCGATTCAAGTACGTCATTAATTAAGGCACGTGTTAATAGGTCTATTAATAGGATTAATGCGAGTCAATAATTACACGGACAATCCCCCACTTTTCCCCAGGCGTTGATATGATCAGATACTCAATACTGCCCAATTAATAGTCTCGGTGTTAAAAAATATATTTATTTGACTGACCAGGCAAAATATATCGACGCCTGTTCCCAGGCTACCTATATAGCAGAAGTGAGTGCCTGGCTGTCCATTGGAAGTCATGATAGCGCAGTGGTATCGAGTTTGCTTCAGGTGCGAAATGCCCGGAGTTTGAGCACCGCTGGAGCAGTTAAGCAAGGCCCTTAGGCAAGGCAGTTTAATTCCATGTTGCCTATTCTCTCGTCCTTGTGGCGATGGTTTCCGTCAGAAATGAGGTCTCGAGAGTGATTAATATAAGTTGTAACAACTTGTTTCGCAATCGAGCTAACATAAATTTGTATAAACTACTATATCAAATACATGGCCTGAGAGAGGTGCCAGCACCCTGAAGACTGGCCCGAGAGAGGTGCCAGTACCCTGAAGGCTGACCCGAGAGAAGTGCCAGTACCCTGAAGGCTGGCCCGAGAGAGGTGCCAGTACCCTGAAGGCTGGCCCGAGAGAGGTGCCAGTACCCTGAAGGCTGGCACGAGAGAGGTGCCAGTATCCGAAAGGCTGGCCCGCGAGAGGTGCCAGTACCCTGAAGGCTGGCCAGAGAGAGATGTCAGTACCCTGAAGGCTGGCCAGAGAGAGAGGTGCCAGTACCCTGAAGGCTGGCCCGAGAGATGTGCCAGTTCCCTGAAGGCTAGCCCGAGAGAGGTGCCAGTACACTGAAGGCTGGCCCGAGAGAGGTGCCAGTACCCTGAAGACTGGCCCCATGAGAGGTGCCAGTACCCTGAAGGCTGGCCCGAGAGAGGTGCTAGTACCCTGAAGGCTGGCCCGAGAGAGGTGCCAGTACCCTGAAGGCTGGCCCGAGAGAGGTGCCAGTACCCTGAAGGCTGGCCCGAGAGAGGTGCCAGTACCCTGAATGCTGGCCCGAGAGAAGTGCCAGTACCCTGAAGGCTGGCCCGAGAGAGGTGCCAGTACCATGAAGGCTGGCCTGAGAGAGGTGCCAGCACCCTGAAGACTGGCCCGAGAGAGGTGCCAGTACCCTGAAGGCTGACCCGAGAGAGGTACCATTACACTGAATGCTGGCCCGAGAGAGGTGCCAGTACCTTGAAGGTTGGCCCGAGAGAGGTGCCAGTACCATGAAGGTTGGCTCGAGAGAGGTACCAGTACCTTGAAGGCTGGCCCGAGAGAGGTGCCAGTACCCTGAATGCTGGCCCAAGAGAGGTGCCAGTACCCTGAACGCTGGCCCAAGAGAGGTGCCAGTACCCTGAACGCTTTGAATACGATGCTGCACAACAGGTTGAGCACACCCATGTTTGAGTCCCCGCTTCACATTTGCATTAATGCTCCTGCAGCATCATCCAATGAAGGCAAGCAACTAGTGAAGACAGCTGTGAAGTCATGGCTTGACAAAAATTAATGTCCAGACATACACCTCTGAAGATGCGACAATCTGGACCAACCACTGCCCACATCAGTGCCCAACCTGTCGATGTCACACACGGCGGATGTCGGCGAAGATGGGATCAGTGCCGCTGTAGACATTGCTCTGAAGAAGTTCAAGCCTTGGTGTGTACACTGGTAATTCTTCAGACGACTTCTAAATGTTCAATCAACAAACCTTTACTAGTTACAGTATACTGTATACATGCATATATGATACTGAATCACTCAAAAAGGTCCGGAGTTCGAACCCCGCTGGACCCATTACGATTGTGCCCGTATGCAAGGCATTTAAATTCCACATTGCCTCTTCTCTCTCCTTCATGGCAATGGATTCCATCAGGAATGAGGTCTCGAGAGTGATTAATATAAGTTGAATGAACTTGATTCGCAATCGAGCTAAAATAAATTGATATACACTAATCACTCAAAAACCTTTACTCAGACTAAGAAAAAAAGAGACAATTTCTGAAACAAAAATGTGTTCAGACACCAGGATTCATTATTTGTATGTATGTATGTTCCATTAATATCAAACCCCTTGCGGGAACCTATACATGTTTTCCTGGGCATGATTAGCCGACCATAGTGGTTAACCAGTTCTAAGCATTGTATGTGAGGTGCCTTGCTCAATGACACTACATACGTGGTCTGACTGAGTATCGAACCCGGACCGTTCGATTCCAAATCCGATGCTCTACCATTGGACCAACTTCATTATTTTCAGACCCAAACTAGCAGGTTTGGTGCTCAGAGTACGATCTCTTCTTAGTGACAACCCTGAGGTAATGCACCCTTAAACTGATCCATAACCCACAGATAACTATCAACTTCCTGTCAAAAACACAGTTAACTATTAAAAAATAAAATTGTTTGGCAATATTAAACTGAGACATTTGCATATGTGAACTTACTTCGTTAATAATCGGATTTCCGAAGTAAAATATCAACTTTCGATTATGGTACACTTACGTAATTGATTCAAATATTAACGGTAAAAACCTAATGTATGTCCTGGTCGTAGTTCACGGAAACTTACGAAGGCTTTGGCGGAGATTAATGAGTCTCAGTTTAATGTTGCCAAGTAATACAATGTAACAACCAATATTCAGTACCTTTATTGATGAATCACATGCCAATAGTTTCGTGATACAAATTAGATCATGGAGATTAATCTAGGACACAAATGCAAACTAATGACATCTAAATGGAACCAAGTACATGCTTTCGAGTCTGCTGCATTTGAGTATAATTTTAACTGATCGATGCGAATATCGCTAGAAAATCTTGGAATTCAAATATCTCATCATTGGGAATATATTATGAACTCCACTGTAACGCAATCAAAAGTTTCACCAAAACAATAACGCGATCAAAGGTTTCATCAAAGCAATAACGCAATTAAAAGTGTCATCAAAACAATAACGCAATCAAAAGTGTCATCAAAACAATAACGCAATCAAGTTTCATCAAAACAATAACGCAATCAAGTTTCATCAAAACAATAACGCAATTAAAAGTTCCATTAAAACAATAACGCAATCAAAAGTTTCATCAAAACAATAACGCAATTAAAAGTTTCACCAAAACAATAACGCAATTAAAAGTTTCATCAAAACAATAACGCAATTAAAAGTTTCATCAAAACAATAACGCAATTAAAAGTTTCATCAAAACAATAACGCAATTAAAAGTTTCATCAAAACAATAACGCAATTAAAAGTTTCATCAAAACAATAACGCAATCAAAAGTTTCATCAATACAATAACGCAATTAAACGTTTATACAATAACGCAATTAAACGTTTATACAATAACGCAATCAAAAGTTTCATTAATACAATAACGCAATCAAAAGTTTCATCAATACAATAACGCAATTAAAAGTTGCATCAAAACAATAACGCAATCAAAAGTTTCATCAAAACAATAACGCAATCAAAAGTTTCATCAAAACAATAACGCAATCAAAAGTTTCATTAATACAATAACGCAATCAAAAGTTTCATTAAAACAATAACGCAATCAAAAGTTGCATCAAAACAATAACGTAATCAAAAGTTTCATTAATACAATAACGCAATCAAAAGTTTCATCAATACAATAACACAATTAAAAGTTTCATCAAAACAATAACGCAATCAAAAGTTTCATCAAAACAATAACGCAATCAAAAGTTTCATCAATACAATAACGTAATCAAAAGTTTCATCAAAACAATAACGCTATCAAAAGTTTCATCAAAACAATAACGCAATCAAGTTTCATCAAAACAATAACGCAATTAAAAGTTCCATTAAAACAATAACGCAATCAAAAGTTTCATCTAAACAATAACGTAATCAAAAGATTCATCAAAACAATAACGCAATTAAAAGTTTCACCAAAACAATAACGCAATTAAAAGTTTCATCAAAACAATAACGCAATTAAAAGTTTCATCAAAACAATAACGCAATTAAAAGTTTCATCAAAACAATAACGCAATTAAAAGTTTCATCAAAACAATAACGCAATTAAAAGTTTCATCAAAACAATAACGCAATTAAAAGTTTCATCAAAACAATAACGCAATCAAAAGTTTCATCAATACAATAACGCAATTAAACGTTTATACAATAACGCAATTAAACGTTTATACAATAACGCAATCAAAAGTTTCATTAATACAATAACGCAATCAAAAGTTTCATCAATACAATAACGCAATTAAAAGTTGCATCAAAACAATAACGCAATCAAAAGTTTCATCAAAACAATAACGCAATCAAAAGTTTCATCAAAACAATAACGCAATCAAAAGTTTCATCAATACAATAACGCAATCAAAAGTTTCATTAATACAATAACGCAATCAAAAGTTTCATCAATACAATAACACAATTAAAAGTTTCATCAAAACAATAACGCAATCAAAAGTTTCATCAAAACAATAACGCAATCAAAAGTTTCATCAATACAATAACGTAATCAAAAGTTTCATCAAAACAATAACGCAATCAAAAGTTTCATCAAAACAATAACGCAATCAAGTTTCATCAAAACAATAACGCAATTAAAAGTTCCATTAAAACAATAACGCAATCAAAAGTTTCATCTAAACAATAACGTAATCAAAAGTTTCATCAAAACAATAACGCAATTAAAAGTTTCACCAAAACAATAACGCAATTAAAAGTTTCATCAAAACAATAACGCAATTAAAAGTTTCATCAAAACAATAACGCAATTAAAAGTTTCATCAAAACAATAACGCAATTAAAAGTTTCATCAAAACAATAACGCAATCAAAAGTTTCATCAATACAATAACGCAATTAAACGTTTATACAATAACGCAATTAAAAGTTTCATCAATACAATAACGTAATCAAAAGTTTCATCAAAACAATAACGCAATCAAAAGTTTCATCAAAACAATAACGCAATCAAAAGTTTCATCAATACAATAACGTAATCAAAAGTTTCATCAAAACAATAACGCAATCAAAAGTTTCATCAAAACAATAACGCAATCAAAAGTTTCATCAATACAATAACGTAATCAAAAGTTTCATCAAAACAATAACGCAATCAAAAGTTTCATCAAAACAATAACGCAATCAAAAGTTTCATCAATACAATAACGTAATCAAAAGTTTCATCAAAACAATAACGCAATCAAAAGTTTCATCAAAACAATAACGCAATCAAAAGTTTCATCAATACAATAACGTAATCAAAAGTTTCATCAAAACAATAACGCAATCAAAAGTTTCATCAAAACAATAACGCAATCAAAAGTTTCATCAATACAATAACGTAATCAAAAGTTTCATCAAAACAATAACGCAATCAAAAGTTTCATCAAAACAATAACGCAATCAAAAGTTTCATTAATACAATAACGCAATCAAAAGTTTCATTAATACAATAACGTAATCAAAAGTTTCATTAAAACAATAACGCAATCAAAAGTTTCATCAATACAATAACGTAATCAAAAGTTTCATCAATACAATAACGCAATTAAAAGTTTCATCAAAACAATAACGCAATCAAAAGTTTCATTAATACAATAACGCAATCAAAAGTTTCATTAAAACAATAACGCAATCAAAAGTTTCATCAATACAATAACGCAATCAAAAGTTTCATTAAAACAATAACGCAATCAAAAGTTTCATTAAAACAATAACGCAATTAAAAGTTTCATCAATACAATAACGCAATTAAAAGTTTCATCAAAACAATAACGCAATCAAAAGTTTCATTAAAACAATAACGCAATCAAAAGTTTCATTAAAACAATAACGCAATCAAAAGTTTCATTAATACAATAACGCAATCAAAAGTTTCATTAATACAATAACGCAATCAAAAGTTTCATTAATACAATAACGCAATCAAAAGTTTCATTAATACAATAACGCAATCAAAAGTTTCATTAATACAATAACGCAATCAAAAGTTTCATTAATACAATAACGCAATCAAAAGTTTCATCAATACAATAACGCAATCAAAAGTTTCATCAAAACAATAACGCAATCAAAAGTTTCATCAAAACAATAACGCAATTAAAAGTTTCATTAAAACAATAACGCAATTAAACGTTTCATCAATACAATAACGCAATCAAAAGTTTCATCAATACAATAACGCAATTAAACGTTTCATCAATACAATAACGCAATTAAAAGTTTCATCAAAACAATAACGCAATCAAAAGTTTCATTAAAACAATAACGCAATCAAAAGTTTCATTAAAACAATAACGCAATCAAAAGTTTCATTAAAACAATAACGCAATCAAAAGTTTCATTAATACAATAACGCAATCAAAAGTTTCATTAATACAATAACGCAATCAAAAGTTTCATTAATACAATAACGCAATCAAAAGTTTCATTAATACAATAACGCAATCAAAAGTTTCATTAATACAATAACGCAATCAAAAGTTTCATTAATACAATAACGCAATCAAGTTGCATCAAAACAATAACACAATCAAAAGTTTCATTAATACAATAACGCAATCAAAAGTTTCATTAATACAATAACGCAATCAAAAGTTTCATTAAAACAATAACGTAATCAAGTTGCATCAAAACAATAACACAATCAAAAGTTTCATTAAAACAATAACGCAATTAAAAGTTTCATCTAAACAATAACGCAATCAAAAGTTTCATCAATACAATAACGTAATCAAAAGGTTCATCAAAACAATAACGCAATCAAAAGTTACATCAAAACAGTATAAATTTGTATAAACTGATGCTCTATCTAAAACATGATACATTATGTATGTTGTATAAACTATTAACCCAGCAGAGGGGCACTGCATTATTGCAGTAAATTCTCAGCAAATATCTCAGCTTGGCTTCAAAATCAGAACAGACATTCTACGAGGTTTGTCAATAAGGCTGTTGGTTATAATTGCTCATCTGTATTTATTCCACATACCAAGTGCCCCGGTGGGGGAACCAGTCACGCAATTCAGCAGCAGACAATCTATGGGTAGGTGCTCCGCCGGCTCGTTCTTGCTATCAGATTGATTTAACAGCGAAAGTGATCCGCAGTTTCGTTACACGGGCTATATGATGCTGCTGGAGGAAATGAGACAATTCCCTAAAGTGCTGTGATGGCGAATGGCTGACAATGCCTCGATATGGCCGACAGGTTAATTTCTCACATAAAATATAAGAATATAGTTTTTGCCGAGTTGTGTATAATTGGGAAACATTTTTATTTGATTTGATCACAAATTATTTTGTAGGTCACAATTAAGTCACCTAATGAAGTGTCGTCTGCTACAATCATTTGAACTATTTATAGCATTTATTTTACCCAGCATGCAAATAGTTAATGGTAATGGAGGGAACGCGGGATAAAGAATAGTGTGATGCCAATAAAGTAGATATTACAGTATCTGGACAGCACTACACCGGGTCATAATGCCCATAGTTCATAGAAACATAATTACCTGGACACACCGGACAGCACTACACCGGGTCATAATACACATAGTTCATAGAAACATAATTACCTGGACACACCGGACAGCACTACACCGGGTCATAATACCCATAGTTCATAAAAACATAATTACCTGGACACACCGGACAGCACTACACCGGGTCATAATACCCATAGTTCATAGAAACATAAGTACATGGACACACCAGCCAGCACTACACCGGGTCATAATACACATAGTTTATACAAATTTATTTTAGCTCTTATAACTTATACTAATCACTCTCGAGACCTCATTCCTGATGGAATCCATCGCCACGAGGGAGAGAGAAGAGGCATGTGGAATTAAATGCCTTGCCTAAGGACACAATCGTAACGGCTCCAGCGGGGCTCGAACTCCGGGCCTTTCGCACGTGAAGCGAACGCGCTACCACTGAGCTATCACGACTTCCATAGTTCATAGTTACACAATTACCTGGACACACCAGACAGCACTACACCGGGTTATAATACACATAGTTCATAGAGACATTACATGGATGCACCAGACGGCACTACTCCGGGTCATAATACACATAGTTCATAGAGACATTACCTGGACACACCAGACAGCACTACACCGGGTCATAATACACATAGTTCATAGAAACATTACGTGGATGCACCAGACGGCACTACTCCGGGTCATAATACACATAGTTCATAGAGACATTACATGGATGCACCAGACAGCACTACACCGGTCATAATACCCATAGTTCATAGAGACATTACATGGATGCACCAGACAGCACTACACCGGGTCATAATACCTATAGTTCATAGATACATTACATGGATGCACCAGACAGCACTACACCGGGTCATAATACCCATAGTTCATAGAGACATTACGTGGATGCACCAGACGGCACTACACCGGGTCATAATACCCATAGTTCATAGAGACATTACGTGGATGCACCAGACGGCACTACACCGGGTCATAATACCCATAGTTCATATATACATTACCTGGACACACCGGACGGCACTACACCGGGTCATAATACACATAGTTCATAGTGACATTACGTGGATGCACCAGACGGCACTACACCGGGTCATAATACACATAGTTCATAGAGACATTACATGGATGTACCAGACGGCACTACTCCGGGTCATAATACCCATAGTTCATAGAGACATAATTACCTGGACACACCAGACAGCACTACACCGGGTCATAATACACATAGTTCATAGATACATTACCTGGACACACCGGACGGCACTACACCGGGTCATAATACACATAGTTCATAGAGACATTACCTGGACACACCAGACAGCACTACACCGGGTCATAATACACATAGTTCATAGAGACATTACGTGGATGCACCAGACAGCTATAATCTATAATATCCACATGTCACAATTATAGTATAAATACTAGTATCTCAAAGTAAGAATAATTAACCCATTCAACATCAAATAACTGACATGGACTGGTCTGTGATATGTTTAGACCAATAAATGAATAGGAAAATTACAATTGGACCAGTTCATTTATCAAAATGGGTAATTTTGTCTAAAAACAGTAATATTACTGGGAAAAAGTGCAGATCCTGTTGAGCCATCTCATCTGGATCTACACTTTTTGTAAGCCTATTTAGGTCTGTAGAGTTGAAAGGATTAATTTTAAAACTTTTTAGACAGTTGTTTTGCTATAAATGTTTGTCTGTGCTCGTAAATTACCAGCTGACTTGTCAGAAGTGCATAATTGATTGATTGCTTGGTTACTAATATCATATTCTCGCTAATTTCATCAATAATTCAACATTATTACATTACTGGCTCCGTCCTGGCCAGTCTTCCATTGTACCGCTGGGAAGCATTCAACGCCATTCATATAAGTTATAACAGAACATAATGGAACTCGAGGGTCCAATAAAAACCTGCATCAGTCTGTGATATTATTTTCCATTGTACAGTACTTTAGATATATATATAAAAAAACAATATATTGAAAACTACATGCATTACTGCTACTGTATCGGTATGTGGGTGGGGTAAGGAAATTATGCCTTTGTGTCCATTTATTTGTATGCTTGTTTGTTACACAAAATGTTACAGACAGATGTCCATGATATTTGGATCATGGATGAACCCATTATATTGTGGGGGTGATCCAGATCTGGTTTTATACGTATGTTTACACATTGACTTGGAAAAGCGAAACATAAAGGGAGATAATAATATTACAAAATAGAAAGGGAGATAATAAAATAAACATATATAGTTGTGTTTATGTTTAGATCAATACTATAGGTCCCACAACAAGCTTAAAGACATTGGGTCGGACATAGACTACAGATAGGGTGAACTTACAGCAATACACGGGTTTTACTGTTATATATACCTGTCAATACTAGTAACACATTGAGGTCCAGGCAGGTGAACTTACAGCAATACACGGGTTTTACTGTTATATATACCTGTCAATACTAGTAACACATTGAGGTCCAGCAGGTGAACTTACAGCAATACACGGGGTTTACTGTTATATATACCTGTCAATACTAGTAACACATTGAGGCCCAGGCAGGTGAACTTACAGCAATACACGGGTTTTACTGTTATATATACCTGTCAATACTAGTAACACATTGAGGCCCAGGCAGGTGAACTTACAGCAATACACGGGTTTTACTGTTATATATACCTGTCAATACTAGTAACACATTGAGGTCCAGGCAGGTGAACTTACAGCAATACACGGGTTTTACTGTTATATATTACCTGTCAATACTAGTAACACATTGAGGCCCAGGCAGGTGAACGTACAGCAATACACGGGTTTTACTGTTATATATACCTGTCAACACTAGTAACACATTGAGGCCAGGCCAGGTGGTGACTTACAGCAATACACGGGTTTTACTGTTATATTACCTGTCAATACTAGTAACACATTGAGGTCCAGGCAGGTGAACTTACAGCAATACACGGGGTTTACTGTTATATTACCTGTCAATACTAGTAACACATTGAGGTCCAGGCAGGTGAACTTACAGCAATACACGGGGTTTACTGTTATATATACCTGTCAATACTAGTAACACATTGAGGCCCAGGCAGGTGAACTTACAGCAATACACGGTTTTACTGTATATATACCTGTCAACACTAGTAACACATTGAGGTCCAGGCAGGTGAACTTACAGCAATACACGGGTTTTACTGTTATATATACCTGTCAATACTAGTAACACATTGAGGCCCAGGCAGGTGAACGTACAGCAATACACGGGTTTTACTGTTATATATACCTGTCAACACTAGTAACACATTGAGGCCCAGGCAGGTGAACTTACAGCAATACACGGGTTTTACTGTTATATATACCTGTCAATACTAGTAACACATTGAGGCCTAGGCAGGTGAACTTACAGCAATACACGGGTTTTACTGTTATATATACCTGTCAATACTAGTAACACATTGAGGCCCAGGCAGGTGAACGTACAGCAATACACGGGTTTTACTGTTATATATACCTGTCAACACTAGTAACACATTGAGGTCCAGGCAGGTGAACTTACAGCAATACACGGGTTTTACTGTTATATATACCTGTCAATACTAGTAACACATTGAGGCCCAGGCAGGTGAACTTACAGCAATACACGGTTTTACTGTTATATATACCTGTCAACACTAGTAACACATTGAGGCCCAGGCAGGTGAACTTACAGCAATACACGGGTTTTACTGTTATATATACCTGTCAATACTAGTAACACATTGAGGCCTAGGCAGGTGAACTTACAGCAATACACGGTTTTACTGTTATATATACCTGTCAATACTAGTAACACATTGAGGCCCAGGCAGGTGAACGTACAGCAATACACGGGTTTTACTGTTATATATACCTGTCAACACTAGTAACACATTGAGGTCCAGGCAGGTGAACTTACAGCAATACACGGGTTTTACTGCTATATATACCTGTCAACACTAGTAACACATTGAGGTCCAGGCAGGTGAACTTACAGCAATACACGGGTTTTACTGTTATATATTACCTGTCAATACTAGTAACACATTGAGGCCCAGGCAGGTGAACTTACAGCAATACACGGGTTTTACTGTTATATATACCTGTCAACACTAGTAACACATTGAGGTCCAGGCAGGTGAACTTACAGCAATACACGGGTTTTACTGTTATATATACCTGTCAATACTAGTAACACATTGAGGTCCAGCAGGTGAACTTACAGCAATACACGGGTTTTACTGTTATATATACCTGTCAATACTAGTAACACATTGAGGCCCAGGCAGGTGAACTTACAGCAATACACGGGTTTTACTGTTATATATACCTGTCAATACTAGTAACACATTGAGGCCCAGGCAGGTGAACTTACAGCAATACACGGGTTTTACTGTTATATATACCTGTCAATACTAGTAACACATTGAGGTCCAGGCAGGTGAACTTACAGCAATACACGGGTTTTACTGTTATATATACCTGTCAATACTAGTAACACATTGAGGTCCAGGCTGGTGAACTTACAGCAATACACGGGTTTTACTGTTATATATACCTGTCAATACTAGTAACACATTGAGGCCCAGGCAGGTGAACTTACAGCAATACACGGGTTTTACTGTTATATATACCTGTCAATATTAGTAACACATTGAGGCCCAGGCAGGTGAACTTACAGCAATACACGGGTTTTACTGTTATATATACCTGTCAATACTAGTAACACATTGAGGCCTAGGCAGGTGAACTTACAGCAATACACGGTTTTTACTGTTATATATACCTGTCAATACTAGTAACACATTGAGGCCCAGGCAGGTGAACTACAGCAATACACGGGTTTTACTGTTATATATACCTGTCAACACTAGTAACACATTGAGGTCCAGGCAGGTGAACTTACAGCAATACACGGGTTTTACTGTTATATATACCTGTCAACACTAGTAACACATTGAGGTCCAGGCAGGTGAACTTACAGCAATACACGGGTTTTACTGTTATATATTACCTGTCAATACTAGTAACACATTGAGGCCCAGGCAGTTGAACGTACAACAATACACGGGTTTTACTGTTATATATACCTGTCAACACTAGTAACACATTGAGGTCCAGGCAGGTGAACTTACAGCAATACACGGGTTTTACTGTTATATATACCTGTGAACACTAGTAACACATTGAGGTCCAGGCAGGTGAACTTACAGCAATACACGGGTTTTACTGTTATATATACCTGTGAATACTAGTAACACATTGAGGTCCAGGCAGGTGAACTTACAGCAATACACGGGTTTTACTGTTATATATACCTGTCAATACTAGTAACACATTGAGGCCCAGGCAGGTGAACTTACAGCAATACACGGGTTTTACTGTTATATATACCTGTCATACTAGTAACACATTGAGGTCCAGGCAGGTGAACTTACAGCAATACAGGGTTTTACTGTTATATATACCTGTCAATACTAGTAACACATTGAGGTCCAGGCAGGTGAACTTACAGCAATACACGGGTTTTACTGTTATATATACCTGTCAATACTAGTAACACATTGAGGCCCAGGCAGGTGAACTTACAGCAATACACGGGTTTTACTGTTATATATACCTGTCAATATTAGTAACACATTGAGGCCCAGGCAGGTGAACTTACAGCAATACACGGGTTTTACTGTTATATATACCTGTCAATACTAGTAACACATTGAGGCCTAGCCAGGTGAACTTACAGCAATACACGGGTTTTACTGTTATATATACCTGTCAATACTAGTAACACATTGAGGCCCAGGCAGGTGAACGTACAGCAATACACGGGTTTTACTGTTATATATACCTGTCAACACTAGTAACACATTGAGGACCAGGCAGGTGAACTACAGCAATACACGGGTTTTACTGTTATATAACCTGTCAACACTAGTAACACATTGAGGTCCAGGCAGGTGAACTTACAGCAATACACGGGTTTTACTGTTATATATACCTGTCAATACTAGTAACACATTGAGGTCCAGGCAGGTGAACTTACAGCAATACACGGGTTTTACTGTTATATATACCTGTCAATACTAGTAACACATTGAGGTCCAGGCAGGTGAACTTACAGCAATACACGGGTTTTACTGTTATATATACCTGTCAATACTAGTAACACATTGAGGCCCAGGCAGGTGAACTTACAGCAATACACGGGTTTTACTGTTATATATACCTGTCAACACTAGTAACACATTGAGGTCCAGGCAGGTGAACTTACAGCAATACACGGGTTTTACTGTTATATATACCTGTCAATACTAGTAACACATTGAGGCCCAGGCAGGTGAACGTACAGCAATACACGGGTTTTACTGTTATATATACCTGTCAATACTAGTAACACATTGAGGCCCAGGCAGGTGAACTTACAGCAATACACGGGTTTTAATGTTATATATTACCTGTCAATACTAGTAACACATTGAGGCCTAGGCAGGTGAACTTACAGCAATACACGGGTTTTACTGTTATATATACCTGTCAATACTAGTAACACATTGAGGCCCAGGCAGGTGACTACAGCAATACACGGGTTTTACTGTTATATATACCTGTCAACACTAGTAACACATTGAGGCCAGGCAGGTGAACTTACAGCAATACACGGGTTTTACTGTTATATATACCTGTCAATACTAGTAACACATTGAGGTCCAGGCAGGTGAACTTACAGCAATACACGGGTTTTACTGTTATATATACCTGTCAATACTAGTAACACATTGAGGCCCAGGCAGGTGAACTTACAGCAATACACGGGTTTTACTGTTATATATACCTGTCAATAATAGTAACACATTGAGGCCCAGGCAGGTGAACTTACAGCAATACACAGGTTTTACTGTTATATTACCTGTCAACACTAGTAACACATTGAGGCCCAGGCAGGTGAACTTACAGCAATACACAGGTTTTACTGTTATATTACCTGTCAATACTAGTAACACATTGAGGCCCAGGCAGGTGAACTTACAGCAATACACGGGTTTTACTGTTATATATACCTGTCAATACTAGTAACACATTGAGGCCCAGGCAGGTGAACTTACAGCAATACACAGGTTTTACTGTTATATATACCTGTCAATACTAGTAACACATTGAGGCCCAGGCAGGTGAACTTACAGCAATACACGGGTTTTACTGTTATATATACCTGTCAATACTAGTAACACATTGAGGCCCAGGCAGGTGAACTTACAGCAATACACGGGTTTTACTGTTATATATACCTGTCAACACTAGTAACACATTGAGGCCCAGGCAGGTGAACTTACAGCAATACACGGGTTTTACTGTTATATATACCTGTCAACACTAGTAACACATTGAGGTCCAGGCAGGTGAACTTACAGCAATACACGGGTTTTACTGTTATATATACCTGTCAATACTAGTAACACATTGAGGTCCAGGCAGGTGAACTTACAGCAATACACGGTTTTACTGTTATATATACCTGTCAATACTAGTAACACATTGAGGCCCAGGCAGGTGAACTTACAGCAATACACGGTTTTACTGTTATATATACCTGTCAATACTAGTAACACATTGAGGTCCAGGCAGGTGAACTTACAGCAATACACGGGTTTTACTGTTATATATACCTGTCAATACTAGTAACACATTGAGGCCAGGCAGGTGAACTTACAGCAATACACGGTTTTACTGTTATATATACCTGTCAATACTAGTAACACATTGAGGCCCAGGCAGGTGAACTTACAGCAATACACGGGTTTTACTGTTATATATACCTGTCAATACTAGTAACACATTGAGGCCCAGGCAGGTGAACTTACAGCAATACACGGGTTTTAATGTTATATATTACCTGTCAATACTAGTAACACATTGAGGCCAGGCAGGTGAACTTACAGCAATACACGGGTTTTACTGTTATATATACCTGTCAACACTAGTAACACATTGAGGTCCAGGCAGGTGAACTTACAGCAATACACGGGTTTTACTGTTATATATACCTGTCAATACTAGTAACACATTGAGGTCCAGGCAGGTGAACTTACAGCAATACACGGGTTTTACTGTTATATATACCTGTCAATACTAGTAACACATTGAGGCCCAGGCAGGTGAACTTACAGCAATAAATGTGTTTTAATGTTATATATACCTGTCAATACTAGTAACACATTGAGGCCCAGGCAGGTGAACTTACAGCAATAAATGTGTTTTACTGTTATATATACCTGTCAATACTAGTAACACATTGAGGCCCAGGCAGGTGAACTTGCAGCAATACACGGGTGTTACTGTTATATATACCTGTCAATACTAGTAACACATTGAGGCCCAGGCAGGTGAACTTACAGCAATACACGGATTTTACTGTTATATATACCTGTCAATACTAGTAACACATTGAGGCCCAGGCAGGTGAACTTACAGCAATAAATGTGTTTTAATGTTATATATACCTGTCAATACTAGTAACACATTGAGGCCCAGGCAGGTGAACTTACAGCAATAAATGTGTTTTACTGTTATATATACCTGTCAATACTAGTAACACATTGAGGCCCAGGCAGGTGAACTTGCAGCAATACACGGGTTTTACTGTTATATATACCTGTTAATACTAGTAACACATTGAGGCCCAGGCAGGTGAACTTACAGCAATACACAGGTTTTACTGTTATATATACCTGTCAATACTAGTAACACATTGAGGCCCAGGCAGGTGAACTTACAGCAATACACGGGGTTTACTGTTATATATACCTGTCAATACTAGTAACACATTGAGGCCCAGGCAGGTGAACTTACAGCAATACACGGGGTTTACTGTTATATTACCTGTCAACACTAGTAACACATTGAGGCCCAGGCAGGTGAACTTACAGCAATACACGGGGTTTACTGTTATATTACCTGTCAACACTAGTAACACATTGAGGCCCAGGCAGGTGAACTTACAGCAATACACGGGTTTTACTGTTATATTACCTGTCAATACTAGTAACACATTGAGGCCCAGGCAGGTGAACTTACAGCAATACACGGGGTTTACTGTTATATTACCTGTCAATACTAGTAACACATTGAGGTCCAGGCAGGTGAACTTACAGCAATACACGGGTTTTACTGTTATATTACCTGTCAATACTAGTAACACATTGAGGTCCAGGCAGGTGAACTTACAGCAATACACGGGGTTTACTGTTATATATACCTGTCAATACTAGTAACACATTGAGGCCCAGGCAGGTGAACTTACAGCAATACACGGGGTTTACTGTTATATTACCTGTCAATACTAGTAACACATTGAGGTCCAGGCAGGTGAACTTACAGCAATACACGGGTTTTACTGTTATATTACCTGTCAATACTAGTAACACATTGAGGTCCAGGCAGGTGAACTTACAGCAATACACGGGGTTTACTGTTATATATACCTGTCAATACTAGTAACACATTGAGGCCCAGGCAGGTGAACTTACAGCAATACACGGGTTTTACTGTTATATATACCTGTCAATACTAGTAACACATTGAGGCCCAGGCAGGTGAACTACAGCAATACACGGGTTTTACTGTTTATATACCTGTCAATACTAGTAACACATTGAGGCCCAGGCAGGTGAACTTACAGCAATACACGGGTTTTACTGTTATATATACCTGTCAATACTAGTAACACATTGAGGCCCAGGCAGGTGAACTTACAGCAATACACGGGTTTTACTGTTATATTACCTGTCAACACTAGTAACACATTGAGGTCCAGGCAGGTGAACTTACAGCAATACACGGGTTTTACTGTTATATATTACCTGTCAATACTAGTAACACATTGAGGCCCAGGCAGGTGAACTTACAGCAATACACGGGTTTTACTGTTATATATACCTGTCAACACAAGTAACACATTGAGGTCCAGGCAGGTGAACTTACAGCAATACACGGGTTTTACTGTTATATATACCTGTCAATACTAGTAACACATTGAGGTCCAGGCAGGTGAACTTACAGCAATACACGGGTTTTACTGTTATATATACCTGTCAATACTAGTAAAACATTGAGGCCCAGGCAGGTGAACTTACAGCAATACACGGGTTTTACTGTTATATATACCTGTCAATACTAGTAACACATTGAGGCCCAGGCAGGTGAACTTACAGCAATACACGGGTTTTACTGTTATATATACCTGTCAATACTAGTAACACATTGAGGTCCAGGCAGGTGAACTTACAGCAATACAAGGGTTTTACTGTTATATATACCTGTCAATACTAGTAACACATTGAGGTCCAGGCTGGTGAACTTACAGCAATACACGGGTTTTACTGTTATATA